>JAJOZX010005998.1:155000-272500 GCA_023014485.1 Bathynomus jamesi | reverse complement strand
GGCCTTCCAATTGCCGGTCGGACGCTCTACCATTATGCTACGGACCTCACTCAATCACAAATCGAAATTCTCCCACATAGGGCAGAAACCAATACCCTGAGAGGGCACCCTCGCCAATCGTGAAATGCGCATATAACTGCAATGACCGCGCAGTATATAAATGAATAGAAACGACATAAGTGTTAAGGAACGTTTCTGCACACGAGGAGGAGAGATAACGAATAATGAAAAATGAGGCGAACCGCCCGGGAATCGACCAGGGCCTTCAATTGCCGGTCGGACGCTCTAACATTATGCTACGGACCTCACTCAATCACAAATCGAAATTCTCCCAATAGGGCAGAAACCAATACCCTGAGAGGGCACCCTCGCAAATCGTGAATATGCGCATATAACTGCAATGACCGCGCAGTATATAAATGAATAGAAAACGACATAAGTGTTAGAAGTTTCTGCACACGAGGAGGAGAGATAACGAATAATGAAAAATGAGGCGAACCGCCCGGGAATCGAACCCAGGGCCTTCCAATTGCCGGTCGGACGCTCTACCATTATGCTAGGACCTCACTCAATCCAAATCGAAATTCTCCCACATAGGGCAGAAACCAATACCCTGAGGGGCACCCTCGCAAATCGTGAATATGCGCATATAACTGCAATGACCGCCGCAGTATAAAATGAATAGAAACGACATAAGTGTTAAGGAACGTTTCTGCACACGAGGAGGAGAGATAACGAATAATGAAAAATGAGGCGAACCGCCCGGGAATCGAACCCAGGGGCCTTCCAATTGCCGGTCGGACGCTCTACCATTATGCTACGGACCTCTCAGGGTATTGGTTTTCTGCCCTATGTGGGAGAATTTCGATTTGTGATTGAGTGAGGTCCGTAGCATAATGGTAGAGCGTCCGACCGGCAATTGGAAGGCCCTGGGTTCGATTCCCGGCGGTTTCGCCTCATTTTTCATTATTCGTTATCTCTCCTCCTCGTGTGCAGAACGTTCCTTAACACTTATGTCGTTTCTATTCATTTATATACTGCGCGTCATTGCAGTTATATGCGCATATTCACGATTTGCGAGGGTGCCCTCTCAGGGTATTGGTTTCTCTGCCCTATGTGGGAGAATTTCGATTTGTGATTGAGTGAGGTCCGTAGCATAATGGTAGAGCGTCCGACCGGCAATTGGAAGGCCTGGGTTCGATTCCCGGGCGGTTCGCCTCATTTTTCATTATTCGTTATCTCTCCTCCTCGTGTGCAGAAACGTTCCTTAACCTTATGTCGTTTCTATTCATTTATATACTGCGCGGTCATTGCAGTTATATGCGCATATTCACGATTTGCGAGGGTGCCCTCTCAGGGTATTGGTTTCTGCCCTATGTGTGGGAGAATTTCGATTTGTGATTGAGTGAGGTCCGTAGCATAATGTAGAGTGTCCGACCGGCAATTGGAAGGCCCTGGGTTCGATTCCGGGCGGTTCGCCTCAATTTTTCATTATTCGTTATCTCTCCTCCTCGTGTGCAGAAACGTTCCTTAACACTTATGTCGTTTCTATTCATTTATATACTGCGCGGTCATTGCAGTTATATATATATATATATATATATATATACAGTATATATATATATATATATACGGTATATATTATATATATATATATATACAGTATATATATATATATATTATACGTATATATATATATATCTATATATATATATTATATATATTTACAGGGCGTCCCAAAAAAATGTATACACACTTTAAATAATTATAAAGGCAGTGTTTATTAAAATACATTTCATTTTCAAAATGTAATAGAATCTACAGACATTATTTAATTGTTTTGTCAACGCCTGTTTTCAAACTGACGTCCGTTCTGGTCCAGGCACTGCTGATAACGCGAAGCAATGGAATCGCAAACATCACGAACATTTCGTTTGGTATTTGTGTGCATTCTCGTTCAATGGCTGCTCTCAATTCAGCGACTGTTGCAGGTTTTATAGCGTAGACTTTGTCTTTTAAGTATCCCCATAAAAAAAGTCTAGTGGTGTGAGGTCTGGTGAACGCGGAGGGTATTCTACGAAACCCCTTCGTCCAGTCCACATCCACATCGTGCCAAGTACCACTCGCAATACTCCACTCTTCGGTCCGGATCATCTTCATTATAGCATGGACTAATCTTGGAATGTAACTTTTCCATTGACAGCGCTTCAAAATGCGTTGGACAGACGATTCTGAAATTCCTACCTCACGACTCGCTTGCCGCACAGATTTTCTTGGACTTTGGTGATACGTTTCCAGTACTCTTTCTTGCTTGTGGGGCTTGTCGATGTCCGTGGTCTTCCGGAACGCTTCTTGTGGACATTCTGAACAGTTCCATCGGCTTCAACCTTCTCTCTAATTCGAGTGATGGTAAGTCGAGTTGGTGGATCTGTTTGAAACTCCCTCCTAAACTGTCTTTGCACTTCAACTGCGTTTTCACACTTCCAGTAGCATTTTAGAATGAATTTCCTTTGTTCAAAGCTTAGTCTGACTGCCATTATTAATTCTAATGGGTTTAACTTGGAAAGAAAGAAACATCAATTGAGCTATCAGCTGTTAAAGTGTGTATACATTTTTTGGGACGCCCTGTATATCCGCAAAGGATGTATATATATATATATTATATATATATATTATATATATATATATATATATATATGTTATATACAGTATATATATATATATACACAGTACAGTGATGTAGTCGAGACCACCAAGTCCGAGACGAGACCGAGACGAGACCTGATCCTGTGAGACCAAGATCGAGACCGAGATCAAGGTTCGAGATCGAGATCTACCTTCCGAGATCGAGACCCTTAAAATTCGAGACCGAGATCGAGATCGAGACCAAGCTCATGCCCTTTCAATTTGTTTTACACTACTATGGAAATTAGACTATGTTAAGTATATTAATAAACTAATAACTACTTTCTGAGATGTAGTGTGCTGAATGCAAAAAGTGTAGCCTATAAATTAACAAATAAATATATATATATACGTACTTTTTATTCATTTACTTCTTTTATATCTGTTACAGAAGGTTTAATGAAAGTACCCACTACCCAGTTTCTCTTGTGCGTTTATTTAAAGCATGATAGGTGCTCATTACACTTAACCTAAAAAATTCCAGACCCACACTTTCCCCGCAAGACAAACGTGGCAACTCAAAACAGGGTGACTGATTAGTGAATACCTAGAGTCCCTTACTTTTACAAACTTTCATAAACATTCTGAATTGTGTTTGTTCAACCAAGCCACCATCATGAGTATGCCAATAACATGTATTTTTCATTACGGTCTCGAGAGGTCTCGAAAGGTCTCGGGGAGAAAAACCGAGACCACGTCTGTCGAGACCGAGATCGAGACCGAGATCTAAATAGCGGAGACCGAGATCGAGATCGAGATCTTCAAATTGGGTCTCGAGATCGGTCTCGAGACCGAGACCGATCTCGAGACCTACATCACTGATACAGTATATATATATATATATGTATATATATATATATATATATATATATATATATACAGGGTGGGCGGAAAGTAGCTCCCTATTTTGGATTGGTAAAAAAATACTATATTATCCATTTATTTCAGAAGAAATAATATGAAAAGGTTTTCTCTAAAATTCAATGTGGGCTCCAACTCTTTCCACCAGCTTCTGGAGCCGCCCAGGAATGGCGTCCACTGACTTTAGCAGGAACTCCGGCGGGATGGAGGACATGACTTCCCGAATTCGGTCCTCCAGTTCTTCCAATGTCCTCGGTTTGGTGCGGTAGACTTCTTCCTTTACCCACGCCCAAAGAAAGAAGTCGCACGGTGTCAAGTCGGGGCTCCTGGCTGGCCATTGATGTGGACCACGACGACCCATCCAACGCCCAGGGAAGTGGGCATCCAGCCACTCACGGACAACAAGAGCGAAGTGCGGAGGGGCGCCATCTTGCATAAATATCAGATCGTCGATGTTCTCCATGTGCTGACAACCGGCCAGACCTCGTTTCGCAACATAGCAAGGTACCGCTCAGCATTCATGGTGTTGCGCAGAAGGAACGGGCCCACAACCTGATCTGAGGTCATACCACACCACACCGTTACACTGAACCGATTCTGCCGTTTTTCAGCGGTAACCATGGGATCCTCTCCTGCCCAGTAGTGGCAATTGTGGCGGTTGACAAAGCCTCCGACGTGGAACACCGCCTCGTCGCTCCAGAGGATGTTGCGGAAGAGATGGGGCCAGTCTTCATGCCAAGCCAGCATGATTTCCCCGAACTCCATGCGAATGTCGCAGTCCTCGTCCGAGAGAGATTGGCAGTAATGCGGCTTCCACGCACGCCAGTTCAGCTCCTTCTTCAGCACAGTTCGCACTGAGTAGCGGAAGAGTCCACTTTCCCGAGCTGCCTGGCGAGTTGACTTTCGTGGACTCCGTGCGAACATTTCCTGAACTGCCTGCACCGTCTCCTGGGCCCTGGATGTCGAAGGGCGACCACATCTTCGAACATCTGCCACAGACCCCGTGGTCATGAGCTTCGAGTGGCAGTTCTTGATTGTTTTCGGGTCCACTTGGGCACGTGGTCGTGAATGGCCCGCCACCATCTTTGAACTCGAACGACAGATTGCCAAACTTCGTACCGTGCCGCCAACTGGGCACGCTCCTGCAGTGTTAAACGCTCAGCCATGTTACCCTTCAATCTGAAATGAAAAAAAAAAATGAACGTTACAATTGTACCACTTTAGAGAACACACCATAACAATATAACAATACAATCATAATTTATACATAATTTATATGTAATTTAAATTAGGGAGCTACTTTCCGCCCACCCTGTATATATATATATATATATACACATATACATATATATATATACAGTATATATATATATATATATATATATATATATATATTTTTTTTTTTTTGGCTAAAAATACAATAGTTACCCCCTTTTTCTTTGATTTATTCAATCCGACGTGAATGCAACGAGTCTTTTACTTATATAGAGGTTCTGAATGTAGGGGGTCTAGGCTTGCTTTAACCCTAGATCCATGTCCCAAAGCTGGATCCCTGGTGAGGGAAGCTATATTTATGGGATCTCTTTGCGAGAGACCCGTTGCCCACGTCGGGCTTAACATCATGAAAAAGAAAAACTATGGTATTTGTCATTTACCATTACTTATTCGGACTATAGTGGATTTAATTTTCCCAGAAGAGTTCTTTGTTCCATGCACGGTCTGTGTTTAACATATATATATATATATATATATACTGTACAGTATATATAAAATTTACCCCTTGGATAAAACACGAGAGTGCGCACTAGTGTTGGAATGACGGATGAGTTCCAACTGAGTGTCAGTTTGCATCAGGGTTCCGCGCTGAACCCGTTTTTGTTTGATGTTGTTATGGATGTCATCACGGATGGAGTGAGAGAGGGGGCGCCGTGGAGTGTGTTATTTGCGGATGACATTGTTCTGTGTGCAGAAACCAGAGAGGCTTTGGAGGTAACGTTGGAAAATTGGAGAAGAGTGCTTGAGGAGTGAGGGTTGCGTGTCGGTAGAACGAAAACAGAATACATGGTATGTCGAGGTGGTGAAGATCAAGAGACGAGTGTTGCTATTCAAGAGCAGGTACTGAATAAGGTGCGGAAATTCAAGTATCTGGGCTCAGTGATGGAGGAAAGTGGGGAGATAATGGAAGAGATCAACCACAGGATAAAAGGAGGATGGGGCAGAATGATGGCAGAATGATGGCCAATGAAGAAGTACCATGAGAGGAAAATGGAGGTTGCGGAGATGAGGATGTTGAGGTGGATGTGCGGTGTAACTAGAAGAGACAGGATAAGGAACCATAGGGTCAGGGGGGGGGGTGAAAATTACGGAAATTTCAAAGAAGGCTCAAGAGAGAAGACTGGCATGGTATGGGCATGAGAAGAGATGAGATGAGAACTACGTTGAGAGGAGGGTGTTATCTATGAAAGTGCCAGGGAGAGGGAAGAGAGGAAGACCGAGGATGAGGTGGAGAGATCGCTTCAGGATAGACATGAGCGAGAAGAACCTGACGGAGGAGATGGCGCAGGATGGGGCGGAGTGGAGAAGTATCCGCAACAGCCACCCCATATAAATGGGACTAATAATGCTGCAGGAGTTAAAAATAATAATTCACAGGCCTGCGATGGTTTTGTTGTCCGAAATATCTTATTACTTATAGAGTAATTTTTGCACGCTGATTCAAAAAATAACATTTATTTTTCGCCATCACGTACAGATTTTTCACAAAATGTCATATTTCATATTATATATGTAAGTAATTTTCATTAAATTTTGATTAAAAACTACTGCCTATAAATGCTTATAAATGCTTGATTTCACCAGGACATCAAAGAAATGGAGATGAGATATCAGGGAAGGTGGGACATCAGCATGATGGCTGATTACTGCTGGATGTTGAAACGAGATACTCCAGAATTATTTTATAAAAGAAAAGAAACAGCACGTACATTCGAGACTAAAAGGTATAGATCTCATAAGAAAACTCAGGACAAATAAAGATGAATATGTAATTGACGTTAATAGTCTTTTCTTTTTAAAGTTGTTTGCATTTGTAATTAGTGTAACAAAGCGAAATAGGTACCTAATGTAAATTGAAATAAATAATATTTATTTACGTTGTTGTTTTTACCCTTCCAGTTTACAGAAAATCCTTACGTGATAGGAAAAAATGGACACCTTATTCGAAATCAGCGGAGTTGAAGTATGTAAAATCAGTTATTAGTAAGAAAAGAACTCTTACAAAGTTCTCATTCGCAGGCCTGTGTAATTTACCCCTTACCAGGATTAGAACGCGGGGGCTGACCATTTGCCTCCGACACGATAAAAGTTAATAAAATATTGGCAATATTTCATCACCCGAAGCTAATCGCTTTCGCGTCCAGCGATATTTTTACATTATTAACCCTTGCACTCGAGCCGATGGACAATATTTAATTCAAATGTGGCAAACCGGAGGGTTCCATCAGATGCAAATATAAATGCATAATCGCGTAGTTTGGCATATACGGAGATAAATTTTGCACACGCAAAAATGGGCGGTTGTGTGCTTATATTTCCATATATAATACAATGTGTTTGTGTGTGTGTGTGTGCATATATTATATATATATATATATTATATTATTTTTTTTTTTAACTGCAAACAACAGAGTATAATTAATGTAAAAAACGACGCTTGTGTAGAAGAGCGTCCGCACAAGATGAGGAGAGAGAACGAGCAAATGAAAAACGAGGCACCCCCCCAGGAATCGAGCCCGGGATCATCCAAATGCCGGTCGGATATGCTAACCAGTGCACCAAGGTCCCCGATCAGTCAGAACTCGTAATTCTCCTACATACGAGCGGAATCGAATGCCCTGAGGGGGCACCTTCTCATGCCGTACACATATACATTTTAACTGCAAACAACACGCAGTATAATTAAACAACGACGCTTGTGTTCTGATTGATCGGGGACCTTGGTGCAGTGGTTAGCATATCCGACCGGCAATTGGATGATCCCGGGTTCGATTCCTGGGAGGTGCCTCGTTTTTCATTTGCTCGTTCTCTCTCCTCATCTTGTGCGGACGCTTTTCTACATAAGCGTCGTTCTTTATATATATATATATATATATATATATATATATAGTGTGTGTGTGTGTTTGTGTCCCATAAATGTTCCTATTTTTATTTGCCTGTTATTTTATAATGGTTGTATATTTTATCATATTATTGGGGTTTCTTCTTAAGGAAGGTAACAGATTGGGGGTTTTATTCTGCATATTTCTATGTGCACATACGAGTACCTATACATTTCTAATCTTTCATTACTTAATAATTTATAAATAATGTATATTAAAACCTTTCTTTCACCATTTCATACTTGAAGCAATAACTTTGGATAATCTCTAGGAGCTCTCCATTTTTCAATATTAAACATACACTCATAAAACATATACCATTTGAAAGCTCACATTTTTCTGAGTCTAAAAATGTAGTAATCAAAAAGTATCAATAGCAAATAAAAAGTAACTAGATTTAATTAATTGTTTGACGCGTGACGTCATTAACTACATTATAAAGGTTGGCTAAGTTATAAATCTTCAATCTGTGTTGTAGATGGTATTTTTGGTAATTGTTACGCTAGCCTAACCTAACATGAATATGTTATTACATTTTCATTTGTATAATTTAGGTCTCGGTGGTACGGGGGCTCCGCCCCCGTAAAGATCACGCATCACAAATTGATCGGTATAGAGTTTTATATTTAAACCTAGTTACTTTTTATTTGCTGTTGATACTACATTTTTAGACTCAGAAAAATGTGAGCTTTCAAATGGTATATGTTTTATGAGTGTATGTTTAATATTGAAAAATGGAGCGCTCCTAGAGATTTACCATAACTTTTTTTAATTTCATAGCAATTAAGAAAAGACGATACCGCTACCAACAGACTATTGGGGGTGCGCGGGGAATCGAAACACTTGATTTGGGTCGATTCGGCAAAAGAATCGAAACCTGACCCGAATTAGCGCGCAGTGAATCGAATTTCGATTCGGCCTGTTCCGACTTAGTTTAAACTGTCTGGCAAGTATGATGGATATTGGAATTTGGGACAGGGTGTGCGGAACATAGTAGAGAAGGTAAAGCCTAAACTTTAAGTTACAACATAAATTGTAAAAAAATTATCACAATAAATGGAATAAAATACAGAACGACATTCTCTCATATTATGTGATTAAATGTGTTATACTTTCATTAAATGGATCACCTGAAGATCAAGGCCCCAGCCTTCTTTTGTTAGCCTTATAAGGCTAACTAACGAAAATATCATGACCTAACCTAACCAATCGTTAGGTCAACTGTACGCACTTGACGATTGGTTAGGTTAGGTCGTTATATTTTCGTTAGTTAGCCTTATAAAGCTAACTAAAGAAGGCTGGGGGCCCTGATCTTCAGGTGATCCCATTAAATTAATAGTTATTTTGTTCTTACTTATATACTGTGAATTAAATAGGTTACACTTTCATTAAAAAATAGTTTATTATCAATCTCGGCCCATTTTCTGTTTATCCTAGTTCGAGAGGAGTGAAACTGTCAGTCATTTTGAAGGTCCAGAAAAAGTTTGAGGGGTTTCAGTGATGAAACAAAGGGAATCGAGAATCGAATCGAGAATCGAAATTAAATGGCCGAACTGAATCAAAAATCTAATCGAAATGAAAAGTCCTGAATCGCACATCGTTATAAACACATCCTTATAGCCTTACTATGCGTACTATAACCTTACTATACTATAGTCTTTAAGGAAAGCTAAAACTTTAGTCTTCAGCAGGATGGAACACCTCCACACACTGTTTGTGAAACTCGCAACTTTTTGAGGAGGCTTTTTCCGGGCGACTAATCTCCCTTCATGAGCCGGTGGAATGGCCTCCCTACTCGCCTGACCTCACATTCCGTCACTTTTTTTTGTGGGGCGACATAAAAGACAGGAACTATTCTACCAAGCCTAAGGCACTTCAAGGCCTAAGGCACTTCAAGACCTAAAAAACAATTTATTTGAGGTAATCAACTACATCCCAGCTGGGCTATTTCCAAAAATTATGTCAAAAATTTATGTAAGATTGAATATTGTGTTAGAAAAAATGGTCATCACCCTGAAAATGTTTAATTTACATTAATAAACTCCTATGTTTTATGTACTTACTGCGTTTGTCTTTTGTCTACATTCCTTTTTTTTTTATTTTGGAACATTTATTTAGAAATGTGGACATGTTTTGAAGATACCTGATATATATATATATCAGGTCATCCCATAAGTAATGTCGTTTTTTAGATCGGAATTTGAAGGACAAAAAAAAACAACTGAAACTTTTTAATCTAGTATATATTTTCCATCGGAATCAATGACACTCTGCTAACGTCCTACAAGCTTTTCAATGCCATGTTTATAAAATTCAGGCGGTTTTGAGGCAAAAAACGTACAAAGACTGGTGTGCAGGTCATCTAAAGAAGTATACTGTTTCTCGTCAAGATAGTTTTGCAGACTCCTGAAGAGATGATAATCTGAAGGCGCAAGGTCTGGAGACTATGGAGGATGTGGAAGTTTTTCCCACCCAAGCTCCTCAATTTTTGCAGAAGTGATCCGAGCGGTATGAGGACGTGCGTTGTCGTGGTGGAACACAATTCCTTTCCGATTAACCAAAGAACGTCTCTTTTCTTTTAGTGCAGTGTTCAATCGATCCAGTTGTTGACAGTAGACTTGAGCGGTGATTGTTTGGTTGTGTGGTAGGGTTTCAAAGTGTATTACACCACCAAACACTAAGCAACACCTTCCGAGGGTGAAGATTTGGTTTTGGATGTGGTGTCGCTGGTTCTCCGGCACAAACCCACTGTCGACGGCGCTTAACATTCTGGTACAGTATCCACTTTTCATCACCAGTCACTAATCGGTGCAAAAACGGATCTTGGAGTTCACGGGAGTGAAGAGCTGTGCTAATGTTTACCCGCACCCTCGGATTGTCGACCGACAATTCATGTGGCACCCATTTTCCTAACTTAGGCACTTTCCGGAGTTGTTGCAAATGTCGATGGATGGTGGACGGGGATGAATTGAGTTTCTGGGCCAATTCTTCGACAGTTGTTGAACAGTCTTCTCCAAGCGCGGCTAACAGCAGGTCATCATCAAACTCAGCAGGGCGTCCAGATCGTGCTGCATCTGTCAAACAGCAGTCACCATTCCTAAACTTTTGAAACCATCTTTGACATTTCCTCACATGCAGAATATCGTTGCCATAAACGTCCTGAATGTTTCGCGTTGCTTCAGTAGCACTACTCCCTTTTTTGAACTCGTAAAGCATTATATGCCTAATATGCCCTTCTGATACCGCCATGTTTTTGAGGGGTTCACATAAAGCAAAACACACGTCTTCACTGGTCAAGGTCTGTAAAGTATGTAGCGAAACACGATAGATCTCCTCTTACATATAACCTTCGGAAAATTTATGCTTAAACCGAGTAGGACTAGTTTAAACTTACTCTATCGTAAAAAACGACATTACTTATGGGATGACCTGATATATATATGTGTGTGTGTGTGTGTGTGTGTGTGTGTGTGTGTGTGTATAGGGTGAGTCAAAAATCATGTCCAATGGTGAACTACATATACTGGTAGGGTGGTTGAAACCTCGTGCTCCAAAAGTAAATATACAATAAATACCTTTGGGACAGGATTTATGAATCATCCTGTATATATATATATATATATATATATATATTATATATATATATATATATATATATATATATTAGGGGGGTCGAAACATATAAAAAATTGAGTTTCTCCAATTCCACAGTATGCACGTAGTTGGAAATGATGATCTCAACATCTTGTAATAAAAAATGAGTTTATGCGACTCCCCCTTACCCCTTCCATAGCATCCCCCCCATTTTACTCTCTCCACAGATATAAACCCCAAATGTGACAATCATGCATTAGGGTGATCCAGAGAAATGGGACCCAAAGAAACCCCTGTAACTCTTAAAGTATAAGTCCTTTTATAAAATCATACGCATCATTCGAAAGAGGATAGTTACAAGTTTGTACAGGATTGTATAGTTTTGACAATACAAGACAAGATAAGATACAAAACAAAATAAAAGTGTTAGTTAAAACTAACCCTTCAAGATGACTGCATGGACTGTGGAACAGCTGCGTTTCATAACTGAGCAATATTATGAGCATGGAAGAAGTGTAGTTTCAGCTCTTAGAAGGTGATTTTGACATCTGAAAATTTGTCTTGAAAGATCTTTGAGCTGAAACTACACTTCTTCCATGCTCATAATATTGCTCAGTTATGAAACGCAGCTGTTCCACAGTCCATGCAGTCATCTTGAAGGGTTAGTTTTAACTAACACTTTTATTTTGTTTTGTATCTTATCTTGTCTTGTATTGTCAAAACCTATACAATCCTGTACAAACTTGTAACTATCCTCTTTCGAATGATGCGTATAATTTTATAAAAGGACTTATACTTTAAGAGTTACAGGGGTTTCTTTTGGGTCCCATTTCTCTGGATCACCCTATTAAGTCTTATTAAGTAGATTAGATTAATTTGGATAGATTATTTAGATAGAGTTTTAGATAGATTGAATAGATTACATAGATTAATTTAGATAGATTAGATGAATTATACAAATTATTGTCACGTTTTTTCGTTTAGTTTCAGATTGTTATTTTCAGATTGTTTATGATTGAATGAGTTATGATTTAATTCCGAATGAGTTATATTAAATTCAGATTGAATGATTCCATTGCTAGAATTTAACAATTAGTTTCTTGTTATTAATGCTACTAGGCCTAAATAAGTGAAATCATGGCGACAAGAAGCCAAATGCACAATTCAACATTTGGTCACCCTGCGGAATTTCCACCTTTAATGACTCCTTCAAAGGCTGACGTATTTAAGCATTATTTATTGGTCAGAAAACGAGAAAAACTGATTTCGAAAGGTTCTAGAACAGCAAAAGAATGTTACAGAATTGTCACTAAAGATGTGGAAGCCATTTGGGAGAAGTTTTCCTTTCCACATATAGGATTTGAAGGAATAGCTATAAAAGTTGAACGATTGATAGAATCTGCAGCAAAGCTAAATAAAGTAACATTAAAACAAAGAAACAACAGTTTTCAGCAGAAGGTGGAGACATTCGATGAAATGTTTGATATTTGCACTTGTACTTGTTACGATAAAAAAATCAGTTGAACGGATTGCAGATGTGACATTAGAGTTCCAATGATTGAGTGGGAGTCTTTTGTGGGGGCAGAAACAAAGAAAAAACCAACTAGAACCAATCGACAGAGTAATGACTTCCGCAAGAAAAAGGACTCACGATAGAGTTAAAGGATTAGAAAGAAGAGCCAAGATAAGCCTAGATATGAATATCGCCTCAACCAGCAAACTGGACCCTTTACATATTATGGAAGATGAGAGCATGGAAATTGATGATGACAGCGACGATATTGACTTTGTTTCGGATTTTGAGCTGAGAGAAAACCATCAGAACAGAATTATTTATGATAACTTAACAATAGCAGCAGATAGATACATGTAAGTTACAGAGCTACTGCAGCTATAGTAAATGCAGCTTTGAAGGATATGGGAATATTAGACGAAACCAATATGTTGGATAGGAAAAAAGTGGAAAGAGAAAGAATACGTGTGGGTAAAAAGAACATAATCAAAGTGAAATCAGAGAACACACAGATTGAAGGCATCGGATTTGATGGTAGAAAAGATCAAACTAAGACAAAGAAGGGAATGGAGTACGAAGAACATTATGTAATAGTCAAAGAACCTGGTGATGTTTACATGGATCATATAGCTCCATATAACGAAACTGCTTGTTGTATTGCAGATGAACTAATAACTTTTATAGTTGATTCTAATAGCAAAGAATCCCTCAAAGCTTTGCTATGCGATGGCACCCCAGTGAACACTGACAGGATTGGCGGAGTGCTAAAATTGATTGAATTATATCTGGACAGGCCGGTACAATGGCTGATTTGCCTTTTGCATGCAAAGAACTGCCCTTCAGGCACGTATTTGAAGCAATTGATGGAAAAACTTCGAGAAAAAACACCTTCAAAGGTTCTCTTGGAAATAAACTCCGAGAGGATTTGACCAAACTGGATATAATTGATTATACCCCTGTAGAGGGCAACATTAAAGAAGTTTCGGCCGATATTGTTAAAAGTTTCAGCAGTGACCAAAAATATATGTATGAAATGTGCATTAGCATACAATCTGGACGCATCTCACAAGCGTTAGCCACCAGATCCCCAGGTGCCCTCCATCATGCAAGATGGCTAACACGAGCAAACAGGATCCTGCGCTTATACAGTATGCCTCTACACGGAATCCAGACAAAAACATCCAAGACCTAGTAAAAATTATAATGCTGGTTTACGCTCCAGGCTGGTTTTGGATAAAGTCTCATCCAAAGGCAAATTAGGGAGCATCTAATTTTTGGTATATCATGCACTTGCTTAAAGGCTTAGATAAAAAGCATCGGATGATTATGGAGCGTGTCCTCAGAAATAACGCCTATTTTGCCCAACCAGAGAATATCTTACTCTCAATGATAACAGACACAAGAAGAGAGGTCAGAGAGCTGGCTCTTCAGCACATCATTCGAGCAAGAACTAGGAGCACCAATGCGAGAAATTTTGAGCTGCCAAAAACACTGAACTTTGAAGCAGACGATTATCCTAACATGATCGACTGGGACAACGAAACTATCACCCCTCCACCTATTTTACAGAATTTGACAAATGATGATCTTCTTAAAGTTCGAAATGAACCACTTCAGCTTATTCCTTTTCCCTGTCACAGCCAGGGAGTAGAACATGCTGTAAATGTGGTAACAGAAGCATCACAAGAGAGAATTGGTTACGAAAACAGACATAAATTTATTTTGAATGTACTGGAGTCGAGAAAAAAGCTACCTGTGTTCCAATGGAAAGGCCAGTGGTGTCAGTAATTTACGATTTTAAATTTCTTAAGGTGAATATTTTAGTTTTAATATGCTTCAATTAAATTTCTTAAGGTGAATATTTTGATTTTAGTATGCTTCAATTGATTCTTTAAGTAATATACGGAGAAAGATTTCTTATTTTATATATATGATACACACAGACCGTGCATGGAACAAGGAACTCTTCTGGGATAATTAAATCCACTATAGTCCGAATAAGTAATGGTAAATGACAAATACCATAGTTTTTCTTTTTCATGATGCTAGCCCGACGTGGGCAACGGGTCACTCGCAAAGAGGTCCCATAAATATAGCTTCCCTCACCAGCTATCTGCAAAGCAGACAGGATCCAGCTTTGGGACATGGATCTAGGGTTTAAAGCAAGCCTAGCCCTGCTACATTTAGAACCTCAATATAAGCAAAAGACTCGCTGCCTTCACGTCAGATTGAATACATCAAATGAAAAGGGGTAACTATTATATTTTTAGCCAAAAACCAAAACTTAAATCTCAACTGGCAGAATTGAGCGTCCATTTTTTGGCTAAAAATATAATAGTTACCCCTTTTCCTTTGATGTATTCAATCTGACGTGAAGGCAGCGAGTCTTTTGCTTATATTGAGGTTCTAAATGTAGCAGGGCTAGGCTTGCTTTAAACCATAGACCCATGTCCCAAAGCTGGATCCTGTCTGCTTTGCAGATAGCTGGTGAGGGAAGCTATATTTATGGGACCTCTTTGCGAGTGACCCGTTGCCCACGTCGGGCTAGCATCATGAAAAAGAAAAACTATGGTATTTGTCATTTACCATTACTTATTCGGACTATAGTGGATTTAATTATCCCAGAAGAGTTCTTTGTTCCATGCACGGTCTGTGTGTATCATAAAAAACTCAGGGGACCATTCTGAGTTCATTCCCATCTTGAAACGGACATGTTATGTGCCTTGAAAAATGGACGCTCAATTCTGCCAGTTAAGGTTTAAGTTTTGGTTCTTGGCTAAAAATATAATAGTTACCCCTTTTCCTTTGATGTATTCAATCTGACGTGAAGGCAGCGAGTCTTTTGCTTATATTGAGGTTCTAAATGTAGCAGGGCTAGGCTTGCTTTAAACCCTAGATCCATGTCCCAAAGCTGGATCCTGTCTGCTTTGCAGATAGCTGGTGAGGGAAGCTATATTTATGGGACCTCTTTGCGAGTGACCCGTTGCCCACGTCGGGCTAGCATCATGAAAAAGAAAAACTATGATATTTGTCATTTACCATTACTTATTCGGACTATAGTGGATTTAATTATCCCAGAAGAGTTCCTTGTTCCATGCACGGTCTGTGTGTATCATAAAAAACTCAAGGGACCATTCTGAGTTCATTCCCATATATATATATATATATATATATATATATATATATATATATAACTTACTTTAACTTTACTTATATCATTATTTACTTTAATCTTTGTCATTTATCAGGTTTTTTTATTCAAAGAATTGGTTTCAATTTCATTTTAATTTAAAAAAAGGGGGGCATATGCAACGGGTAGGGGGGGGTGCGCATAGGGGTGTAATTACAGTAAGTTGTTTAGGGGCCCAAAGGAAACTCCGAGCAGTGTGTAGAATAAGAATACAAAATTTCGACCCCCCTAATATATATATATATATATATATATATATATATATATATACTAGCGGAGCGACCCGGCGTTGCCGGGGTGGATGTTGAACGCAATAAGCTAACGAAAATATGACGACTTAACCTAACCAATCGTCAAGGGCGTAAAATTAACCTAACCGTGCATTCAATTAACCTACCCGTGTATTCAGTTAATCTAATCGGGCATTCAGTTGACCTAACCGGGCATTTAATTAACCTAATCTGCATTCAGTTGACCTAACCGGGCATTCAATTAACTAAACGGGCATATACTGTATATATATATATATATATATATATGGTGAACCAAATGTAGGTGGACAGTAAATGATAACGTTTATTTTGAGAATACATATTTAATTTTTTTGTATACTCTAATACAAAATAAAATTTAAATAAATTTAGTTATAATATTTAATATAATATAACACAAACACCATAGTTATAATGAACACCATAGTTATAATATAATATAACACAAACCGTATTCAACCTACTGTCCACCTACTTTTGGTTCACCGTATATATATATATATAATTATATATATATATATATATATATATATATAAATTATATATATATATATATATATTATATATATATATATATATATATATATATATATATATAGATATATATATATATATAGCGTTCAACATCCATCCCCGCAACGCCGGGTCGCTCCGCTAGTTTTAATTATATATGAAGCCCAAGATTTTCATGACTGTATTCTTTTCTATAGTTTCATTGACCAAATAATTAGTCATGAAAATCTTAAGAAAGATTAAAAAATCTTGACACGATGTGAAGCTCAAAATTTTCACCGCTGTGTTCTTTCCTGTAGTTTAATCGCGGTGCTGGGCCTTCGGGCCCAGTAATTTTAATTATTTAATTTATTAACACCCAGAGTGCCGATCGGCTCCCGGAGCCAGACCTATTCTGAGCGTGCTATTTTTTCATTTATGGGGAGCAATTGCGTGCTACCCGGACTACTCTTACTCTCCGGCGACATTAAGACTAATCCAGGCCCCACTACAACTTACACATGTCACCATACACAAAGACATAGACACAATAGCACCATGACACACATACAGAAGTATAATATTAACATATTACAGTACAACGTAGATGGCCTCACAAACAAAATCATGCAGCTTAAGGAATTCGTACACAAACAAAACATTCACATAGCACTTATACAAGAAACAAAACTAAAACGCACACACAAAACACCCACCATCCCTGACTTCACGGCGATCCGTCAAGATCGTACTGGGGGTAACGGGGGTGGACTCATCACTTACATACGTAAAAGCATTAGCTACACTGATGGCACCCAAAACATTACAAACACAATCCAAGCAGATAACACGATAGAAATACAGGCAGTTAACTTTAAAACACGCGCAAAATACAACACCACACTAATCAACATTTACATCCCACCAGATAGTTCACCTCAGGTGCCAGCCAATTACAATCCACAGTTACACAATCTGGCCTCTCTCACTAATGTCATCTTAGGAGGAGACTTCAATGCTAAAGACACTAGTTGGTACCTGTACAACCAAAGCAACACCAGAGGCGCCAACATAGCCACACAACTAAACAGCCTCTGCATTCTTAACAATACAGAAGAACGTACACACATAACACATCAAGCAGGATACTCAAACTCCTCCCCAAACATAACGTTCTGTTCCCCCTCACTAGCAACACATACACACTGGAGAACAGAGAAACAACTGTCATCAGACCACCTGCCCATCATCATTACAACACGTTCTACACTCTGCCCCAACAGCCTTAGGCACATTTACAGAAATTACACGAAAGCTGATTAGGAACAGTTCAAAATACAGACTGAGGAACAATTCACCACATTAAACAGCACGCCCATCATAAACATCAATACAACACTCAAGACACTTAATCAGACCATCAATAATGCAAACAAATACAAAACCGAGGGCAACATTAGGAAATACAACCCAAATTACACTAGAGAAATAGCCCACCTCATAAGGCAACGTAACAATCTCAAACATAACACACAAACACCACACACAGAAACCATAAAACAGCAGATACAACACCTCAACACAGAAATAGACAACAAACTCAAAGAAAAACAAACAGAAACATTTAGGGAATTCATAATAACACTAAACCACTCCACAGATACATCCAGGCTATAAGACTATAAACAGCATTACCCACTCTAACAGCGGCATTCACACCTCACACGCGGCTATCTGTCGCAGCCAAAATAATATCCCAACATATACACAACAAGCTAACATTCTAGTTAATCACTACGCAAAGATAAGTCACTTAAACAGAGACAACAACCAGAAACACGCAGACAGACAAACAGCCAGGCACAAGAAAACCTACAGACTCGACACGACCATTACACCCTTCAATGCAGACCAGACCACCAAGATCATCAAAACCATTAAGAATTCGAAGGCTACTGGACCAGACAACATATCTAACATACACCTTAAACACTTGGGCCCACAGGGAATACTAGTTCTCACAAATATCAGCATATATTCATACCAACACTGTATTATTCCTGACATATGGAAACAAGGTAAAATTATTACACTACTCAAACCAAACAAAAAATCCAACAGAACCAGCTTCCTGTAGACCCATTTCTTTACTATGCACACCTTCCAAAGTAACAGAAAGACTAATCTTACACATCACCAACCCACACATACCACTATCGCCTACTCAACATGGATTCGGACCTCACCACTCAACCACGACATTACTCACTAACCTCAAGCAGCACATCATGGATGGCATGAACTCCAGACGACCAGCTCAACGTACACTATTAGCAACAATAGACATTAGTAAAGTATTTGATGCTATCCCACGCTTCCCTCTCATAAACAAAATACTCAACACAAACATGCACAATAACACTAAAAGATGGTCGAGCAACTATCTTTCAGGAAGATACTCACGTGTCACATTTAATGGCAAGTCATCCAAAAACAAGCTTTTCCCGAACGGGGTCCCTCAAGGCTCTGTTCTCTCACCAACACTCTTCAACTTATACATGCATGACATTCCAACACCCATAGATAACACGCTTACCTTATCATCATATGCAGATGTCATCACTCTAACATCCACCCACAACAACATCGACACCGCTACAAATAACCTCAGGCGATGGCAGGTATTTTCAATAACTTTTTTGCGACAGTTTTTACCGTAGAAGACGTAAATAATGTCCCCGACGTTGACGATATCGTTCCATTTAGTAGCGAGACTATTTTGGATGAAATAACTGTTTACGAGGCTGAGATTACGCATTATATCGATAGGCTAAAAGTTAGCAAGGCTCCAGGCCCTGACGCTTTTTATCCCAGACATTTGAAAGATTTGAAAGACGTTATCGTAGGCCCCTTAACGAAGATTTTTAATCAGTCACTCGAAACGGCGATTATTCCTGAAGACTTCAAATTAGCTAACGTCACGCCTATTTTTAAAAAAGGCGACCGCGAAGTAGCTAGCAATTATAGGCACATTAGCTTAACGTCAATTGTCGGTAAACTTTTGAAATCCGGAGTTAGGGATCGTATCATCGATCACTTAGAAAGTAGAGATTTGATTAATAGTAGTCAGCATGGGTTTCGACGCCATAGGTCTTATTTAACTAATTTGTTAGAATTTTATAACGAAATAGTGCGCGAATACGATAGGCATAGAGCGGCTGACGTTATTTATTTAGATTTTAAAAAGGCGTACGATACAGTTCCGCATAGGAGACTAATTGCGAAGGTCAAAGCGCACGGTATACGCGGTCAGGTAGCTAACTGGTTAGAGGAATGGCTTCGTGCTAGGAGACAGAGGGTAGTAGTTAATGGTAGTGAATCGGGGTGGTTAGATGTAGGTAGCGGTGTCCCACAGGGTTCAGTGTTAGGCCCATTGCTATTCGTAATTTACATTAACGACATAGATGTAGGATTGACTAGTAACGTGTCAAAATTCGCCGACGATACTAAAATAGGCGGTAAGGTTGTTAACGAGGACGATAGAAATAGGCTCCTAGACGATGTAAATAGGATTATGGAGTGGACGGATAAGTGGCAGATGCAATTTAACGTAGACAAATGTAAAGTTTTGCATATAGGTTCTCGTAACAATAATTACACGTACATGATGGAGGATAGGGAGTTGGAGAGCGTTGACGAGGAAGTAGATTTAGGCGTACGCGTATCTAAGGATTTAAAGGTTAGGAACCAGTGCCTGGAGTCTTGCGCAAAAGCTAATAGGATGTTAAGCTTCATAGCGCGTAATTTCGAATTTAAATCGAAGGATATTATATTGCTCCTTTACAAGTCCCTAGTCAGGCCTCATTTAGAATATGCCGTTCAGTTTTGGTGCCCTACTTGCGTGAGGATATTGATAGGTTAGAAAGGGTTCAGCGTCGTGCCACGAAACTAATTCCGTCATTGCGGAATAAGCCTTATGAAGATAGGATTAAAGAGTTAGACCTGTATTCTCTCGAAACTAGGAGATTAAGGGGGGTGCTTATTGAAGTTTTCAAAATCGTTAATAACATCGATAACGTAAATTTTGACAAATTGTTCACTTTCGATAAGAGTAATACTCGTAATAACGGATTTAAGTTGCGTGGCAGACGTTTCATTACTAATATCGCTAAAAACTTCTTTACGTTTAAAGTAATTGATAAATGGAGTAATCTTCCCGCGCCCGTCGTGAACTCTACCAGCGTTAATGTGTTTAAGAACCGTCTTGACAGACATTTTAAGAATATTAACGTTGTTTAAAATACAGTAAAAAAAAACAATTAGCAACAGGAGCTCTCGGGGTGGTGGTCGAGGATGAGTCTGTTGACGATTAATGCCAGCTTGTGACATGCCAGCGTGTGATGCCAGCAATAAAATTATAAAAAAAAAAATAAAAAAAATAATTAGACTAACACGAATGTAGATGTAGCTCGTAGCGTAAACTAACCCACTTTTTGTTTAACTTTACCTACTTTTTTTGTTTTTTCTTCTTATCATCTTACTTTGCATGTTTGTAACTCTCTTTTCTTGCATGTTTGTAGTTTGCATGGTATGACAGTGAGTTAAGACTGTGTTTGCGTGGTTTGTAAACGTTCTTATTTTACTTCTTTTCATCTTTCACCCCTCTCCTATTTTCTCCGACTATTTTTCTGACTTGTCGGCAGTGGCCGGCGGATGATGATGGGGAGTCTTTTTTCTCTTTTTCTGAATGAATGTTAACCCACGAGTGATATGTGTTCCTCCTTACTTAACCCCTTATTCTCTTCTCTTCTCTTAACAATATATTCGCTCAGTTATGGACTATGCTAGCCCATGCTGAACACCCATTATCTCAAACACACACATAAACACCTTACAGACAATACAAAACAATGCACTTCGTATCATTACAGGATGCACTCAAACAACACCAATAGAACACCTGCACACAGAAACAAAAATACTCAAAGTTAGGGAACATTTAGACATGAGGGGAACACAATTCATGGCGGCAGCGACAACTAACCCACAACACCCTTGCCACTACATGTACAATCATGCACCGACACCTTGCACCATTAAGGTAACACCAGAGAGACATTATAACCAAATACTGCATTCCATACCACGTCCCACAGACATCACACAGTACAGAAAACACACACACACACACACCTAACCCACAAAACACTGGCATGACTCGGTTCGAATGCGGTCCTAGGTGCGAAGCCGCCACCCATTAACAGGTCAGAGATCAGCCTGAGCAGATCGGATCGAGTTAACTTAGTACGATTCCGATGTGGACATCACCCCAACTTACGGACATATAAACACAGACTAGACAACTCCACAGACGACACCTGCCACCTGTGCCAGGGCACACCACCAACAATTGAATACATTATGACAGACTGCCCTGCTCTAACACAACAACGAACACAACACAACATCACTAGTGCGCTGAACCTCTGGTCCACTCCGGAGAGGGCGATCGGTTACCTGCGTGCCGCCGGCTTGCTCGATCAGGGTGGGCTGATCGGCTAAACAACAACAACATGGTCCCCTAATCAATATGTGTGTGAAGTTTCATGTTTGTAACTGCTTCCATTTTTGAGTTTTGGCTGGAACAGACACACACACACACACACACACGTCCTTTTATTTATATATATATATATAATATATATATATATATTATATATATATATATATGGGGAGAATGTAAATGACAAATATATTTTTTATTCACATTCGTTGGCATGCATACATAAGTATACACGCACGCACGCACACACACACACACACATACACACAAAGAAACTATACCTTACACATGCGTTTCTCGCTTTCCTCTTTACTGATTGAACCGTTCTGTACTGTACAATCGGCCACGAGAGTCTTTTTACATTCATTTCTTTTGCATGTTCGAAGATTCCGTGTAAATGATGTAAGAATTTGGACACTTGAGGAGTGGAGGAAGATAAAAATAAAAGGATAAAGACAGGAAATATAAACTTTTGAAACCAAATTTGTGATCACCTCCAATATATATTATTATATTTAAAAGATAATTGCATAATTCTTGCAAACGTATCAACGTCAAAGCATGATGACCTTTTTAAGGCCTGACATTACTCCTAAAATCTGGAGCTTGATGGGTATTTACTCGGTGGTATTTAATCTACTGAACGATGAAAAATCAAGAGCCTAGGATGTGAAGGCATGCAGTAACTTACAGCTGGCATACAGCCTTCAAATAGGTCGGAAAAGATTAGCCCAGTCAGGAATTCCTTATTTCATCGTTTGGCCGCCGCGAAATCACCGTTAACCTGATGTCAAAAGAACACAAGAACACTGGAGATGGATTTGGTTTGGAATATTTACCGATAGAAAGTGATTTTTGGAGGAAAGTGATGTTTTTGAAGAGGAAACTTTTTCCACCGTCGATCACGGAAAATGTTTTGTTCAAGAAATGGAACGAATCTCGAAGAACAGAATGTCACAGTGTCTCAACGAAGGGGACGAAATAGCGTAGGCATGTGATGATGGATATCTCCATTCACAACAGGGAAATGACTGAAATTCATATCCGCTTCACTACTGAGTAATATACTGAAATTTTAAAGGAAGTTATACTCCCCTATCGTCAAAGCAATGGCGATCCCTAACTGTATGAAAATTATTTTTTTGCATAATAACATCGGGTCTTTTCCAAATAGACGACCCGACGGGATTTAGCTGAAAATTTGTATACTAATAAATTCTTATATTCTAATAACGAAAATGACATTATTTTCCTGGAGAAATATGCGCAACATACGAAAAAAATTGCATTCATATGCGCGCTAGTTTGCATGGCGCATGACCGTTATCTAAATTATGTAGTGTTATGTAGTGGGTTTTACAAAATAAAACGCAGATAATATCCTTTATTTATTAAAATTTGCAATATTTAATAATATTTCAATAAATCAATCTTCATTTTCATACCTTTTTCTCCATACGAACTCGCATAAACAGTAATTTTTGTTGTTGCTATTAATGTTTATTTGTTGCCTGCTTAGACCTAGTTTAGTCTGAATAGTATTGTTGTAGTGAAAGCATATGATAATGCAGTGCTGTGATCTATCTCCTTCCGAGTTTCCCCCGGTCAATTGAATGCCCGGTTAGGTCAACTGTACGCTCTTGACGATTGGTTAGGTTAAGTCATGATATTTTCGTTAGTTTTAACGAAAATATCACTACTTAACCAATCGGTTAGGTTAAGTCATGATATTTTCGTTAAAAACACATTAATTATTTAAAGTGCTCACATGTTTGTTTTTCATTTCTCCAAAAAAAGAAAGTTATTTTTTAAATCAATGACCAAAACTACATTAGTATACGGATTTTCATTAAAATTCGCTGCTAGCCCCCAAACGGAAAAGATTAAAAAAAAATACTTATGTATATACCAGAATTTTTATGTAAAGAATATATTTTCAAAAGATATATATATATATATATATATATATATATATATATATATATAGAAACGACATAAGTATTAAGGAACGTTTCTGCACACGAGGAAGAGAAATCACGAATAAATGAAAAATGAGGCGAACCGCCTCGTGTGCAGAAACGTTCCTTAATACTTATGTCGTTTCTATTCATTTATATACTGCGTGGTCATTGCAGTTAAATGCATATATATATATATTTTTTTTTTTTTTTTTTTTTTTTTTTTTTTCGGGAAGAACCGATTCGCCTCTATTTAAAGGGCATATCTCAGCGGAAAAACAAAGAAAAAGTGAGAGGAAAGACAGAGGAAAAAGAAAGGGTGGAGGGGACAGTCGAAGTGGAAAAAGACCAAGGATGACAAGGACTGCAGGGTCGAGCCCCATCATCCTTGGGTGCTAGGGCCGGGAGGGCGCACGTGAAACCTCCAGGAACAAGCACGTACAAACGAGCACAAACAGCACTCAAGAGCACGAGCTTAGAACCCCCTTGCGGGGATATATATATATATATATATATATATATATATATATATATATATATATATTTCTCAATGTTAATATCCGTACATTTGCTGTGTTATAGATTATTGATTTTACTCTTTATTTGACGATTTCATATTGACTGATTAAATTCCAAATTTTGAAATGTATTTTTGTTTTTCTTATCTATTTGTGGATCTTTTCCTTTACAGCACCCCCAATTTCTTCTTTTTAGTGAGTAACAATTTTGATACAGACAACAAAACTAATTTAAGTAAACTAGGTTAAGTCGTGATATTTTCATTAAAACTAACGAAAATATCACGACTTAACCTAACTACTCGTCAAGGACGTACAGTTGACCTAACCGAGCATTCAATTAACTTAACTAGTTGGTTAATTTTTACATTCACGTCTGGGGGTCCTACAAAAGAACAATCGGGGTGCAATAAAGGAAAAAAGGATCGCATGAAGATCACGGCCCCCAGCCTTCGTTAGTTAGCCTTATAAGGCTAACTAACGAAGGCTGGGGTCCCTGATCTTCAGGTGATCCGGAAAAAATCCCCATGGTATAATTTACCATTTCATAACCTTAGTATAATATGGAGGTCGAACCCCTGATCTTTCTTTCATCTTAGATTAAACAATTCGGATCACCCGAAGATCAGGGCCCCGAGCCTTCTTTAGTTAGCCATATAAGGCTAACTAACGAAAATATCACGACCTAACCTAACCAATCGTTAGGTCAACTGTACGCCCTTGACGATTGGTTAAGTTAGGTCGTTATATTTTCGTTAGTTAGCCTTATAAAGCTAACTAAAGAAGGCTGGGGACCCTGATCTTCAAGTTATCCACAAATTCTTTCACGGGACTTCATTTATTGCAAAATATTAACTTTTAGTTTAATGAATTGTTACACATAATTACAGGAATTTTCATCCTTATTTGGTATAGGCGTAATTATTTTGCATTCCCATAGTCGCGCTCCAGTTCTTACACTTACCTAAAAATTTGTAGTATGTGGGAGGAATTAACGCAACAAGTCTCCTTGGCCCAATCTGCAGTTTGGGAAAATGTTCGCCGAGAAACATAAAATTTCTAAAAATAAAAAAATTACTAATCGGGAATGAATGGATTTTGTCCTTGAAACTTTATTACTGTTATCAGTAAAGAGTAAAATATGCAAAGATAAACAGAATATACTAATTACTAGTTTTTTATGTTCAGATATTTTGCGTTCCTAGGCGAGCTTTTTTCCAAAACTGTATACGCTATCATATATTTATATAATAATTAATTAGTAATTTTTTATGCTGTTCAGATATTTTGCGTTCCAAAGCGAGCTTCCTTCCAAAACTGTATACGCTATCATATATTTATTAATAATTAGTAATTATTTATGCTGTTCAGATATTTTGCGTTCCAAAGCGAGCTTTCTTCCAAAACTGTATACGCTATCATATATTTATATAATAATTAGTAATTATTTATGCTGTTCAGATATTTTGCGTTCCAAAGCGAGCTTTCTTCCAAAACTGTATACGCTATCATATATTTATGTAATAATTTCCTGTAGAGAAAGATAAGGGTAGGATTTTTGGCAACAAATATTGAATGAAGGATTCAGTCAAAATTGTGAAATACATCACACGTTTTCCTTGTTTCAAAATATTCTCATGGCAGACATTCCTATTTATTAATTGAAAGGGGAAACTTCAATACACTGGCTATATACTGTACACTATAAATTTAGAGTAAAATACTGTGAATATACTATAATTATGTACTTTCACTTTTAAGTATTTTAAGAGTAAAAAAAAGTTGTTCCTTATGACCTTTGAAGATTTTAAAAAACGTTTAATAAACGTTTAGAAAAGGTAATAAGATGCTCTTCTAAAAAAGACGAACATTTTTATACTCTTAAAATTTTTAAGTGTAAAAAGTCCTCAAAAAAGTAAAATCACCTCTTTGAAAATTTTAAATCTTAATAAAAGATTTCGATGTTAAAATTTTTAGCACCATCATGTTTTATTTTACATTTAATATTTTAAAAATATTTACATCACAAAAAAAGTTTAAACTGTACAAATTAATTTTGCTCACAAAAAGTACATAAAAACTATAAATATATTAAATTATTTTAGTAACAACTCTTAAAAAAGTATAAATCTTTTTCTTACTTTTAAAACATTTTGAAACAAAAAACTTAAAACATCTAAAACGTTTTAGTTGGTTGCAACATTTAAAAAAAAATAGAGCTCTTTTTATCTTTTAAGAATCTTTAAAATCCTTTGGAACCATTAGAACCTTCACTACTCTAAAAAAAAAAAAAAAAGGGGGGGGGAGGTAATATGGGTTTAAAGATATTAAAAAATGTTTTGAAAAATCTAAATCGAGTAATTAAGAATGATAACCAGTTCATTGCTTCCCTAATGGCTTGTATTTTCTTTGTAAATTTAAGTCTACCGTGTAAAACGCCCCGTCAGTTTAGATAAATGAGCCGAAAATAAAAGATAAATTTGGGGGAAAAATGTGTGATAAGATTCTTTCGAAGAAGGGTAACAAATGCTTGGTATGGAGGTTATCTTCATAGATTTTTATCTTGAAGTATTTATTTTTATTTACTACCTCCTATCAATCTATCAGATTAGAAAACGGGTTACCACTTTCGTGTTTTACTTCATATACGAGCGATGCGTGAATAATAAGTTCATTAGCATTTTAGTTAAAAACACAGATGAAAAATTCCTTTGAAAACAAGATTTTTATCATCTACGAGCTATAAATGGACTAATCACACAGTAAATCAACAGCGTACAATGCCATTATATGATAATGTTGTGGCTCTCCTACGTATAATAGTATATAAAATTGAATTTTGGACATATATCTTGTGGACAAATTTTTCTCGTAAACAAGGCTACCTGACCTTCCAAAATATATTTGATTTTACCTGGCGCTGCGACTCACTATAATTTTAAAGAAAAATGAGTTTCATTTTCTCAGAAATGAAATTGAAAGCTGGTCCAGTAGACAATAAGAGATAAAATGAAATATATAAAAATTATTTATATATATATATATAAATTATTTCACGAAAGTAACACATGAAAAATATTTATAATGAAACAAAACACGAAGGAAAGGAAACAGAATGGTGCTCAAGCGCTTTCGTCCAATGACATCTTCAGGAACACTGAAGTAAATAATGAGTTCGAGACTATATATAGGTCACAAAAAATATATCTAGTAGTATGGGCGCAAAATGGGAGAGTGTAGGAATGTTGCAAATGTTACGTAATGTTGCAAGAGTGCCAATCTCCAACCCCAAAATGGGGTTGCAAGGGGTATGTAACTTGGAGTTACCCCCCAAGCTGAACCCCCCCAAAAGGAGCATACCTAACCCGAGGGGAAACCTCTTTGGGGGAGAAGATGGGACGGCCTCACCCCCCAAAGGGGCATACCTAATCTAAGGGGACCTCTTTAGGGGAGAAGATGGGACGGCCTCTCCCCCCAAAGGGGCATACCTAACTTAAGGTGGAGGGAACCCAGAGGAGGGTTCTTCGCTTGGCGAGAGCCAAGCGCATATTTTTTTTTTCTGTTTAAGGTGCTTCAACCCTGCTGAAGCGCATATGAGTCCTTCAGCCAAGCCGCAGCTCTCTTATAGGCACCTAATCAGTCAGTTCACTTAGAAGGCTGAGTTGCCAGATTGCGCTAAGTATTTAATTATTCCATATATTAATCAGCCAGTTGGCTTAGAAGGCTGAGGACTGCGCTGTTTATTTGCATATATTAATCAGCCAGTTGGCTTAGAAGGCTGAGGACTGCGCTGTTTATTTGCATATATTAATCAGCCAGTTGGCTTAGAAGGCTGAGGACTGCGCTGTTTATTTGCATATATTAATCAGCCAGTTGGCTTAGAAGGCTGAGGATTGCGCCATGTATTTAATTATTCCGTATATTAATCAGCCAGAGCCAGCAGGCGCCACAGCCAGCTGGCTTAGAAGGCTGAAGATTGCGCCATGTATTTAATTATTCCATATATTAATCAGCCGGTTGGCTTAGAAGGCTGAGGATTGCGCCACGTATTAAATTATTCCATATATTAATTAGCCGGTTGGCTTAATCAGCCAGAGCCAGCGGACGCCACCAGCCAGTCGGCTTAGAAAGCTGAGGATTGCGCCATGTATTTAATTATTCCGTATATTAATCAGCCAGAGCCAGCAGGCGCCACAGCCAGGTGGCTTAGAAGGCTGAGGATTGCGCTGTTTTTTGCATATATTATTCAGTCAGTTGGCTTAAAAGGCTGAGGATTGCGCCATGTATTAAATTATTCCATATATTAATCAGCCGGTTGACTTAGAAGGCTAAGTTGCCAGTTTGCGCCATGTATCTAATTATTTGCATATATTAATCAGCCAGTTGGCTTAGGAGGCTGAGCTGCCAGATAGCAATATTTATTTAAACCATATACAGGGTGGGGCACGGGAACCAAGTGTTTTTGGAATAATCAGGAAAATGATATTTATTTTTGTAAAGAAAATATATTGGTAGAACAACATTCGTAAGAACATAGCATTTCATGTCATAATAATCATGTACCGAAAATTATATCTGGCATATGATGTCCTTGGCCGTCGACGCATTGTTGAAGGCGTTTACGAAAATTGGCCTCCACTCTTCCCAGCAGGTCTCTGTTGATTTGGATGATTTGTTGACGGATCGCTTCCTTCAATGCATCTAATGTACGGGGCTTGTCCTCGTAGACACGTGACTTGAGGTACCCCCATAGAAAGAAGTCACATGTGGACAAGTCAGGGGACCGAGGGGGCCATGCAATGTCACCAAATCTCGAAATGAGATGGTTGGGAAACAGGGGGCGAAGAACAGCCATTGACGCTCTGGCGGTGTGTGGCGTGGCCCCATCTTGCTGAAACCACAAATGTCGACGAGCAATACGCCTTCTTCGTAACTCAGGGATGAAAAAGGTGTTCACCATCTCAATGTAACGCCCAGATGTTATGGTAACGGTAACCCCATTTTGTTCGAAGAAATAGGGACCGATGACGCCAAACTTTCCCACCGCGCACCAAACTGTAACCTTAGGGCTATGCAGCGGTTTTTCATGGAGTTGTCGCGGATTTTCAGCAGCCCAATACCGACAGTTTTGATTGTTGACGGCCCCATTAAGGTGGAAATGGGCTTCATCACTCATTACCACCATCATGTTTTCATTCTGCTCATAAAGTGCAAGCATTTCCTGTGCAAAATTCAGTCGTTGGGGGCAATCGTTTACATTCAATTCCTGCACCATCGCTAACTTGTATGGGTGAAAATGTAATTCTTCATGCAAAATCCGTCTAACAGTACGATTGCTGATTCCGAGTGCAGCTGAATGTCTCCGAGCAGAGCGGCCTGGGCTTTGCAACATCGCTTGTCTGACCCTTTCAACGTTCTCTGGAGTACGCACAGTGCGTTGCGGCCCCTTCGGTTTTGTTTTCATTATTGAGCCTCCTGTTCGAAGATTGTTAACCCAACGTAAGATTGTGTCACGAGCGGGAACAGAGTCATTTCGATGAATGTTGAATCTGCGGCGGAAACGCACGCTGAACTGCTGTCACTGATTCGCCACTCCTAACAAAATGATCATACGCGAACATGCGGTGTTCTAACGTCCACTGCTCCATGATGGCACCTGAAAGATAAAGGTGAGTGTTAGTTAAAGTTAAATGCTATGAACCCAGGAATGGAATGCTACCTACCGCACGCCCCTCCCATTCCTAATGGCCGATTACTAGCTATTCAAAAAACACTTGATTCCCGTGCCCCACCCTGTACTAATCAGCCAGTTGGCTTATTCAGCCAGAGCCACCGGGCGCCCCCAGACAGTTGGCTTAGAAGGCTGAGGATTGCGCTGTTTATTTAATTAAGCATATATTAATCAGCCAGAGCCAGCGGGCCTATCAACCAGATGGCTTAGAAGGCTGAGTTGCCAGTTTGCGCTGTTTATTTGCATATATTAATCAACCAGATGATTTAGAAGGCTGAGTTGCCAGTTTGCGTTTATTTGCATATATTAATCCGGCAATTGGCTTTTCTTAGAAGGCATAACTGGCTGTATATAGACACACACACACACACACACACACAAGCATCACCAACAATCGTATAGACTTTTAGGAGCTCCAACAGGAGATGGTGAAATGAGGGCTACGACTTTTAAAAGGAGCTCACCCATGAAAAGGCGGTGAGGGCTGCGACTTTTTAGGAGCTCACCCCATTAACACAGCGTATCCGATACGAGGGATACAACCAAGCGTCCAAACGATTGGTGGTGAAGCCAACTCCTGGTAGACCGTCCCTAAATACGTCCAATAGACAGGCTTATTAAACGATTATTGCAACGCTCGTTCATGTTGTTTATCTCCCTTTCTCAGTTGGCGTATGAGTTGCCAGTTTGCACTTATTTATTTAACATATATTACGCCTTAGAAATCCCCTTTAAAAACCAATCGGATGATATAATTGTGTTCAAGGAATAAATAAAACCCCAATACATCATTCTGATTATTTAGACGAATTAATGGATATACAATGAGATATATATATGGTCAAATAGTTGAACGGAAAATATATAATCATACAAAACGGTGCATTATCAAAATATTAGTACTGGAAAAATATTCATATATATCAAATATATTGAAAATATACAAAACGTATAATCATATTAGTACAGGAAAAATATATAGTGTCTTTACGTTCTACGGTCCAAAACGCTAAATTCGCATGTGATAGAGTCTATATCCACATCGCCGTTACTTTGTACGATGTGGTAAAACCGTCCAAGCATCACTTCACCGTTTAACTGATACAGAGGTCTATACTCTACATAAATGGCTTTCATATCATTCCACATTATTTTTGTACCCACTTTACACCCGGCGGGAAAGTTATCTTTAAACGAACACAATCAAAAGCACGCACAAAAACGTTATCGTTAGCCATAACATTAAATACAAGTTTATAAACACGCCTTTCCAATCGGTTTGTTTTTCTTGTCGTCCCAAGCTTTTCAGTCGTGAACTCTTCTTCACTCTGCATAGCTGCATTGGAAATAATCTTCCAAGTCGTAACGACATCTATCCATTATATAGAGGTACAGCTCTTCAGGGTGAACAATGTAGGCGAGTTCAGCTCTGTACCTCTCAAGTGCTTTGTACCAAAGTTCAGGGTATTTCGAAGAATCTAAACCTTTTAAATATGCATCCAGATCTAGACCGTTCTCCCCCTGTTCATTCGTACATTCAACAAATCCGTCGAGCAGAGCGGTGTAGGCGTGTTCAAGAACCGTGTCAAAATAAATCATATCCGTAACACGACCGTCTAATATAGGCTTCAGCTTATGGAATCCTACGATTTCAAACATTCTGTCGAGGATGAAACGGTTTCATGTAGGGACAAGAACGTCATTATCAGCTGTGTTCTTCCACATCAGTCGTATATCAATGCATGGTTGTTCGTTATTTACACTCAATGTACAAACAATGGTATATGAGGAGGCGTTACTAATCATCTCTCTTATTGTACCTAAGCCAACAGGTATTCTATAACGGTCCTCTGCCCACCTCTCAACTATCACGAAGATTCTGTTCATCTCCTCGACACTTAAATAAATAACGTTGCGTTTACTTGCATGCCTGCAGATCGTTTCAAGCACATAGTTAATGGTACCGGTTTCTCGCCTGAACACGCGCAATGATTTCGTCACGGAGACGTCGTACGAGGCGTTGAGAATGCTTCTCAAAGGGAGTTCCATCGTATTCGCACGTCCACTCGGTTCGAGATGACTATGGCACGTCCACTTGGTGCAAACTCTGAGATGACTATGAGCCGCAGGAGACAAGATCAGCTCGACGGGAGGAATGAATCACGCTGAAGATACGCGTATGGGCTTGTTCGAACTCGTATGCTCCGCGTGAGTCACAGGAGGGTGGATCGGGTCGACGGGGCGGGGGTGAGTCACTCTGATGAAACGTGTATGGGTTTTTTCGAACTCGTATGTTTCGTGAGGTACACGGGTGGGCGGGAACGCGTCACACTAATAAAGCGTGTACAGACTTGTTCGAACACTCTTGGACAAACACATTTTATAACCTTTTTAAATGTTTTATTACTCACCATTTCCACAAACTAAACATCTTCACAAACCGCGGCGCTATTAGAGAGAAACATCATATGTTCATATTTGTCCTTTTTGTTTAACAGGCGATACTCGTCTCTAAAGTCTGTTAAAAACTCACACAGGCCATTAGCCACAACTTCACTACAAACAACCTCATCATGATATACTGGGTGATCCAGATAAATGGGACCCATAAAAAAAGCCAAATATTCTTAATATTTAATTCCTTTCATAAAAACTATATATCATTCGAAAGAGTAGAGTTACAAGTTTATATGAAATATTTATTTTTTTAAAATGACTCCTTTCAAATGTGCTCCATTAGCTGCCAAGCATTCCAGTGTTCTCGCTTGTAAGTTCTGCATCACTTTTGCAAGAGTGTGCGGTGGTATGGCCTGTATCTCATTTGTGATGGCGGCCTTCAATTCTTGCAAGGTCGTTGGGTTATTTCTGTAGACCCTACTCTTTAAATATCCCCAGAGATAATAATCTAAGGGAGAAAAATCCGGAGACCTTGCGGGCCATTCAACGTCTCCAAATCTTGATATTAACTCGCCTGGAAACGTTTGACGCAAAACTGCCATGCAGTTCCTCGTGGTATGGCAGGTAGCTCTGTCTTGTTGGAACCAGTGGTTTTCTAGACAAAGATCTCTTAATTTAGGAATAAGGAAATCGGTCAACATTTTTTCGTAGCGATCACCATTTACAGTGACCGTGTTTCCGGTGGAATCCTCGAAAAAGTACGGCCCTATGATCTGAGATGCAGTAAGACCACACCAAACAGTTACACGCTGACTATGCAACGGGACTTCAGTAATATTCAATGGATTTTCTGTTGCCCAGAAACGACAATTTTGTTCGTTTACAGTTCCATTCAAGTGAAAATGGGCTTCGTCTGACATAATCAAAGTTGCTAGAAAATTGGTGGTGTCATTTACCTTCTGTTGGATCCATTGACAGAATTGTCGTCTTCGTGCGAAATCTCCATCGTTTAGTTGTTGCACTGTTTGAATTTTATATGGAAAGAGCATTAAATTTTGCTTGAATATACGGTGTGTTGTTCCATATCCAACTCCTAACAGCTGAGAAGCACGTCTGATGCTTATGTTAGGATTATCCTGTACATTTCATGAGTTCTGTTAATGATCTCGTCTATCCTTGCTGTGCGCACTCTTCCAGTTGGTTTTCTTTTTCCAATGCTGCCAGTTAGGGAAAAATTTCTGACACATCGACGGATTACTTTCTTAGGTGATTTTGACATCTGAAAATTTGTCTTGAAAGATCTTTGAGCTGAAACTACACTTCTTCCATGCTCATAATATTGCTCAGTTATGAAACGCAGCTGTTCCACAGTCCATGCAGTCATCTTGAAGGGTTAGTTTTAACTAACACTTTTATTTTGTTTTGTATCTTATCTTGTCTTGTATTGTATTGTCAAAACCTATACAATCCTGTACAAACTTGTAACTATCCTCTTTCGAATGATGCGTATGATTTTATAAAAGGACTTATACTTTAAGAGTTACAGGAGTTTCTTTTGGGTCCCATTTCTCTGGATCACCCTTTATATTAATGTAGTGGTAAAAATACTTAAGACTGTCCATGATGACAAGATTTACATTTTCAGCCGTAGGGTACGAGTAATCGGTATGGTGTAACATGATATAATACCGCTTGTCACACCACTCATCCACAAAACTCACTACCTATAACTGTTGTTTATCTTCTGAACGTGCTGCTTCTTTTACCTCGCGGTATATGTGTGCCTTTATAAAGCTTAGCTCTATAACATATTGCAATACATCGTCTGTACTGCGAAATCCTACCCCCCTCGCCAGAATACCGGTAGAGTATTTGAACATCTCGGTCCTTCGCACGGTTCAATACAGCCTTAAAAGAGGCAAAGGAGGAGGGAATAGGGAGTTTTTCAGTATCCACTACATCTATGCACTTTGCCGAATACCACTTCATAAATGTCGAACACGCTGTATTAAAGGTAGCCATTACTATTTTTTCTTCTACACGAGAGAATACACGTCTGAGCTCAAGGGTATACAGAGGTCATCTGGGCACGCAGGGAAGCCCAGGTTGCGGCATGACTCACGTTGCCGGTCTTACAGTGGGCGGAGCTTAACTTTTTACTGTAAACACGCACACACGCAAAGTGAAACGCTAGTTGAAACATGATTTATTTAATAAACGAAATAATCAGGATGTATATATTTACAAATACGTGTAATAAATAAGTTAGCAATAGACATATCAAAGATTATGGTATCCAAGGGCACGGTATCATAGGTACCAGGCACCTGGTAGCGTTTCATGTAGGTGTTACGGCACACCTTTGTACCCCTAAGTTCCTTCACGCCCCCCAGCTTCTGCGCCCGAAAATTGTGGGTGCCTACAGTCAGTTGGGGCGGACGACCACCCTCATCATCTTTCAAGCACACTAACTCCTTCAGCGAATGAAAGTTGACGACACGCCGATTCGCTTGGTTAAGCGTGATACCCTTAGCCTTCACGATATACTTCGTTTCATCCCCTATCCTCACCCGTACCCCCATAGGTTTTTGGCCCTGTTGACACAAACGAATCGGCGTATGCGTTGTCCCCATACTCATCCTTGATCTCGTCAGTTAGCTCACCGAGGAACTCCCTAATAGCAGGCATGTATTCACCCCTTCTCGCTGTGAATAACACGCTATCTGTATCGGCATACAAAACCCTCTGCCCAAGAGAATGCAATAGGCCCCAAAGTTTGACTCGCGCGGAGGCGGTTGTGAAGCTGGCCACAGGAATGTTTGTAACCCGTGAGGTATCTGTGGCCAATTCGGTATTGTTGTACTTTATTATGTAAGTATCACCTACATTCACAATCTACACGACCTCTTTATCGGTTGCGTTGGCGTAATCCCAGACTTCACTATAACTTTGTGCCAAATGAACGTTCCCTTTGCCGGTATTCTGTGCAAATTTTTCCCAAAGACTGTTTAGACGCAACTTTGCACTAAAGCGCTTGCCATGGCTCTTTACAATTTTGGAACGGTCAAGCTGTATACCTTCACGGTCACGGTAACGTTGAATATAGGCCGACTTTTCATCTTCGGTATCAACTCCTCGTGGGTATCCTGACGCTTCAACCTTATCCTTCAAAAAGCGTTTGTATATGGCGTGAAAAGGTTGGGTAGATTCTGAAACCTCCACACCTCATGTATCTTCAATATGCTGTAGCCATGGCGAACAGCTAGATCCAGCTCTGGACTTGCATATACACCTCTAATCTTAAGCTGGTGGGTTGTATGGGCACAATCACCATTGTTCTCTTCCGCGCACTTCACGCACAAGGGAAACATGAGCTTGTGATCTATAACGGCAGGTAAGATCGGCATCCATAAATCGCGAGGGGGGAGTACGTCTACGAAGAAAGGCCGAAATAGTACCCGTTCAAATTTCTTGAGAACTCGTTGATGGTGGGTAGGTCAGGCCCCACCAGTTTCTCAGGCGCACCTACGGGGTACGGATTGTTCTTCATCACATAGGGGTATAAAGAACAGAAGTCGTAGTAATGGAGCTTCACACACTCCGTAGGCGGAAAGTATAGCTTGAAGGGCTTTGAACGCCCTCCGAACAAGCTATCATCGCATTTGAGAGGATCCAGCACCATTGAACGCTTGATCGTGTTTATTTCTTCAAGGTACTGTCCATCTGTCTCCATCTGTGCATCATACTCATGTTCTCACAAGACTTTGTAAGTGAACTGGGATCCTATAAGTTGATCGCGAATGCGGGTCCATGCAAGACTGTCGGCTGGCGGTCTACCGTGGATATCTCCTACGAGCCCACACTCAGGACGGGGGCACCCGTGCCACCAGCAACCGTTAAAGGAGTACACGGTCTTCTCACCAGTGGCACGGTTTTCACTTAGACCATCAACCCCAAAAACACGATGATTAACCTCAATGGGTACTTCACCCGTGTTGCGAGCATGCTTTATGAATACACCTGTTTGCTGCTTTAGGTGTATGAGCCAGTAAATAGCCTTGTGTCCATAACTGCGGGGGGTTGTTTCTGTGGATAATGGCTAAGGTGTCCTTAGGCATGGAGTTATTCTTAAGCACCGTAAAACATAATGATGCGATGGTGGTTGCGATTTGCACCGGATCGCATTTGAAACGGCATATGTACATCCTTCTAAAGGCCTGGAAACATACTCTAAGCACGCGCACATCATTCACGCAATAACGCTCACATTCATCAGCTATATTATAAGGATTACATTCATTAAAACTGTTGGTAGTATCGGTCGAAATCTTCACGCTCGTCTGTGCTCATCATTCATAGTTAAAGTAATGTTTGGGTGGAGGTAGTCCTACGTAATTTAAAGTTTCGCTAGTGAGGAATGTGTAAGGGAAATATCCTTTTGAAACTTCAGCAGATACGCACATTACCTTGGGTAGCTTTGCTAATTTACAAGGTGTGAATAATAAAGTGTCTTTAAACTGTACATCACATTTTATTTGCATCTGTATTAGTTTGTTGCTTCTTTTCAGGGGATCACCTATAAATATCTCAGAGGACTCGTGCTCAAGCAACTCCTTATAACGGACGGCCACCTGCTTGGCCCCGGTGTGAGGAGAAGACAACAGAAAACAACAGTAGGATGTTTAACACCAAGCAATTTCAACTCTTGAGATATGGTAGAATGAAGAAATTAGACTGCATATTAGACCGGATGAGCCGGGCGTACATGACTATGTGCGGTGGAGAGAGCGAGAGAGCATTTCCCTCCTACACCAAGCGATCATATGTGGCGGAGAACGACTGCTAATTTTTATAGAAAGCAGAGTAAATACATTTTTACATTAAAGCTAAAACATAACTTCTCATCAATTCATGTTTTCAGATCCATTAAACATCGATAAACCCCCACCCGCCCAACCCACGCACATTTTAACGAAAATATCACAACTTAACCTAACCAATCGTCAAGGGCATACAGTTGACCTAACCGGGCATTCACTTAACCTAACCGGGCATTATATCCCATAGAATAAATTGTTTTATTTGTCCTTCAAATTTTTTGTTTTAATGTAATTGAATTTGTAAATATGTTGTAGACCGCAAGCCTATAGTGTAAATATCTTTGTAGACCGCACGCTGTAGTAGTACCAATATTTTATATAATCACTGGACCACTTTAACATATTGCTTCCCAGGAGGGATCACTTTAACATATTGCTTCCCGAATGCTTTGGGAAGCAATATGTTAAAGTGATCCATATATTTAGTACAACATTAATGAATATTCGTAACAAACCATATTTTTATTTAAAATAAATACAAACATAGAACTTTACGCTATAAACTTAGCAATTTTAAAGTATACATTGATTGAACATCAACATAACCTTTTCCTAACCTTAAAGATTTCCTGCGATAATGTTTGACCAACGCTCTTCACTAAAATATCATGTAAATAAATCGTTATAATGCTTAAAATTTTTCACGCAAATCTAACTCTTGTAAACAGAAGAATTCGATGTTGCATATGTATATATAGGCTATATATAATGTAAATATTGCTGAAGGTTTATTTCAATGAGTAGAAACAAACTCAAAGAATGCTCATAAAGTCCTGTTACGGTTTTGATTGTAAATAGTGAATATGTAGTGAATATACCAAAAAATATAAAGCGTGAATATTTAGAGTAGTCTTCTAAATTTATTATAACGTATGGCAGCCGTGAAGGAATAATGATAACTATAAAGAAGTCACTATACGTGTTGTGGTTAGCTAACTAGGAATCCGTAATAACATTTGAGAAGGAATTTAGAAAGGAGTATGGAAAAGATCTATCATCGGAAATGTCACTGCAAAGGTTGGTGGGAAATTTAAGGACACTGTCACAGTTCATGATTTACCGCGATCGGGAGTCCACTACCTAACTTTGGAAGACATCGAACGTATTCGTAAATATTTTCAGCCATGTCTCAAAAAATATGTATGTCTTGCTTCCATTTAACTGGGGATGTCACAGTCGAGTGTCGGTAATTTTCTGCGAAGTAAGCTTCATCTTTACCCTCACAAAAGTATCTAAGTTCAAGCATTTTAGGAGGGCTGTTATGACAGACGCATTGGCAAGTTCTGTTTTTGATGAAAATGGGTCCAACATTTCTTGGTCGGTTTTGTTTCTGAAGCGAAGCTACTTTCCAGGTCAGCAGTAAAATGAGCAAACATAACGGCCGAATTTGGGGACGAGATAATCCCCAAGAAGCCAACGTGACCCCTGTCTTTAAGAAAGGGGATCACGAAAGTCCAGGGAACTATCGTCCCATTAGTCTCACTTCGGTTGTAGATAAATTATTAGAGGGGATAATAGCGAAAAGGATCGTTGACCATTTGGATTTCTACAAGCTGCTTGGGGACTCCCAACATGAGTTTAGACAGCATAGGTCGTGTCTCACCAACTTGCTCGATTTTTTCCACGTCATGTGGAGTGAGTATGATAAGAGTAGGGCGATTGATATACTTTATCTCGACTGTGAGAAAGCCTTTGATAAGGTACCTCACCGCCGGCTAATGGCCAAAGTGCGCGCGCTGGGTATCGGTGGGAAAGTAGGTAGGTTAGGGTGGCCCAAAAATTAACTGAAAAAATGAATTTTGAATTGCTATTCTCCACAAGGCTATTCCTGTTCCATATCACAAACGAAGCCTTCATGCAAAAAATCAGGAAGATCGGCCAATATTTAGAGGTCGCGACCTCAAGGTAAAAATATCTAAATTCCGTAGTTTCAGCAATTTTGGGTCACCATTATGTTCTACAATAAATATTTGCCAAGCAACACCACTGTAGACTGTAAACCTATATCCAAAGAATCACTATATGATAGCAATGCACTCTTCCCACTAGCTCAGTTAGTCGCCAAGTCTCGGCAGGTGTAGACGTGTTTTTGTTGTGTTCCTGCCATCTGGGTTACGCCGCGCAGTGAATCACACCAATAAGGCAAGTTAAACTTTTCACCAGTGAGTGGCAGACACTATGCTTAGTTTTTCTGTCATTCATTTACTGCACTGACCTTGATAAGCAATTTGGAACAATGAATTGTTTATTAAAATTGTTAAAAATTAAAAAAAAATTTTTTTATAAAAGTTTATTAAAATTGTTAAAATTGTTTGTTTTATATTCTACATAAAACATATGTATAGGTTCTTTAACTCTAATTTCCATTTTATCTTCCATTCCACAGGCCAAGACCATGACAACGACAAGGAGCAGTCCAAAAGTTTGGCTCCTGGGTAAGCCGGACCCGGACATCTTGGGATCTGGCCTGCCAACAAACGGGGCTATTCTCAGGAACTTCATGTGTCACCACCAGAAGGGATCCACAATCGGTGACAGTGCTAAGGCCACCATAGACAGAGCGCTGACAATCTGGGACAAGGCACGAATTCCGACCCAGTGGGTAGACTCTGGCGTGCGGAAGCTTCGGAAGCTCTATGAAGAATATTGTGGGTTGAAGAAAAACCGATTGAAACCGAAAGACGGGTGCCGAATCAAGGAAAGAAAATTCAAGGAGAATCTCACCAAACTATTTAACATCTCACGAAAAGACGCCCTCAGTATTATGACGGACGAAGACAAACAGTTCCTGCGGATGCAACAGCAGGATCCCTCGAGCGCGAGTATGTCCAGGATCGACAAGACCTTGACGAACAAGGAGACTCGCAAGCGCCTCAGGAGTGATCAGGCCAGTGCTCGAAAGGAAAAAAGCATGTTGAGCGCCCAACAGTCGAATACGGCTGTTCCGTCTAGTTCTGCCATTGCTGACATCTGTAGCTCCTCCACACCGACGGAGTCCGAAGATGATTTCCAAGCTCCGTCAACATCCAGTCAAGATCAGCCAAGGAATAAGAAATCGAAGCAGACCATTGTGACCAAGGAAGTAGCCGCCGCGCTCGACCGAGTGAAACTCACTGACCGCGCTCCCATGTTCGTCGTAGGAGTCGTCACGCAAGCGCTCGGTCATGGCCTGGAGTCTGTGGCGCTATCCCGGAACACCATTCAGCAAGCGCGGGTCACCACTCGTGAGGCGGTAGCAACTGCTAAACAGGCTGTTTTCTCGCCGGACAGCCCACTGCTTCTCCACTGGGACGGTAAACTGCTTCCAGATATCGCCGGCAATAAAAAGCTTGTGGTTCGCGTCGCCATCTTGGTGACTGGTGGTGAAACAGAGCAACTTCTTGCCGTCCCTAAGATCGGCCGCGCCACGGGAGAGGAGCAGTGCAATGCATGTGTCCAAACGCTGGAGGAATGGAACCTCAAACCCACGATCCAGGGACTAGTCTTCGACACGACGGCAACTAATACTGGGCTGAATATGGGCGCGTGCACCCTAATTGAGAAGGCTCTGGACAAGGAGCTCATCTGGATCGCGTGCCGTCATCATGTGCTCGAGATAATGTTGTCGGCCGTATTTTCTGTCGCCCTAACACCAACCGGTGGGCCTGAAGTGGGAATCTTCAAACGCTTCCAGAAGACCTGGCCTGATATTAATGTAGTTGATTTCCGTTCTGCTGGAGACGAACTCTTCGTTGGCATGCCGGATGGCCTACGAGAGGAGATGATGTCATTTTACTTGGAGGCAGTCAAGAACCAGCTCCAACGGGATGACTATGGAGAGTTGCTTCAGCTCTTTTATATATTCCTAGGTGGATCCTCCGACGGAGAACCGTCGTTTCGTGCGCCAGGCGCTATGCACAACGCGCGGTGGATGGCTACGGCAATATACTCGCTGAAGATCTTCCTTTTCAGGAGCCAGATTAAGTTGACGGCCCATGAGACAGGTGACGTCACAAAGATTTGCCTCTTCGTTTCTCTTATTTACGCTCGCTACTGGCACGAGGCCCCTCTCCCAGAGAGGGCCCCCCTCAACGACTTAAACCTAATTGCTCTCCTCCATGAATATCCTGACCGTGCCATCAGGGAGGCGGCTGTTAAGGCCTTCTATCGCCATTTGTGGTACTTCTCTGAGCACCTCGCGCCTCTCGCCCTCTTCGACGATCACGTCGACGAGATCACCAAAGCAGCTATGGTTGACAACTTCTTACGTCCCTCAAACCAAACACTCTTGAGACGTCTGGACGGGACTGTGTTCGATCATCGTTCTTCATTGGCGTCGTACATCACGAGCCGGTCTTTGAAGATATTCGATATACTCTCCATGAAAGAACAAGATGAAGCCAAGACATTCTTGTCAAAACCTCCCTCCCTCTGGCTGACATACCCCATTTACCAGTTAAGTGCAGGCTCCTCAAGGTCGTCAACGACTGTGCGGAACGAGGAGTCGCTCTTATTCAGTCCTACAATACCGCGCTGACGAAAGACGAGACCCAGAAACAATACCTACTGCGACTAGTCGCCAGCCACCGAAAAAGATTGCCAGTTCCGACGAAGTTGGCTTTGACGAAGAAAAAGTAACGGGTGTGACGTTGTTTGTTTGATATACAAGGATTTAGTGCAGTCGTATTAACTGCTCTGACATGTGTGTTCTAGTATTTTTGCATAACATGTGCTCTGTGCTGTTGACTTTACAGTAAATTTTGAAATAAACATTGATATTGTATTTTTGTTTCAAATCCTAAAAATATAGGAACTGGTCGCGACCTCTAAATATTGTATGATCTGTCTAATTTTTGGCATGAGTTCTTACATTTTGATATGGAACACGGATGTCCTCGTGGAGAAAGATATTTTCAACTTTCATTTTTTTGGGCCACTCTGAGGTAGGTGGATTGAAAACTGGCTGAAGAATAAACGGCAGAGGGTTGTAATTAAAGGGGCTAGTTCGGGTTGGGCCTCAGTCACTAGCGGGGTTCCTCAGGGTTCCGTTTTGGGGCCACTGTTGTTTATCATTTACATAAATGATATTGACGGTGGCATCGTCAGTAGGATCGCCAAATTCGCTGATGACACCAAGCTTGGGGCCAATGTTGGGATGCCCGGGGCGATCGAGCAACTGCGTACGGACCTACGGAGGATAGGAGAGTGGTCCGAAAAATGGCAAATGCCGTTTAACTTGGGTAAATGCAAGGTGATGCACATTGGCTACGCCAATCCCAAGTCGGACTACTCGATATTGGGGAGTAATATCGAGGAGACTGATTTGGAAAAGGACTTGGGTGTGCTAATTAGCAGCGACCTTAAGCTTACCAAACAGTGCGTAGAGGTGGAAAAGAAAGCCCAGAAGTTGTTGGGTTATAAGAGGAGGCAATTTCGATTTGGAACAAGGAGATTGTGCTCTCTGTACAATTCTCTGGTTCGGCCGCACCTGTATGCTGTGCAGTTCTGGTCACCCACTCTCAGGAAAGATATTGAGAGGCTGGAGCGAGTGCAGGCGAGGGCCACAAAGTTAATCCCTTCCGTTAGGCATATGGGCTACAATCGATGCTTACGTGCCCTGAATTTGTTTTCGCTGGAAACTCGGAGGCTGCGCGGTCAACTCATCGAGGTTTTCAAGTTCTTACGCGGGTTCAACAATGTCGATTTTAGAAGCATGTTTAGTTTAAATGATAACCGAACTCGCAACAATGGTTGGAAGTTAGATTTGAAACGGTTTAGGACTAGTGTGTGTGTGGGAATTACTTTACCTATAAGATCTGTGACACGTGGAATAGGCTACCTTCAGAAGTTGTGAACAGTTTTTCTGTGGATCTGTTCAAGAAAAGGTTAGACCGAATCTTGCACACTATTTGAGGGTGTATGAATTTTTCACTGGCACCCATTTTCATTGGTACCTCCTCGGTATGGGCCGCAAGGCCTTTTGAGGTACTACTTTTCCTTGTAACTCCATGTAACTCTCTTGTTTTGTGGGTTAATAGTTCTGAACGAAACGAAATGAGTAATTTAATTAATACATAATACAGGTCATACTGACACACACACACACACATATATATACTGTATATATATATAAAAAATTTCTTACACATTATACAAATATTAATGGCTTTAAATTGAAGCATCAGGAAATTTAATAATCAGTGAAAATAGGCAGAAACTGGCGGTCTGGGCAATTTACTAACTCCTGGATTATTCAGCACCATCCGGGTTCGAACCCCCGATCTCAATGTCTTCACCTCGATCATAGGGAAACGGTGTTACCCACTGAGCCCCGCGCTGGCCTTTGTGAATCAAGTAAATACAATTTACGTAGATTTAGGAATATATAGAATTGATGAAATATTGCGTAAAGTGAACATCCCCTTAATTCATTTAGCAAACGGCAAATTTAGCAGATTTACAGATTTCAAACGGGAAACAAGTGATTCTGAATTGGATGTGACTGAATTTACGCACAAATAAGTCTCTCTCTCTCTCTCTCTCTCTCTCTCTCTCTCTCTCTCTCTCTCCGCAGGGGGTATAAAGGTGATACACATTTCTTCTGGGTGTTGTAAACTTTATACTTGGGGTGTGACAGCCCTCCGGTCCCGAGTCGTGGGATTCTAGAGAAATTGGCTGCCAGTTCCTTTAGGTTCTCTCTCTCTTTCGGGAGGGCGGGTGAAGTCTGTTGTATAATAGGGCGGAGTGAAAAACACATTTTTCGAATTTTAAAATTGGCTAGTGTGGAAAATGTGTGGAGTAGTGAGGAAATAAGCTGGTATAAATTTAAAATCATAACATTAATATCTATCTTCAGGTGCCACAATGACCTTCAATATTGAAAAAAATTGAAAAAAGCAGATTTTAACCAATAATTACAGAAGAGTCCACGATGCACAATAGACAAGAATTTATTCACACTTGTATAAAAATAGCTCAGTCAACCTTTAAAAAAAGTTTATATTCTCTAAAAACAGTTTTCTATAGTCAGCTCACTCAGCTGTCACGTGAGTACCTCGGTTCAGTGTAGCTGTCGCTCTCGTAGCAGGTGGGTGTTCTGTTGTTGGCGTTACTCAGATAGTCTAAACTATATTTCATATATTTTGCATTTCTATATTGTGTTGCCCTAAGTTTGCCATGTACTATTAACTGAAATTAACGTATAATTGATATTAGCTCTTTCTTTTTCAGATTTGTATACTTTCAAAATGTCTCGAGTTTGTGCAAAATCAACCAGGGCCTCAACTGAGTGCCCCATGTTTGGTATGGGGGAAGATTTGTGGCACAGGAATCTTCCTACATACGAAGGAGTTTTTAAATATTACTTGTTTGTAAGAAACGATTTGAAACAGAATACTAATAAAGATCCTTCAATATCTCAAATATTAGAACAAGTTGTTGATAAATTGAAAACAATTTGGGAAAGTGCTTCCGTCCCAATTCTGTCAGACAGGCGAATTGAAACAATGTTCAGAAGCTACCACGAAAAGTATCGTGTCATTATGAAGCCATACCAAAGCAGAAAAAATTCTGAAGCTTACAAAGCAAAGATTGATATGTTCAAAAAAGAAGCACACACGAAACGTTTTGACATTGCAGCGTGCAAGTGCAAAGTACTAACACAATGTTCTTGTCCCAAAGAAAAAAACGGTTCCAACGGAAGAAGTGACGTTCCTCTTAGATCAAAGGAGTGAAAGAAAACTGTTTATTGATAGAGTAGATATTACACTCTCAAAGAAAAAAGCATCTACGTTGCTAAGAAAGCAAAAAGAAGCTGTGAGGCTCACCAAAGAATCTTCACAGGAGAAATTGCAGGATACAAATGTTGAATTATCATCATCGACATCAAATAGTGAAAGTGAATCTGGCGAAATATCAGACGATACATTTCCAGAGCCAGTTAGCTCGAAGAGAAAGCTCGAACAACCTGAAGAACACTTATTCAAGAAAAGGAAAACTACAAATCTACCTTCAGTGGCTACTGCTTGTGACAGGACTGCAGTTTCAGATCGAGCTGCAGCATTCTTGTTAGTGCAGTATTGCAAGATATTGGAGAAGTTTCTATTGACAATACATCTGAAGTAGTGGATAGGAGTAAAATCAGAAGAGAAAGACAAAAGAAGAGATCAGAAATTATGAAAGATCAAAATCAGGTCCCAATCAGAGGAATCTATTTGATGGTCGAAAAGATTCTACACTCTTCCAAGAAAAAAAAGAGTCCAAAGTACAGTATATCAGAAGAAGGTAACAGAAGAACATATCACTTTAGTGAGAGAACCTGGTTCAGATTATTTGGGCCATTATTCTGTGAATTCTGGATCAGCTGAAGAAATATGTAAAGGAATGTTTGAGTATATTGGAAATAATGACATGAACCTGGAAAACCTTGTTGCCATTGGATGCGATGGTGCAGCAGTCAACACTGGAGAAAAGGGAGGCGTTATAAGGCTTATAGAATTGAAGCTGAAGAAGCCAGTTCAACATTTAGTGTGCCAGCTCCATGCCAATGAATTGCCATTACGCCATTTAGTTGCAAAGCTGGATGGAAAAACATCTGGCCCCCGCGGATTCACCGGTCCTATTGGCAGGGAATTAGAGAACTGTGAGAGTCTTCCTATTGTCGAGTTTGAAAGGATTGATGCTGAGGAACCAACTGTAGACTGTGAAGATCTTAGCACCGACCAAAAATATCTAATTGATATTCATCAGGCCATAACAAAGGGATATTGCTCTCCAGATCTTGCTCATCGTAGTCCAGGCAAAATGGCACATTCACGATGGCTGACTACAGCAAATCGTTTGCTTCGTCTATACGTTTCAACTGTAAGTCCATCTGAGAACCTCATGAACATTGCTTCTTTTATAATGAAGGTCTACATCCCAATGTGGTTTTCTATTAAGCAAAGTACGTCTTTTGTCAATGGCTCAAAACATGTTTTCAAAACTATTGAACTAACAAGAACACTGAATGACGAAGTAAAGGATATTGTAAACCCTGTCATACAAAGAAATGCATTTTTTGCAAATCCAGAAAATATTCTAGCATCAATGATTCATGATGACCGCAGCGCCATAAGAGAATTAGCGTGGAGGCGAATAAAGAAAGCAAGGCAAACAAACAAGGAAAAAGTTGTGAGGCGTTTCACAGTACCTGTTATTCACTTTGAAGCTACTGATTATACTGATTTAATTAATTGGCAAAAATGCATTGTCACTGAACCACCTGTGACAAGACACCTGACAGAAAATGAGATTGAAGAATTCATAGAAAACAAGAGTACCCCTCCATTCGAGAAATTCCCTTGTCATACACAAGTAGTAGAAAGAATGGTAAAATTAGTGACTGAAGCATCATCAAAAGTATTTGGATTGAACGCGCGAGATGGCTTCATAAGATCAACACTTCAGTCACGTAAAAAAATGCCATCATTCGAAAGTAAAGCTGAATATAAAGTTTAAATAAAACGTTAATAGAAAAAAACATGCGCAAGGATGGGTGGTTGGGAGGGCATGGGTGGAGCTCGACACGCAGCCACCTCCTCGTGGTGAGTTCTGGATTATTTAGATCATTAATCAAAAGAACATTGATCTAAATAAACTAAGAGCTGCGTAATTCAGTAACTATTTTGGTAATTGGAACACTTAATATATAATAATAACAAGTAAGTTTCAGTTATTGTACTAATGCAGAATATAAGAAAATCATTATATTTCACTTTTTTCGACGGCTTTGTGGCACCTGAAGATATAATTTCTCAGGACTAATATTTATGCACAGTCATTATCTATAGCACCCACATATTTTCCGCACTAGCCATATTTGAATTTCGAAAAAAGGTTTAAAAACCTAATTTTCGATCCGCCCTATTGTATAATCCTGTCCCGTGGGTTACTAGGAACCCATCCAATCCCATCCCTACTCTGTCCTTTTAGCGTAGGTTAAGGGTGCTCTCCTATGACTGACTGCTAAAAAAAAACCTTTTCTTTTAGTATTAAGTCTTTTTCTCTACTTTTACTACACGAGGCGAAAGCGTTCTAGACTTAGTATTCACGACCGAAGACAACCTCTTCACTGGCCTCACCGTTGACGAATCATTAAGCGGGAATGATCACGGTATGATTAGGTTCTGTGACTGCGTCCCTTGGGTGAAGCGTAGTAACTCGAGAGGCAGTAAGCTCGATTTACGGCGGGCGGACTTTGTTGGCCTCCGGGATAGCGTAGGTGAGATGGGGTTAGAGGTGGGCGGCGATGTTGTGGGTGTGTGGAGTGCATTCCGGGACCAGTTTATGGTGCTGCAGTCTGCTGCCATACCCTCAAAACCGGTTACTCCTGCTTCAACGCAGCCTAAGTGGTTCAGTCGTGACATCGCTTCGGCTGTCCGAAATAGGAAAGCTGCGTATAGGAGGGCGAAGCCCAATCGTTCCCATGAAAACACTGAGTCGTATGTCCGTCTGTGCAGGGAAGTGAAGGCGAAGATTAGGCTAGCCAATCGTAACGAAGAACTCCGGGTGTCAAGCCTCTGCAAGGGGAACCCTAAAGTGTTCTTCAGTTATGTTAATAGTAGAAATCCCATTAGAAGCATGATAGGCCTGTTAAAGGACCGAAGCGTCACGCTGCGGACCTTCGACGCGAACATAGCTAATATGCTGAATGAGTACTTTGCGGAAGTGTTCACCAGGGAGGATACCCGCGTCATCCCCGAGCCAGGGGTCAGGCACGAAGGTGCTGGCCTGGATAGTGTTCGGTGTACCGCGACAGTTATTGCCATAGAATAGAGAAACTGAGCGCGTTTAAGGCTCCTGGGCCAGACCAGTTCCTCCCCAGAGTGTTGCGGGAGGTGCGCGACTAGGTGGCTCCCCACCTGGTTACAGTCTTCAACAAATCGGCGGAGACGAGCCAGGTGCTTGGTGACTGGAGGGAAGCCAACGTGACGCCTATTTTTAAGAAAGGGGATCACGAAAGTCCAGGGAACTATCGTTCCATTAATCTCACTTCGGTTGTAAGTAAATTTTTAGAGGGGATAATAACGGAGAGGATCGTTGACCATTTAGATTCCTACAAGCTGCTTGGGGACTCCCAACATGGGTTTAGACGACATAGGTCGTGTCTCACCAACCTGCTCGAGTTTTTCCATGTCATGTTGAGTGAGTATGATAAGAGTAGGGCGATTGATATACTTTATCTCGATTTTGAGAAAGCCTTTGATGAGGTACCTCACCGCCGGCTAATGGCCAACGTGCGCTGGGTATCGGTGGGGAAGTAGGAAGGTGGATTGAAAACTGGCTGAAGAATAGGCGGCAGAGGGTTGTAATTAAAGGGTCTAGTTCGGGTTGGGCTCGGTCACTAGCGGGTTCCTCAAGGTTCCGTTTCGGGGCCACTGTTGTTCATCATTTACATAAATGACCTTAAGTTTACAAAACAGTGCGTAGAGGTGGAAAAGAAAGCCCAGAAGTTGTTGGGTTATATCAGGAGACAATTTCGATTTCAGAACAAGGAGATTGTGCTCTCTTTGTACAATTCTCTGGTTCGGCCGCACCTGGAGTATGCTGTGCAGTTCTGGTCGCCCGCCCTCAGGAAGGATATTGACAGATTAGAGCGAGCGCAGGCGAGGGCCACAAAGTTAATCCCTTCCGTTAAGCATATGGGCTACAGTTGACGCTTACGTGCCCTGAATTTGTTTTTACTGGAAACTCGGAGGCTGCGCGGTCAACTCATAGAGGTTTTCAAGTTCTTACGCGGGTTCAACAATGTCGATTTTAGAAGCATGTTTAGTTTAAATGATAACCGAACTCGCAACAATGGTTGGAAGTTAGATTTGAAACGGTTTAGGACTAGTGTGTGTGGGAATTACTTTACCTATAAGATCTGTGACACGTGGAGCAGGCTACCTTCAGAAGTTGTAAACAGTTCTTCTGTGGATCTGTTCAAGAAAAGGTTACACCGAATCTTGCACACTATTTGAGGGTGTATGAATTTTTCCCTGGCACACGTTGCCATTGGTACCTCCTCGGTATGGGTCGCAAGGCCTGTTGATGTATTTCTTTTTCTTGTAACTCCTTGTAACTCCTTGTAACTCTCTCTCTCTCTCTCTCTCTCTCTCTCTCTCTCTCTCTCTCTCTCTCTCTCTCTCTCCGCAGGGGTTATAAAGGTTATGCACATTTCTTCTGGGTGTTGTAAACTTTATGCTTGGGGTGTGATAGCCTCCGCTCCCGAGTCTTGGGAGTCTACTCTGTCCTTTTAGCTTGGGTTAAGGGTGTTCTCCTCTGACTGACTGCAAAAAAACCTTTTCTTTTAGTATTAAATCTTTTTCTCTACTTTTACTATTACGACCCTACTGCTACCTCATGCGTGGAAAGATAGGCTTTGGAACCTCTATAAATAACACCATTTAACGCTCGTAGGTCGTGAGAGACTGGGATGGAGGGGTCCCAGGCGTAGGGGCGCGTTGAATGGAGTGTGGCTAGTGCCCCGTTAAGCCCATTCCTAACGCGTAATGGCCTGACCAGCCCACTGCGACCGTTCTTTGGTGACCAATTGATGGTGCTTGGCTGTACTGCTCTTAAGTGAGAGAGCTTTACTTTCTAGCTGGCTGTCAGGCCACCGGAAAGTCTCGGGCGTAGCTGCTAGGTCTGGTGGGATGTCCCTTGAACACTGGATTCTAAGAGTCTGGCGGCTTGTGAGTGACTAGTAAGACTTAGTAAGGAGCTGCATCTCGCTGTCGCTCTTGGCGGGAAATCCGTGACGCCTGCGTCGCAAGTGTTTTTCCGTTGGTAGCTGCGACACGTTTGGGACTGTTCGGCCCTAGGTAGACCATTGGTTGGTGCGGCAGCAGCGAGAGGTGTAGTCTTCTGGATGGGATGAACGTCAATTGCAAATAGGCGGATGCGGATTGCGCGTGAAAAATTCCCCCCCCTCCTTTTTTTATGTACTGGTCAGAACGTTTTCGATAGTTTTCATTGCTAGAACGCTTTATCTTATTCAGTGTATTCGGAGGTAAAAAAAAAATAATTTACAATGACTGGACCGCAGAAACCGAAGGCTGAGTGCGCGAGGTGTGGAGTAAACCAGAGGGTGCCGAACTTCAAAGAAGCTTGCTTCGAGAAGATCAACCACTCCGGCATGTGCCGCTTTTGCGAACTCATGCAGTTGTACGAGAAGCTAGAGGAGAGGGTCCGGCGGCTCGACGTCCAGATCGGCTGTTGGAGCGCGGCGTTCACTGACGCGGCTGCGCCCTCCACCCCGGAGCTTATTGATACGATAGCCACCCTGGAAAGGCGGTCCAGCAGCGGACTGGACAGAGCTCGAGACCGCGGAGAAAGGGATGAGGTGCAACAGGGAGCCGGGGCACAAAATCAGTGTCAGGAATCGCCAGCGACCCACGTGGAATGCACGGAACCGCGACGTAAGTGGAGGGAAGGGAGGGCACAAACAAGGGGCCGATAGAGAAAGGTGGGAAGGGGCCAATAAAGAAAAAGGGTGGGAAGGGGCCTACTCATGGCCCAAAGAAACCGTAGGATGTAGCTGCTGGTCAGGGTGGGTCGGGTGCTGTAAGTGCGGCTGAGTCTACGGGTGGCGACGGGTATCGAAAGGTATCGGGCAAGAAGGCTGCGAAGCCGAAACCTGAGACGCCGTTTGCCGCTGTCAGGACCTCCAACCGTTTTAGTCTCCTGTGCGCGAAGGAGAAAGGCACCGTTTTGATTGGGGACTCGCAGATCAGGGGCCAGGAGAAGTACTTTGCTTCTGCAAACCGGGAGAGGAGGAAGGTAAGGTCCTTAGCCGGGCGAGGAACGGCGCACTTAAGGAAGCAGTTAGAGAAGCTGCGCGTGGCTAGTCGGAGGACTGCGATCGTTGTCCACGTTGGTGGCAACGACCTGTTCCTCAAAGGCGGTAGGATAGGTTCGACGGAAGGGATCATCACCGAGATCATGTCTCTTGCGGATGATCTAAAACAGAAGACAAACAGGGGGATGTTGATGAGTATTTTACCGCAGATGAATGCCAGTGACCACGCTCTCAGTAAGGTCATTGGCTTCAACGAGAGGGTGCAAGACTTGTGCGTCGCACAGGGCTTGAGATTTGTTGACCCCTTTGCCTCGTTTTCGGGTAGGTGGGACCATTATCAGAGGGATGGTTTCCACCTCAACGTCAAGGGTAAAGATTTGCTAGGCACGCTGCTTGACCGGCATCTATACCGTATGGTGAGGCCAAGCCTGGGGATTGATAACGGGCCCCCGACGGGGAGAGATGATGTTGAGCCGCTGGCGGACGTACCTTCAACTCAAGGGTGCGTCCATGTACAGGTGGGTGACCCTCCTTCCTCGTTGGAGGGGGCTCAGACTCCTGCGGAAATTGCCCCCTCGTTGGTGAGGGGCTCTTCAACTCCCGACAGCCCTGGTTGTTCGGGAAACGGGTCGTGCTAGGGGGCGGTCAGAATAGGGAAAGCTCCCTCCGTGAAGTGCTTTTTAATGCTAGGTCGATTAGGAATAAATTTTGCGAGCTACGGGCGCTCTTAGCATCAGAATACCAGGATATCGTTGTTATCACCAAGTCCTGGATTCATATTGATCGTAGGGACTACGTTGGGGAGTTCGAGATTACCGGGTATAGAATGTTTCACAAGGACCGCACCCGTGGGGAGGGGGGAGGGGTACTAATATACGTGAGGGACACGTTGAGTCCGGTTGACTGCCAGTTCCGATGGGAACGGGAGCTGCTTGGCGTCGATCTGAGCGTGGGTGGGACGAACTATAGGTTAATGTTGGTGTACAGACCTCCGCATCTCCTCGAGGAGAATACTGCCCTGTACACCGAACTTCGTAGCCTGCTAGGGGACAGGGTGTGTGTAGTTTTAGAAGACTTCAACTGTCGTGGCATAAAGTGGGAAGATAGGATTGCTGATGCCGAAGGGAGGAGGTTAGTTGACTTTGCTGATGAGAACTTCCTCACTCAGTGCGTCAATGGGCCTACACGAGGCGAAAGCGTTCTAGACTTAGTATTCACGACCGAAGACAACCTTTTCACTGGCCTCACCGTTGACGAATCGTTGGGCGGGAGTGAACACGGTGTAATTAGGTTCTGTCTGCGTCCCTCGGGTGAAGCGTAGTAACTCGAGAGGCAGCAAGCTCGATCTACGGCGGGCGGACTTTGTTGGTCTCCGGGATAGCGTAGGTGAGATGGGGTTAGAGGTCGGCAGCGATGTTGAGTGAGTGTGGAGTGCATTCCGGGACCAGTTTATGGTGCTGCAGTCTGTTGCCATACCCTCAAAACCGGTCACTCCTGCTTCAACGCGGCCTAAGTGGTTCAGTCGGGACATCGCTTCGGCTATCCAAAATAGGAAAGCTGCGTATAGGAGGGCGAAGGCCAATCGTTCCCATGAGAACACTGAGGCGTATGTCCGCCTGTGCAGGGAAGTGAAAGCGAAGGTTAGGCTAGCGAAACGTAACGAAGAACTCCGGCTGGCAAGCCTCTGCAAGGGGAACCCTAAGGAGTTCTTCAGTTATGTTAATAGTAGAAAGCCCATTAGAAGCATGATAGGCCTATCAAAGGACCGAAGCGGCGCTCTGCGGACCTCCGACGCGGACATCGCTAATGTGCTGAATGAGTACTTTGAGGGAGTGTTCACCAGGGAGGACACCCGCGTCATCCCCGAGCCAGCGTCAGGCACGAAGGTGCTGGCCTGAATAGTGTTCGGTGTACAGCGACAGTCGTTGCCGGTAGAATGACAAACTGAGCGCGTTTAAGGCTTTTGGTCCAGACCAGTTCTTCCCCAGAGTGTTGCGGGAAGTGCGCGACCAGGTGGCTCCCCACCTGGCCACAGTCTTCAACAAATCGTTGGAGACAGGCCAGGTGCCTGATGACTGGAGGGAAGCCAACGTGACCCTTATTTTTAAGAAAGGGGATCACGAAAGTCTGGGAACTATCGTCCCCAGGCGATTATTTACATATGGGCCAAATGGGCTGTGGCCCTGGGCGGCAAATTTTAGGGGCGGCAAAATTTTGAGGGTAGTAAAATTCTGGAGGAAAAATCGTAACAAGAAAGGTACGAAGAAAGCACTTTATGTAGGAAAAAATCCAAAATTTCTGGTAATTTTTTAGCTAAAAAACGGAGAAAAGTTAGTACTACTTAAAAAAAAAAATCTCTTTATGTTTGAACGAAGTCGATTTCAAAGTTGGTCCTTGGCCTTAATATATTTTATTAATTTTAATAATATCTTTATTTTAAAGCTAATTATTTTTATTTTATTTCAGATTTATTGTTTACACTTTACAGAGTATCAAGCCAAAAATTGGCCAATTATTTTGTTTAAGGTTTCTGTATAAAATTTAATTTAAATTGTTCTCTTTTGCAACTTTGAACTTTGAAACTGGACATTTAAAATTCAGACAAGATTGTATTTATCTCAGTTTAGTACAGTAATGGTATTTATACAAGGTAAGAAGAAGGCAGTTTTTAAGACAATTTTGAATATCTGATGTTAACTTAACTGCCTATATGTAGTTAGCTGTTAGTGACCTAATCAGCCTGGCTGAGCTATTCTTTTTAAATGTATAATTATAATATATTTTATTAATTTTAATAATATATTTCTATTTTAAAATATATTATTATATTTTTAATTAATTTCAGATGTATTTGTTTCTTCAGATGAATGATGGGAGAAAAAGACTAAGCGGTTCGGAGTATGTCATTGACATTGACAAAACTGCGAAAATTGATACTTTCTTCAAGAAATCTGATATAAAGAGCAAAAATGTTGAAACAAATCCGAATGTTCTTTTAAAAGAATTAGAATGTACCGAGATTAGGAGTTTCCAAGATCAAAATGTTAATGAAGTTCCTAGTAATTTTAGATTATCTGGTAGAGAAGTTCAAGAATCTTGCCTACCCTATACTAAGTCTTGTGATGTACGTAGCATCACAACTACCTCCAGCAATACTTCCATTGGACAAGACCCAGCATTATGGGAAGTTAATGATGCTGCACGTCATTGTGTCAGAGCATGGCATAAATCAGGACCTAGAAAACATGAAGTTTTCTCAATCAAAGAGACGTTTTGGTGAACGATTCAGATATTTTTGTAAAACCTTATTTGAAACACAGCTTGTCAACGGAGAGAAGGTGAAGAGAACATATTTAATGTATTCGGAGAACACAGGCTCAATTTTCTGCGTTCCATATCAGTTATTTGGTGGAACTATTAAAATTGGTAAGGAAGGATTTCGTGACTGGAAGCATGGCAGTGAAGCATTAACAAGCCATGAAAATTCCTCTGAACATAAGTCATGTGTGTTAGCTATGAAAATAAGAAGTTCAACTCTCGGAAGAATTGACAGACAATTTTTCTATCAAATTGATGAGGAGAAGTAGTATTGGAGGAATGTTTTACAACGAGCTGTGCAGTGGTCCGGTCACTGGCATGTCATGGTTTACCTTTTAGGGGCCACATTGAGAAATTTGGTTCTGTCCACAGTGGAAACTTTATAATGGCTTTGGAACTTATTGCTGAATTTGACTCTTTTCTGGCGGAACATATTGCAAAATACAAAAATCCAGGAAAAGGTCATACCTCATACATACTTGTCTTCGTTTACATGTGAGCAATTCATCAAACTAATGGCTGACAAAGTTACCAAACAAATAACTGAGGAAGTGAAATGTGCGAAGTACTATTCTATTATTGTGGACTCCACCCCAGACATATCACATGTCGATGAACTTGCAGTTATTCTGAGATACGTAAAAGAAGATGGGCATCCCGTAGAGCGAATTTTGGCATTCCTTCCCAGCGTAGGCCACAAATCAGAGCAGCTCTTCAACTCAGTTTCCAGCATATTAAAAATGCGTGATCTCGACATTGCAAACTGCAGAGGACAGTCGTATGATAACGTTCCCAACATGTCAGGGACTCACTCTGGCTTGCAAGCCAGAATAAAAGAAGCGTCCCCAGTAGCAGTTTACGTACCCTGCCTGCTCTGTACACTCATTAAATTTGATTGGACAGTGTGCAGCAAGTTGGTGTAAGGAAACCATTGATTTTTTCGCACTTCTCCAAACTCTTTACGTGTTCTTCACTGCCTCCACTCACCGTTGGGAAATACTACAAAATCATTTTACCAAATCTGAAAGTGTAATGCTAAAGAGCTTATCAGACACTCGATGGTCAGCCCGTGAAGAAGCGTGTAGGAGTCTCAATAAAGACTGGGAAGAGTTATAGAGGCACTTACGTCCATTGAAGAAGATGAATCAGAAAAACCTTGCACACACGGTGAAGCATCAGGCTACCTCTATCAACTGCAACGCCTGGAAACTACAATTCTTTCTTTAATGTGGGGTGACATTCTGGAAAGGTTCAATGTTACTAGTAAACAGTTCCAAGCAGTTAACATTGATCTTGTTGTCGTAGCAGAACTGTAGGCATCATTGACATTCTGTGTTAAAGATGCAAGAGACAACTTCGACTTTTATGAAGAAGCAGCAATTAAGAAATCATCTATCCGCGAGTATGAAGTTACAATGAAAAGAAAAAAGAAAAGAAAACTTCGAGTCGACGAAACTCGCGAAGGCGAGGTAGAATTAGATGGACGGAGGAACTTCTTCATTAATACTTATCTTGTGGTACTTGACAGATTATTGTCGGAATTAAGCCGTCGCAAAGATGTGTATGAAAACTTGCATGCACGGTTTGCATTTTTTACAAAAGTCACCACCTTGTATCCGACAGATATAACTGCCAATGCTATTAAGCTTTGGGAATTTTACAAGGATGACTTAGGGGAAGCATTTGTTGATGAGTGTCTTCATTTCCGTGAGTTTCTTCTGAATTTGGTGAAAACTCCTACGAGCATTCTTGAGATGAGTGAGATGTTCCAAGCAAAACGATTAAAAGAAGTTTACCTATATGTTGATATTGCGCTCAGGATCTTCCTATGTACGCCGGCTTCCAACTGTTCTGCCGAAAGATCTTTTTCTGTACTGCGACGACTAAAGAACTACCTACGGTCAGTGATGTCAGAAAATCGTCTCAACTCTTTAGCTATCCTTAGTATTGAATCGAACTCACGAGAGCTCTTAGCTATACAGATCTTATTGACTCCTTCAATGTTCAGCAATCTCGGCGGAAACTGCTTTGAGTATTCTACAACGGTCGATTTCGTAACTAAACATAAAGATCGTAAAGATAACCTACAATGCATTTCTGTTCGCACATTTATGGGATTGTATATATATATATATATATATATATATATATATATATACCGTAAGATGGGGTAACTGGGCCCTACTTCCGTATTTTACGCCTCATAAGACGCTACTTTTTTCCTGAAAAACGTCTCCAAAAATCCCTTGAGGGCTCATATGTTATTGTTTTGTTTAGTGTTCTTTTAATAAAGTTATGGGAATATATTTTTTGTCAGGCTGATAAATCTTCGAAATATTTTTTTTTCTAAATATTCTTTGCTAAGTATAGGATGCGTCTTACCACTTGTAGCGTCTTATGAGGCGTAAAATACGGTAAGTTTAAGGTAAATTTCGTTATATAACAGTATGAATTTTTTCCATACCTATGTATAGGTACCTAAAATGTATGGAAAAAAATAATAACGAAATTTATCTTAAACTTAGTAGGGCCCAGTTACCCCCATCTTACGGTGTATATATATATAATATATATATATATATATATATATATATATATATATATAGGTGCTACTATAGCGTGATTCCTACCTCGATTCGGCGGTCTACCTTTTAATTATAGCTTCTTACCTTGTTTACTAATTGCTTGTTTACATTCCAATGTCCAATGTCCATCGCCTTGACGATTGGTTAGGTTTAGTCATGATATTTTCGTTAGTTTTAACGAAAATATCGTGACTAAACCTAACCAATCGTAGGTAGACCACATACTATAGTAGCACCGAAACTGTTTTTTAAATAAATAAAATTGAATAATAAATAGCATTTTATATTTATTATATTTTCATTTATACCTTGGATAGGAATCATACTCTATAGTACTGTAGTTTCGAACCAAAACGGGTAGGAATCACCCTATAGTATCGAAGTCACCGGTAGGAATCACGCTATAGTAGCACCTATATATATATATATACTAGCTGAGGTACCCGGCGTTGCCCGGGATAAATTTCACATTGCTGTTGCATGTCGTTCACGGTCAGCTTCAAGGCGTGATTGTCTTTCTTGGGGTGTTTCTCTTGCTCTGGTAGCTGCTACACTTTCTCGGACAGCTTCAAGACGTGATTGTCTTTCTTGGAGTTTTCTCTTGCTCTGGCTGTTGCATGTCGTTCACGGTCAACTTCAAGGCGTGATTGTCTTTCTTGTGAACTTTCCTGCTTCCGGGCTTATTATTTTTTTTGGCTGCTGATGTAGATCTGCCCAAACTTGCCCGTTTCTTTGGTGGCATGGTAAAGTTGTTGGGATTTTCAAAAACTGCTGAAAAACATTGCCACATTAACTTCCTGTAACTATTCGCACAAACAGACAGGCTGACCGACTCTGTGTTGACATTCTTCATCCTATAAGAGGTTCCCGTGCCAAATTTGGTAGCTCTAGGTCAAACGGTTTGAAGTCGTCCTAAAAAATAATTATATGTGAAGCTCAAGATTTTCATGACTGTGTTCTTTTCTATAGTTTTATTGACTAAATAATTAGTCATGAAAATGTTAAGATTCAGAAATCTTGACACAATGTGAAGCTCAAAATTTTCACGGATGCGTTCTTTTCTGTAGTTTAATCGCGGTGCTGGTGCCTTCGGGCCCAGTAATTTTAATTATTTAATTTATTAACATTCTTCATCCCATAAGAGGTTCCCGTACCAAATTTGGTAGCTCTAGGTCAAACGGTTTGCGCTTGCATGAAGGACAGACAAACAAACAAACAAACAGACAGGCGAAAATATATAATAGATATATATATAAAATATTATATATATTATCATAATATATATAATATATTATGAGACTGATATGAAAATATCTTATATGTTAAGATATATTTTGCTGGAGTAAATGCCTAAACCATTTGACTGCACTTTACTGAAAACCCTTATGTCAGATAACTATTTATTGCTAAATGGTAACTTCGTGAGTGTCCGAAGGGCGGCTAAATCAGTATGGCCCTTGGCGCCAGGAAACCTAAATCCGCCCCTGATCGTCCCATTAGTCTCACTTCGGTTGTAGATAAATTATTAGAGGGGATAAGAGGGGATAGGATCGTTGACCATTTGGATTCCTACAAGCTGCTTGGACTCCTAACATGGGTTTAGACGGCATAGTCGTGTCTCACCAACCTGCTCGAGTTTTTCCACGTCATGTGGAGTGAGTATGATAAGAGTAGGGCGATTGATATACTTTATCTCGACTTTGAGAAAGCCTTTGATGAGCTACCTCACCGCCGGCTAATGGCCAACGTGCGCGTGCTGGGTATCGGTGGGGAAGTAGGTAGGTGGATTGAGAACTGGCTGAAGAATAGGCGGCAGAGTGTTGTAATTAAAGGGGTTAGCTCGGATTTGGGCCTCGGTCACTAGCGGGGTTCCTCAGGGTTCCGTTTTGGGGCCACTGTTGTTTATCATTTACATAAATGATATCGACGCTGGCATAGTCAGTAGGATCGCCAAATTCGCCGATGACACCAAACTTGGGGCCAATGTTGGGACGCCCAAGGCGATCGAGCAACTGCGTGCGGACCTGCGTAGAATAGGAGAGTGGTCCGAAAAGTGGAAAATGCCGTTCAACTTGAGTAAATGCAAGGTTATGCACACTGGCTACACCAATCCCAAGTCGGACTACTCTTTGTTGGGGAGTAATATTGAGGCCACGGATTTGGAAAAGGACTTGGGTGTGCTAATTAACAGCGACCTTAAGTTTACCAAACAGTGCGTAGAGGTGGAAAAGAAAGCCCAGAAGCTGTTGGGTTATATGAGGAGGCAATTCTGATTTCTGAACAAGGAGATTGTGCTCTCTCTGTACAATTCTCTGGTTCGGCCGCACCTGGAGTATGCTGTGCAGTTCTGGTCACCCACCCTGAGGAAAGATGTTGACAGGCTGGATTCAGTCCAGGCGAGGGCCACGAAGTTAATCCCTTCCGTTAGGCATATGGGCTACAATCGACGCTTACGCGCCCTGAATTTGTTTTTGCTGGAATCTCTGAGGCTGCGCGGTCAACTCATCGAGGTTTTCAAGCTCTTACACGGGTTGAACGATGTCGAGTTTAGAAGCAGGTTTAGTTTAAATAATAACCGAACTCGCAACAATGGTTGGAAGTTAGATTTGAAACGGTTTAGGACTAGTGTGTGTGGGAATTACTTTACGTATAAGATCTGTGACACGTGGAGCAGGCTACCTTCAGAAGTTGTGAACAGTTCTTCTGTGGATCTGTTCAAGAAAAGGTTAGACCGAATCTTGCACACTATTTGAGGGTGTATGAATTTTTCCGTGGCACCCGTTGCTATTGGTACCTCTTCGGTATGGGCCGCAAAGCCTTTTGATGTTCTTTTCCTTGTAACTCCTTGTAACTCTCTCTCTCTCTCTCTCTCTCTCTCTCTCTCTCTCTATATATATATATATATATATATATATATATATATATATATATATATATATATATATATATATATATATATATATATATATATATATAAAATATCCGGAACGAAAAAACATTTTAAAGAAGATTCTGAAATTTGATGAAAACTGAATAAAAATTTTACTTTAAAAAAGAACTGAGGAAATGAAAAAGGAAAATATGTAAACAGAATGGAATGAATCAAATAAATATAAAATAAATAAGTAAACAAATAAATAGAGATAAATAAAAGTAAATAAATAATGGAAGGACAAATTGATCTGACTTAGCGGTGTTTCCTTTGGTAAGTTAATTTTGTCTAACTAAATTCTTTGCAAAGACTTAAGTTTGACCATTCGAGGATTACGGGATCCCATAGCAATTTCCCTTCGAACACAGATAATTTAGAATAGAATTTTATATTAAATTTCGCTATCCATTAAGCGCTGCCTGTAATGAAAACCGCAAGATTACTCGCGAAAATACACTAAGTGGATTGAGTTTATGTTGCTTTATGCAGTAGGGTGGAGTGAAAAATTTTTTTTTTTGATATCAAAATGCTTGGGGTCGGGAAAGTTGCGTATTTTTGTGAAACGTACTGTGTGAAATTTTTGTAATCGGCTATAATTAAATTGTGCACACTGAACTCAAAAGTTTTTTAAAATTGGCAAAATTACTAAAATTTCGCCATTTTTATTTTTTAAATTACAAAATTACAAAAATTTCACCCAGTAAGTGTCCAAAAAAAAACTGAAAATAAAAATGGCGAAATTTTAGTAATTTTGCCAATTTTTAAAAACTTTGAGTTCAGTGTGCACAATTTAATTATAGTCGTACGATTACAAAAATTTCACACAGTACGTTTCACATAAATACGCAACTTTCCCGACCCCAAGCATTTTGAAATTAAAAAAAAAAAAATTTCACTCCACCCTACTAATATACAGATTGTGATTTAGGTAAACAATATAAGCGTAGATGTTATTTGGCGAATAAAATAGAATGTGGAACGCGGAATAGGGGTCGCCCCAGCCTTGCGTGGATCGTGTCCCCAGAATGTTATCTTTTAAGCCACCAGGAAAAAAACCCAAATTTCATTTTTCCTCTTTTCTTTAACACGTACCTAATGTTATTGAAGTTCTCTCTAATTATATACTGAAAGGGCATTTGAAAAATACGTTATAAAACGAGAAACGTTCACAACTGCAGTTAAAAGGATTTTAGATTTCCGGGATAGTGGACGTGCCCCACAAACGCACGGACAAACCTGAATCTATATTGCATAATTTTCTTTAGACTCCGTATAGAGTGTATATATATATATATATATATATATATATATATATATAGTGTGTGTATATATTATATATATATATATATATATAGTGTGTATATATATATATATATATATATATATATATATATGGTGAGGGAAGCTATATTTATGGGACCTCTTTGCGAGTGACCTGTTGCCCACGTCGGGCTATCATCATGAAAAAGAAAAACTATGGTATTTGTCATTTACCATTACTTATTCGGACTATAGTGGATTTAATTATCTCAGAAGATTCCTGTTCCATGCACGGTCTGTGTGTATCATATATAACTGTATATATATATAGAGAGAGAGAGAGAGAGAGAGAGAGAGAGAGTACATATATATATATATATATATATATATATATATATATATATATGAGTGTGTATAATATATATATCTTCACTTGCCCCAAACACCTTGAAATGGGAGACCCAAAATGGGTGCACACAGTTCTACATTATGTACAGTCTTTACAGCCACACCTACACTTTCCTCCTAAGTATATATATTTGTATATTGGTTGTAAATTTTGACTTGGTCCGCAATAGATATGGACCGTGACTTATTTTTCGTTGGCAAGGTACCAGCATTGATAGATACCGTAATGAAATTGACTGGATTCTTTGGATCTGATATATTTTGCATGTCGTTATAAATAGATATAGAATGTCATATTTGTGGATAGTAGTCTATTATGACTTGATCCTCGGATCCAGAGACTATCTTTAGTTTTAAATCGATAATTAATTAGTTTTAAATTGATAATTATTTAGTTTTGCAAAATTGGTCGTTGCCAATGTACAGACAGTTGTTACATAAATTTCTTATGCTCTTGTGATTCGGAACCCACGTAAAATTGTAGGTCCCCTCCGCCACCACGGAGGACATACACGATACACAATTACGAACACAGTTAGGTAGACCAGCCATGAGTGGACTCTAGGGTCTTTGTTGGTCTGGAACATTATAACATTATAACATTATATATATATTATATATTATATATATATATATATATATTATATATATATATATATATATATATATATATATATATATATATGAGTGTGTGTATATATATATATATATAATATATATATATATATATATATATATATTATTATATATTATATATATATATTAGTAGATCTTTCTCCGTTTCTCATCCACTCTGTCAGCAGTCTAGCATGCTCTGAAGCACAAACTTTTCCCTTTATTTCTCACTACACATACATGCATCTTACACGTTGCACAATCTTTTCAAATTAAAAAAAAAGGCATTGTTTTTAAGAGCCCCGGAGTTCCCTGGGGAGGGGACCATAAATGTTCTAACTTTTAGCTCCCCCGATATCGGTACCGAGAAAGCAAACTCGGACAGCGGAGCTGTTTCTACTACTACTCATTCGAGATGTCCTGGACCTCTGCCTAATTCACTTTTCAGAAACTTCTGCAACATTCGAGGCCTTTTCTCAAATTTCTAATCTGTTGAACACCAACTCTCCTCTCACTGAAACTCAGGTGTCTGAGACGACTGGGAACAACCCCTTTTCTGTACCCCTCCTACTTTCTCTGTACTCATTTTCATTCAAAAGGTGGATGTTGCGTATATGTACCCAACGCTCTAACTTGCTCTCGTATTCTCGAACTTGAATCCTCCGAATTCTACACCCTCTGGCTACGGCTTACATGCCACTCTCAAACTAAATATATCTGCGCTGTCTACCTCTCTCCTAATTCTACTGACTATCGAAAACTCTTTGACTACTTCACTTCCAAAGTGGAATACATTCTGCCTCACTCTCCTTTTGTTGAAATTTTAGGTGATTTCAATATTAACCACCACCTTTGACTTTTCTCCCATTTCACTGACATCCCTTGTGAACTAGCTTACAATTTCTCCATCCTGAATGACCTAGAGCAGATTGTACAGCACCCTATTCACATCCCCAATCACCTTGGAGATGGCTCCAATATTCTGGATTTATTTCTCACCCCTCTCCTTCTTCTTACTCTGTCAAACTTTTTTCTCCGTTGGGTTCCTCTGACAACATTCTTATATCCGTATCCCCTCCAGCCCGGCCTTTGGATCCTCCCAAGAGAAGGTGCCTTTCGTACTTTGGCACCGCCGATTGTGAGGCCCTTAGGTAGTACTTCTCTGATTTCCCATGGAATGATTACTGCTTCCGTGGCCGGGGTCCGTCCGTGTGTGCTGAGCGCATTACGGAGGTGATTCTCTCGGGCATGGAGGCATACATTCAGGGGCGGATTAACTGTACTTAGGATCTGAGGCTAATTTTATTTTAGGGGGCCTTTTCTATAGATTTTTATTAACAATACATGTACATATATAGTACATAGTACATTTACACGAATTATATAGTATGTACGGTGCTTAGGTTAATTGAGAAACAAACTTAAAAGAACCTTAATACAGTGTATTTTGCCGTTTGTTAAAACAAAACAGTACTAAACAAACTTTACTTTAGGGCCTATAAAACATAAAATAAAACAGGGAATTTGTCAGTTTGTGTACTGTCATATTTAATCAAAGAAGTTTCCGAAATCTCGAATTATATCATCGAAACTCAGTTGATTGGGGGCCCCCCTTAAGCACGGGGGCCTAAGGCTTCAGCCTCAATTGCCTCAATGATAATCCGCCACTGCATACATTCCATATTCTTTTCCTACTACTAATGCAAAAAACCTTGGTTTAACTTTACTGGCCGTAGCCAGAGATTAAAAACAGACGAGGTGAAAATAGCCCTACTATGGGGTCCGGGACCATGCTCCTTCAGAAGATTTTTTTAATCCTAGCACAAAATCATGCACTTTGAGCGTATGGTAACTGAGAGTGAATTGGACAATAATAACTTTTGCCTAAAAAGCGCTAAAGAGCGCTGGATTTGTACGACTCTAGGTAAAATCGAATTTATGTACTTAATAATTAATAATAATAATAAATTATTAATTATTTTATATATAATTTTATTAATTATAATTATAATTATTTATTATTACATTAATAATAATTAATAATATAATTTGTACAAGACAGGTAAAATCCTATTTCTGTCAATTTCCTCAGATTTCCTTTGAAATTCAATTTCCTAATTGATCCAAAATTTCCGTTAAGCCAGACGAGGCGGCCGCCTCGTCTACCTAAACGTGGCTACGGGTATGGCTATCCGCAACACAGAGGAGTCTCTCAGAAAGTATATACCGTTGCCATCCAACTCCTGACTCTCACTCGGCTCGGAATCGTGCAAAACCTGTTCTTCGACTCATCAAAAATTCCTTCATCAGACTAAAATGTGAAACCTATCTAATTCCAATTCTAAACCTCTCCAACAACTTTACTTCTTCTTTCCCTTCTCTTTTCCATTCTGACAGCTCAGTTGCCGTGTCTTCTTCTGATAAAGCTGAACTCTTCGCCCAAACTTTCGCCTTCAATTCAACCCTGGACAATTCCAGTGCTGTTCCTCAATCTCCTCCCTCTGACTTAAATGTCTGAAATTAGAATCTCCTCCAACGATGTTTTTTCTGTCCTGTTTGAGCACAACTCTAGGAAGACGTACGGTCCTGATGGTGTTTCTCCTGTTGCTCTCAAGAACTGTGCCTCTGTGCTGTCACCCTGCCTAGGCAAACTCTTTTGTGTTTATCTTCCATCTGGTACGTTTCCTTTGTGCTGGAAGGTCGCTTTCATTCAGCTTGTTCCAAAGAAGAGTGACCGTTCTCAACCCTCCAACAATCGTACAATTGACTTCATCATCTTTGCCTTTCTAAAGATTTTGGATCTATCCTTACTTAAATTCTTAAACACTTCTCTACTAATTGCCAATATGAGTTCTGCAAGGGACTCTACTTGCGATCTTCTTGCATATCCTTTCGGGGTTTCAGTAAAACTTTTGCTATTGCGTTAGACATATCAAAAGTTTTTGATAGTCTGGCACAAATCCATAATTTCCAAACTGCTCTCCTTCCGTTTCTACCCTTCTATCTGTGCCTTCATCTCTGATTTCCTTTCTGGCCGATCTATAGCTGCGGTTGGAGATGGCCACTGTTCTTCTCCAAAAGCTATTAACAGTAGTGTTCCTCAGGATTCTGTCCTGTCACCCCTCTCTTCCTTTTTATTTATCAATGATCTTTTGAGTCGCACTTCCTATCCTACCCACAACTATGCCGATAATTCTACCCATCGCTTCACCCATTTCACAAAACGTCCCTCTCAAAAGTCACTCCATGGTTCCTATGATATGGCTATGGCGCACTTGATCTATGATCTTTCTGCTATCTCTGATTGGGGCAGAGAAAACTTTGTGTCTTTCAATGCCCCAAAATCCAGTTTCTTCTTCTGTTATACTCATCACAATCTTTCACACCACTATCCTCTTTTCTTCAACAATACAAAACTCAATCCTTTCTCTTCTCTTAACATCCCTGGCGTTTCATTTTCTTGTAATCTTTTCTGGAAAGATCACATATACAGGGTGGGAGAAAAGTCTTTAAGGATTTTATACATACAAATAAATTTTTAACAATAAATAAGTTCCATTGATATCACTGCACTGTATGCGATACTTTTAAAAGCAACTATACAAGGCCAAGAATGACCCTACGCTTGAACAGGAAGGCCCTAGGCCCTACCTCCAGTCAGCGCCATGTCAGTAAAGATGGAATACAACAATGAAGAAAAAGTGTATGTTGTATCGTGGGCTATTTCTTACAATAATTGTGAAGAGAGTTTGCGTTTATTCCAAGAAAAAATATATAAACCACCACCAAATGCAACCACTCTTCGATACAGGAAGCTCAAAGTTTTGGAGACAGGGAGCCTGGTAAAAGATCGTCCAAGAAGCCGAAGGCCAATAACGGCGACAGGAGTCAACAACAAAGAAAATGTCCTCGCAAATTTTCAAGTCGATCCAACAACTTTAACGAGAAAAGTCGCACAGGAATTGGGTATTTCCAAATTTTCAGTAGCAAAAATATTGAAATTGCAAAGGTACTACAATTACCAACCCATTTACTCTCAATTTATGTACGACGATGATTCTGATAGACGGCCGCAGTTTGCTGAAACAATGAGACAAAAGTTCAAAAGTGATCCACATTTCGTTCGAAAGATCAAATTTTCAGATGAACGTGTAAAAGAAACAAACCCAACGTTTGCTCCTGGGCGAAATAAAATCCCAAAATACGATTCAGTAAACTCGTTAAAACGGATACACTATCAGTTTGGGCGTGCATTGGTTATTCAGGACTCGTTTACTTTGACATATCGAGAGAGACGATGGATGGAAAACGCTATTGCCAGATATTGAGAGGCAAAGTTTTGCCACAGTTTATTAATTGCAGGAATTAGTTTTATTAACATGATGGAGCTCCGCCACATTACTCTGCAGCTGCCCTTGAGGTTCTGGATACGAACCTTGAACTTTGTGTCTTTCAATGCCCCAAAATCCAGTTTCTTCTTCTGTTATACTCATCACAATCTTTCACACCACTATCCTCTTTCTTGGCCGCAGAATAGATGAAGAACTAAAAAGGATCCCACTCAATATGTTCAGAAGAACAATGAAGAGTTTCACAGAGCGAATCCACAAATGTATCATAGCGGATGGAGAATTCTTTGACGATTAAATTACAATTTAACAAAATATTTGTATGAATAAAACTCTTCTAGACTTTTTGTTTGATTTGTTTCATCATTTGAACACCTACCTGTATAATGTTAACAAATAGTTGTATGTATAAAATCCTTAAAAACTTTTCTCCCACGCTGTACTTTCTTTCTAAAACATCTTCTAGAAGGTTGTATGAGCTCCGCAGTTTCTTCACCCCACGCTTCTCATGTGTGGGGTGGCTCATCCCACACACCTCCACTTGACCGGGTGGAACCAAAGGCTTTTCCTCTCATCAATTCCCCGCCTCTTACTGACTGTCTTCAATTCCTTCCTCTTCGCCGCAATGTTGCCGCACACTACTATAACGGACACTGCTCTTCTGAACTTTCTAACTACATGCCTCCTCCTTTAAGGATAGCCTCCCTTTTCTGTCCAACGCTTTGACGCAAGGGTTAATCAGTATTCTCAGTTTTTTATCTACTCAACCGGTCATCTCTGGAACAATCTACCTCAGTCCATCTTTCTCAGCGTCTATAACCTCCAATCTTTCAAATGCAGTGTCTCCAGGCATCTCGAAAACTCTGAACCTTGATTTTGGCTCTCTTCTTCTCCTATTTAGAGAGGGGGGGGCGCATTTTTGGGCGGCGGTCGCCCTTGGGCCCTTCTTCTTGTATAAAATCTCTCTCTCTCTCTCTCTCTCTCTCTCTCTCTATATATATATATATATATATATATATATATATACAGTGCTTTTTTGTGAAAAAAGAGGTGCCGGTACTCATATCTTGATAAATTGTAAAATTCCTCTCCCACCCCTGCCCTCTTCCTGCGCCCCCTGCCCCTTCTCGTCAGCCAACGAATTGTCATGTGAATTTGTTGTTCCGGCCAAATGAGTCAGTCGAGATGGGAACGTTATTTATTAGAGCGGACGTGTGTCAACGTCGCTCTGAAAAAAAAGGTGCCGGTACGCCGTACCGGCGCGTACCGTCACAAAAAAAGCCATATATATATATATACACAGGATGTTTCATAACATGTGGGACGCACTTTCAAGATGGATTCAGGACCTGAAAACAATGAAAAAAGTTTATATAAACATATGACCGAAATCGCTTTGTTTCCGAGTTACAGCCCGTTATGTGTTCCAGCAAGTATCCGCCTTACCTTCAAAGAAAGTGCTCAAAAAGACCGCCTTGCGCTTGAATACACGCCTGAACACGCCTCGTCATAGACTGCCTGGCGCGTTCAAACATTCAAGGTATTACTCGGATTTTCTGGCATCCTTGTTCTACACGTTGGCGAAGCATTTCAACGTTCAATGGATGTCACGTAAACGATAGATTTCAGATGACTCCCACAGGTAAAAATCGAGTGGATTCAGATCCGGGGAGCAAGCAGGCCACGCAATGGGTCCTTCACGGCCTATCTATTTACCAGGGAAATGGTCATCCAAATAGTCTCTGGCTGTTGTTCCCGTAAAATTCTCCACACAGTTGTGTATCTTACACCCTGTGCTGCTGCTATCTTTCGGGTGCTGACACCAGGATGTTCCTCCACGCGATTCAGGACCCGTTCCTCCAACTCAACAGTTCGGGCGCTGATTGGTCTACCACCATCTGAAACTCGTTTGTTGAATGATCCTGTATCACTAAGACGCTCGTCTGTTCTCTGGAAGGTCTTCTTATCTGGCAGACGGCGATTCGGAAACCTTTCCGCATACAGACGTCTTGCTGCGGCCGCATTACACTCGGTAAGTCCATACATGAGATGCATGTCTGCCATTTTTCTGTTTGAATAAGCCTCCATTCTCACTTCAAATGCACACTATCACTAAATAGCACAAAAACTTCTGTTTTTTTTTCACTGGACTGCACTTATTCACGGTAAGAAGTTACGAATACGAACAGTGAAACACCGCGATGCACCTCTGACTGACTGATGGCTCTACACTCAACGATATTGAAACATGTCATAGAGTGTACGAAACATTACAATCGGCAAGGCCATACATAAAATAAGTCTCGTATTACACTCACAAATATTGTCGGCAAGAAGTGTTTGTAAACAGTTTGCAGAAAGAATTGCTGGAACACAAAAAGGGCTGTAACTCGGAAAAAAAGCGATTTCAGCAATATGTTTGAATAAACTTTTTTCATTGTTTCTAGGTCCTGAATCCATCCTGGGAGGGCGTCCCACATGTTATGAAACACCCTATATATATATATACAGTATATATATATATATATATATATATATGAAAATTATTTCACGAAAGTAACACGTGAAAAATATTTATGATGAATAAAACCACGAAGGAAAGGAAACACAAAATGGTGCTCAAGCGCTTTCGTCTAATGACATCCTCAGGAACACTGAGGATGTCATTAGACGAAAGCGCTTGAGCACCATTTTGTGTTTCCTTTCCTTCGTGGTTTTATTCATCATATATATATATATATATATATATTAGGGTGGCCCTTATTTTTCGAAATTGCAAATTTCACCGTCTCGCCCCCTCAATATATTCCATTTGACAAAAAAACAAAATGTCCAAAATCTCAAGTAATTATAAATATTCTTATTAGTCCCGCACAAGGACCCAAATTTAGTTAATTACACTGTACAACAAATTTTCGGTTCAGAAAAAAAAGGGAATAACATTCGGTCATCCTTAATATTTCGAGTGTGCTGATTCCAAATCTGAAAATAGTTTTTTTCTATCACGTCACGTTTTTTGTAATGACTGCTTAAAATCTTCATACCAAAAAATAAGAATATATTGATAAACAGATAGGCTTTATCATATGAAACAGTTTAATTATTGCTATACTTCAACATATATGCACACAATTAACATAAAACTCTCGTATTATACTGTTTTCAACTCATTATTTGTATTTATGCTGGCGTTTGTGTGATGCTTCTGGTTGGTCACGCTTTAAATTCCAGCAGAAATCGGCCAGCATAGCAGGACTCCACTTCCCTTTGTATCGGCTCTCCATTGTGGCTAAACCCTGGTGGAATCTCTCCCCGTGTCCGTCGCTAACAGTAGATGCGTTTTCCGGAAAGAATGAGAGATGTGAATGCAAAAAGTGAATTTTCAGGGACATCTTACATCCGAGACGTTGGTATGAGTTGATAAGTTGATCCACAAGTGCAGCATAGTTGTCGTATTTAGTCTTTCCTAGTAGACCGCTGCACACGTTTTTGAATGCACGCCAGGCTGCCAACTCAACTTCATCCATCACCGCTTCAAAGTGTTCGTCTAGCATGAGTTGGCGAATTTGAGGGCCGACGAATATGCTTTCTTTAATCTTGGCATCACTTATTTTTGGGAATTTCTCCTTTACGTAGGTATTTGAAGGCAGGCTTATCCTGTTTCAACGCCTTTGCAAATTGTTTCATCAGCCCTAGTTTTATGTGAAGTGGCGGCAAGATAACCTTTTCCTTTCGTACTAATGGTTCGTGAATAACATTGTGAGATCCAGGTGAGGAATTGTCTCGCGGCGGCCATACTGAGCGTGTGTAGTGTTCAGACCTTGCTCGACTCTCCCACTTGCATAGGAAGCACATGTATTTCGTATAGCCAGTTTGCAATCCATTGAGAATAGCCACAACCTTCAAATCTGCGCAGATAAGCCATTCATGTTCAATTGTTCATTGTATTTTGTACAGTCCAGAATAAAAGCAACATTGTCATACGTTTCTCTCAAGACGACTGAATGAGCGATCGGAACAGAAGGCATTGTGTTCCCATTGTGTAGCAGTACACCCTTAACACTGTACAGAGATGCATCAATGAACAATCTCCACTGATTCGGTTCTTAGCACAAACCCAGAGCATCGAACAGACCATGTATATCAATGCAATAACAAAGATTGTTTTTCATTGCGAAATATTCCTGCAAATCCAAGGAGCGCTTTCGGAATGCTGTAATTCGTACGTCTTCCGCCAGCAGATTCCATTCTTGTAGACGTGAGGCCAGCAGTTCACTTTCTTGCTTGGTAAGTATTAAATCACGGACCAAATCATTGATTCAGGCTGCGTGATGAGATGTTGTTCTTTCTTGGACTCGACTTGAGCTTCATAGCATTCGCCGTCTGATTCCGATTTGTCAGTCAGCGTTATCGGTCGGCATTTCAGTTGGAGGACGAGGGATGGGTATATCTGTAGAATGTTCCACAGGACGCATAGTAGAACGAAGATTTGGGTAGACTATAGCCTTTTTCCCTTTTCTGTTGCAACCTGTAATGTGAGATAATGGACATTGTTGACTACTTAAGATAGCATAATTGTGTAATACATTATGCAGAGCAGGATATGCTAAAATGTGCTAAAAACACCAAATTTGACGTGTATTCAGAAAAATAAAAAAAATAAAAGATTCAAACCTGTGATGTTCGTTAAGCAGAAATAGCAATCATTTGAATGGTCCAGCGGCTCTCTCCATACCATTGGGACACCGAATCCCAGACCAGGACCGGTGCCTTTGAATCATGCAGATAACGAGCTTGTACATCTCACACAGCAGATATGAGGCGCCCAGTGCTTGTCCTGATCACCAACTTTGCATGCGAAGTGTAATTCATGAAGCTTTTTCACATGAGAAGTCAACTTCCTTTTATACTGTTTTAACGTTAATGTCCCACAAATATAACAAAAACTGTCTGGCGAATTTTTGCACTCTCTAGGCATTTTAGCATAACATCAATAAAAACCTGTAAAATAAGAAAATGATAGATCAATTTGCAATTTCACACAATATAGACTTTGTCGGTGAAATATACATAATTTGATAGCTGTTATTCAATAATACTCACTTATAACACCGATTTATGATAAAATATGGCTGACAATTTTGTTTTAAATGATTAATGAAAGAAATTTTTCATAAAATCAAAGTGGAAACACAGAGCCGAACACCACCACCACAGCATATGCATGACTGAACACAATGTAAAAGATGCGTTCAGAGAACCAGTGGTTCTCAAAATGATACAATGAAATAGGTTCATTTTCATAAAATCGGTGGGTGATACAAATAAATGAGTGTTATTTTCGAAATCTACGCATATAATTAGCCATAAAAATGACGATCTCATTTCCGTTTTTTTTCACTGTTGTACACTGTTATTGAAACATAAATACACGAATTTTTTATTAGCGTTCCATTATAAGGGCAAATAACAGCAGTTAAAGAACAGCATAAACTAAAATAGACTTTGACTACTGATTAAGTAGAAACTGAATTGAACTAAACATTTTAGGACTGAAAGCATAGTAAATTTGGCCTAGTAGGGATGGTTCCTTATGAGGCCCCCCCTAAATATTAATTGATTTTAATAAAACTTCTTTGGTACACGTTTTATATTAATAGGAAAAAAATGCGGGGGTGAGACCCCAAAATTTTGGTTGATTGGGTAGTTCTTATAAATATTTTTTTCCTATTAATATAAAACATGTACCAAAGAAGTTTTATTAAAATCAATTAATATTTAGGGGGGCCCTCATAAGCAACCATCCCTACTAGACCAAATTTACTATGCTTTCAGTCCTAAAATGTTTAGTTCAATTCAGTTTCTACTTAATCAGTAGTCAAAGTCTATTTTAGTTTATGCTGTTCTTTAACTGCTGTTATTTGCCCTTATAATGGAACGCTAATAAAAAATTCATGTATTCATGTTTCAATAATTAACTAAATTTGAGTCCTTGTGCGGGACGAATAAGAATATTTATAATTACTCGAGATTTTGCACATTTTGTTTTTTTGTCAAATGGAATATATTGAGGGGGTGAGACGGTGAAATTTGCAATTTCAAAAATAAGAGCCACCTTAATATATATATATATATATATATATATATATATATATATATATATATATATATATAAAATGCAAACCCACAAGGAAAAAGAAAAATGATTCCAAGGCCTTTCGTGTATTCAGAAGTACACCTCATCAGGGTGTTTTCAGGTCCTGAAGTACGAGGTGTACTTCTGAATACACGAAAGGCCTTGGAATCATTTTTTTTTCCTTGTGGGTTTGCGTCATTCATTCATTTCACGTGTTTAATTGTGAAATTCATCCCGTATATATATATACTGTATATATGATATTTTACGGAGACCAAAAATTCTGCTGTATTTTTCATGGTGTCTGAAATTAATATGTTCGAAAGGCGTTGTGAGCCTCATTTGGTCCTAAATTAGGGACGGACAGAGAGGTAGAAGAGCACGCAAAGGGGAACGTGTCCGCCGAAAGGGGGTTGTCGGCGAGTGTTATACGGAAAGGACGCACGCCGCCCCTCCTCTTCTCACGACATTCAAGAGACGTTTAGATTTTATTGTCTTTTAACTGTTTAGCGCTTTATGTACTTATTTTCTTCTATCGCTCTTCACACGCGCGCGCGCGCACACACACACACACACACACACACACACACACACACACACACACACTCGCCGTATGATTATTTATTAGATAAAGACCTGTAATAATTTACTGGTATTTTCAAAATTTTTGGTCAACTGAATTCATACACTCTTACCTTTTTGTACCTTTAATACACTTCTGAAAGTTGACATTACGAGTTGGTAAGAAAATTACTAGCAGTGTATGTGTTTAAATGCTCTTATTATTATTATATAATTATTATATAGTGCGTTCGAAAAGTCTCTCCGCAGTGCTATGTTAAACGCATAGGAAATTGAAAAACTACCATGTTTTCATTCATCCATGATTTAGTGATTTATTACATAACCTTTTGATTTTACAGCATGTGTTGAAAGTGTTTTCCACCATTTTGCAGGCACAGAACAACTCGTCTACACTTGTTGTCAAACACTTTTGACAACAAACACGTTGACTGCGGAGAGATTTTTCGAACGCACTGTATAATTACATATACTGAAAGTTATAGCTTTATTTAAGCGGGTTGACTTTAGGCCAGTGATTCACAACCACGGCGGGCTTTGAAAAGTTGGAAAATTTTCAATAAAATCTGAGAAATCAAATACGAGGGACGGTCAGAAAATAAGTTTCCACGGCGTATAATTTCGTAACTAAAGAACCTACATTCATTATGTTTGTATCAGGTGAATCCGTTAATCATTGTTGGCAACACTGCACGTCGATTCGGCTGCCATCTACCGTACATTGGTTATATGAGTCAGTTGAACATGGCAACGATATTCCGAGTCTGTCAGTGGTTAAGAATTTCTCGAGACGAGACATGGGTTCATCACCGTACTCCGGAAACAAACCGTGCCAACATGGAATGGAAACACCCTAGGTCCCCGCGACCAAAGAAGTTCAAGATTGTGAGGTCCGCTGGCAAAGTGATAGTTACTGCGTTTTGGGACCACAAAGGCGTTTTGCTCGCAGACTTCATGCAAAAAGGCACAACAATCAATGCAGTTGCGTATTGTTCAACACTGGAACGTTCACGAGCGGCCATTAAACGTAAACGTCCTGGACTGCTCCGTAGGGCAGGGCACTGTTCCAGTCGAGCCGCCATGTTCAACTGACTCATATAACCAATGTACGGTAGATGGCAGCCGAATCGACGTGCAATGTTGCCAACAATGATTAACGAATTCACCTGATACAAACATAACACTGGTATGCATCAATTTTGCTGTCAAGGGTTTTGTAAGTGATTCTTATAGTTTTTCTTGCTGATTTCGAATCTGCAATCCGTTTTTCTCAATCAGCTCAGGTTATCCGGCTATGGCCTCATAAGTGAAATAGAATTTTTCGTGATTTTGTCAAAGCGGAATTGGAACAGGAACATCTATCATCACTTGTTTCACTTGTATAATATCTTTTTTTACTTTTCAGGCATATAGATAAAATATTTCATAATGAATAGAGCGTGTAAAAATGATCCCAATAGATTCTGCTACATATGTGGGACGGTTACCATGCCAAATAACCAGTCCCAAATCACTAAATTTGTGAAGACAATGTATAGAGCATACTTTGGAATTAAGCTAGGGGACCAGGACAAAAATTTCGCCCCTCATATGTGCTGCAAGACGTGCATTGAAAATTTGAGAAGATGGAGCAAAGGCAGAGCGAAATCTTTGCCTTTTGGAATTCCCATGATTTGGAGAGAAGGAAAGGATCACGTGACAGATTGCTATTTCTGCATGACAAACCTCCAAGGTGGGCTTATAAATTTATTTTTCTTAAATATTTTGAAATCCTCGTATGAAACTTGACATATATTCACCATAATGTAATATTCACCATATATAGCATAATATTCACCATAATGGTAATCATACATTTACATATACATATTGTTATAGAAAATACATTTACACATACATATTGTTATACAAGTTACATTTACATATACAATGATTGTATATTTTCTTTCTTTTTCATTCATATTGTCCCCGAAGGGACAATATGAATGAAAAAGAAAGAAAATATACAGACTCCATCGACCTATTTCATATCTTACAGACCGCAGCCTTCCCTCACGAGCCGCCACTGTCTGAATGCTTCTTCATTTCATATGCAAGTTTTATATCCATGTTTCTGTGTTTCTATTTTCAGGAGTTAACAAGAAGAATAAACACATTGTTGTATACCCTGACATTCCTTCTGCTATGAGACCTGTACCCCATGGTCCTGGAATTCCAATACCCGACCCACCTCAAACCCTGGACTTCGATGATTCTGATGATGAATCAATGACCAATGCCAATGACCAGTCCCAGTCGTATATACCTCAAAATACCGCTTCAAATGAGCCGAGGCCTCTCAACCAGGCCAAACTTAATGATCTTACCAGGGATTTAGGACTTTCCAAATTAGCTGCCGAGATCTTGGGCTCACGACTTCGAGAGGACAACTTGCTGGCTCCGGGAACAACATTCTCCTGGTATAGGAAACGAGAGGAAGAATTCCGCAAGTTTTTTGCAGTGCACGAAAATACCTCTTCCTTAGTGTACTGCTGCAATGTTGAGGGGCTAATCGAATCCTTGGGCCTGCCATATAACGCATCAGAATGGAGGCTATTTATAGACTCGTCTAAACGAAGTTTGAAAGCAGTACTTCTCAACATTGGGAATAGGGTTGCATCAGTCCCTGTAGCACATTCCGTACAACTTACTGAAAGCTACGATAACATGAAAATTTTACTGGATGCTCTCGTATACGACCAACATAACTGGAGGATCTGTGGAGATTTGAAGGTAATACTAATATCATAAGTAAACTATTGCTATTGACTATGTTGTTTTTCCAAAGGTTATTTGAGAGCGTATAAGAACACTCAACTTCCCCACAGAAGTGATACAGTCCAATGCATAGATTTTTTTATCTGATAGAACAAATTCTCTAAATTCTTTAAAATTTTCATTTTTTTTCAGATTGTGGCATTTGTATTGGGAATGCAAGTGGGATACACGAAATACCCATGTTTCCTCTGCAAATGGGATAGCCGAGCGGATGAGAAGCACTATGCACAGCGTGAATGGGCATCCAGAGAGAATTTTGAACCTGGGTCGCATAATGTCGTTTCAGTGCCCCTTGTACCACCAACAAAAATTTTGCTCCCACCACTTCATATTAAGCTGGGCTTGATGAAAAATTTCATCAAATCAATGAATAAGGAGGGTTCAGCATTCCGATATCTCGAGAGTAAATTTCCTCATATATCTGATGCTAAACTAAATGCTGGGGTTTTTGATGGTCCTCAAATTCGAACTTTGATCAAGGATACTCAGTTCGAAAACGTAATGACTCCAACTGAGAAAAATGCCTGGCAGGCATTCAAATCAGTTGTCACTGATTTTCTTGGCAAGCGTAGAAGTCCAGAATACGAGTCCGTTGTCGAAAACTTGATGGAAGCTTTCAAAGCTCATGGGTCGCGCATGTCCATAAAAATGCACTTTTTGTGGTCCCACTTGGACTATTTTCCTGAAAATTGCGGGGATTATAGTGAGGAACAGGGTGAACGATTTCACCAAGATATCAAAATAATGAAGAGAGGTACCAGGGAAACTGGGATATCAATATGCTGGCGGACTATTGCTGGTATTTGAAGCGAGACGTGCCCGAAGAAAAACACAGACGGAAAGCCAAAAAAACTTCATTCCTTCCTCAATAAACTTTTTTCCATATTCATTGTATGAATAAAAGTATTTATTCACACAATGTTTTCATTTTTCACGAGTGTTCTTATAATATTACTCGTATCTACAGTGTTTAAGCTAAAAAAATCAATAAATTTGGGGATAAAATTGGACTTATAATAAATGGCCAATAGAGAAAAAACCTGACCTGATTGAGGAAAACCAATGTCATTTTCGAATTCAGCATGGTCGAATTATATAATATGAGTTGAAAAACCCTCACAGCAGACAAAAAAATTTCATATGCATACCAGTGATCAATGTAAGTCCTTTAGTTACGAAATTATACGCCGTGTAAACTTATTTTCTGACCGCCCATCGTAAAATAAGGCTTTATTATTTATTCCGACTTGGTTATGTCTACATAACAATCACCGGATAATTCCCGTAGTAATGCAGTGGTTATGCTTATGTTATACAGGGTGTCCCGTAAGTCTGGACCCATAGGGAAAAATAATAAAATTACAAAATAGTCCAAAAATTTATTACATAATCTGTTCAAAGTGTCCGCCGTTGTGTCGCACACATAGTTGAAGACGCAATCTCCACTGCGACAGCACTTTCTGAATCACAGTCGCAGAAATTTCTTGACACGCCTCCACAATGCGTGCTTTAAGGTGGAAAATGTTCTGAAGTTTGACCTCGTACACTTTGGCTTTCAAGTGGCCCCACAAGTAAAAATCATAATAAAAAATAATAAAAAAATAATAATAATAAAATAATAACAATAACATAATAAAAAAATATATTATAAATCCCTATGGGTCCAGACTTACGGGACACCCTGTACTTACTGTATAGATTGCTATGCTCTTTGAGGGAAAAATTTAGGGGGATCCACGGGGATTTTTAAGGTTTCCCAAGAGGGGGAATGGAGTGAAAAAGGCTGGGAATCACTGCTTTAGGTGATATTATGAAAACGTAAGTAAACGTGGGTCGTAAAACTTGTAGATTTCATTTATCCTAATAACTCGGAAATATGGATAAATTTTAAATTAGCAGTAATTTTATTATTTAGATTAGGTTAAATAAATTTCGAGTAGTTTCACAATGTTAAGAACTAAAGCTTAAACGTATAATATATATATAATATATATATATATATATATATATATATATATATCAGGGCTGGCAGATCGGACCCGGACCCGGACCCAGACCCGGGTTTAACCCGAAAGTGAGATAAGACCCGGACCCGATAGTGAATTAGAAAAAAGACCTGGACCCGGACCCGGACCTGAAAATGAATTTTAAAATTGACCCACACCCAGACCCGACCCGACCCGAAAGTGAAGGACCCGCACAGCCAGGTTTTTAGTTTACAAAATTTGTGTGTGCGCCTTCAAACTGTGTCACTGAGTGCGAAGTTTGATGCGGGTGTGATACAGTTTGAAAAATGTCCTCGCCTCGCGAAAAAGAGAGATTCAGCTGGGAAACTGATCCATCAAGATCCCATGAAATGGTTGATGGAAATGGGAGAAGAATTAAAACAGGCAGCCTTGGTAGCATTGTCTACTCCGTGCACACAAGTTAGCGTTGAAAGATTGTTCTCCGCTCTAAGCTTCATTCTGAACCCGCAAAGAAATTCTCTTTCGCAATCATTATTAGACGCAGTATTGTTTTTGCGATCAAACGGTATTGGGGAATAAAGTCTTCTCAAATAAAATAGTGTAGAATAGTCCTAATAAAAATATTTCAGTTAAGAAGCGCATATATATATATATATATATATATATATATTCAAAATAAAAAAAATCAGTTAAAAATTCAGAAATCTCTTTCCTGTCTTGCCACAACTTTCAATCTAGATTCTAGGAGAAATAAGTATAGGTTATGCCGCTATATCAATATCTGTTTTAAAGGAGTTCACAGAATATATTGCCCTCAAAATATAAAAACAATATTACTACCAAATGACTTTAATTATTTCATATTATCGGTTTTATTTTTGTTTTTTAAGATAAACAAAGTATTTAATTTTAATGTAAGAAGATGATAATTTCCATTTGAGTTCACTCAAAAAAATATAGAATTTGTTTTCACAAAATTAATTAAAATTTAGACTAAGGGGGCCGAAGAGAGCAATCATACATCGAACACCTACTTTCAAACATTTCCAAAATCGGATTAATTAATATGGTTAGGGTACTACCGTATAGCCATATAATGTTTTACTATGTTTCAGAAAACATGTTAATATACCTACGGTAGCAGTCTTATTACCTATCCTAAACCAGATTATAATTATTACATCTTTAATAATGGATCCGACACAGACCCGGGTCATATACTGAAAGACCCGACAGGACCTGAAAGTGAACTTTCGGGTCCGACCCGGACCCGGACCCGAAAGTAAATTAGAAAAATGACCCAGACCCGGACCCGACCCGAAAGTGATAGACCCGCACAGCCCTGATATATATATATATATATATATATATATATATATATATATATGTTAACCCCTCCGTCTATGGCCTGGGTTGGTTCGAAGTCGACGGGGGTTCTAGTTAGGTGGCAGCAACGGATGTTACTTGCAGTAGTTTCTTCTATATTACTCTCCGAGTTCTTTATAGTGGCTCGGAGGATTCTGGAGCTTACTAAATTCTCTGAAGATTCCCGGATTCTTCTTATAACGTATGGGAAATTTTAATGACTAAGTTCTCTGAAAGAGCAAGGCTCGAAGGAGAAGATAAAGACTTTTTTACTGTAATTTACTGCTAAAATGTACAGGTAGTGCTCAGCCTTTGATCTATTCTGAATGACATGGAAGATTTTTTGGGTTTATATACCCCAAAACTGCTAACATCATTATTATTAAATGTTGAAAAGGCTGCATTATTTTTGCACAATATTTGAAAATAAAGTAAATCTTTTAGCTGTGGTAAGGTTTAAACGAATAAACAAGATATTTGAAGATGAAGCCATATTTTTATCTTAAACCGCGTATTTTCAGATCTGATGTTATCATGATCTGCCAAGTTAACTAAAAGTGGAAATTGAACTATGCATCTTTACACTAAAATATGCATATGAGTAAAAATTAAAGGTTTAAGATTTACAATTAAATGCTTAGGCAAGACATGACTTCATCTTTTATAACGAAGAGAGAATGTATACAAAATATGAACATTGCAAAGCTTAAGCAGGATTCATTATTAAGCGAAATCTAAAAAAATGATTAAGAGATTTTAAAAAGAACAAGTCACCAATTATTTGGCAAAGTAGAAAGCAAATAAATTTTATCCAAACTCGCGTTAGGCGATTTTGGTCCTTATGTAAAAATGAATATACACAGTACATACATATGAATATAGGTATTATATGAAGTTAAATATATACGAAAATATAGGATTATATAAATACATGAACCATATAAACACATGAATTTTACAAATGGATACAAGAATTATATAAATGAATATAAGAATTTCACGAATGAATATGATAGTATAGGAATATAGGAATTATTCATGGTTCATTTTTACAGGGCTCTCCTCTCTAGAATGATATTAATACAATAATATAACATCCTAACTAATTCTAACTAGATGATAACTATGGGTTTTATAATGCAGATTTATATACACAACATAAGTCGGGTGGTTAAGTCTAGTTCACGTGGTCTAGGTACGCAGTCTTGGTCGTGCATAAATAGTTTCACGTTGTTCGGTGTCTCTTGTTTTCCTTTGTTCCCAGAACGATCTTTTCACCACAAATATACCGAGGATAATAGCACATACAATAATGATACTAACGGCAGATGTTGAAAAAATTGTTACAGGTTGTAGTATTTGTAAGAGGTTATTCTGGTTATCATCTGAAATTTTAAAACGATTCAATTGATCATTCCATTTAGTGGCATGGAGTTCGGGTATGATGGTTACAGGTTTCATGGAGAGAGTTAAGATTTCTACAACAGGTTTAAATTTATTTTGCGATGGGAAGGGGTACGAGTCATTAATGGTAACCTTGTAAGGGTTGTATATTTGGAAGGTTTTCGAACGCAAGGAGCAACCAATTGGTAGCCGAATAACCATAGGTATTATGATGACGGAATAATTTGACGGGTACTCGAAGGTAGCGGTAGTCCTTTTCGCGAAAGAAACCCAGATGTCTGGTCCAATTCGAAGTTGAATGGTTTTAGAAGCATGAAATTTTGTAAACGAACATACCGGGGCATGACGGTCATGAATTAAGTCGATAAAGCAAGACCTCTTAGTTGGAAGAATGACTGGTTTGAGTGGAGGGCAAACGAGTTGTTTATTTGTTTGCGGGAATCTGCAATGCCTGACGTCGCTACCTAACATCATAGAATATGCTGACAGGTCTTTGGTGAGGAAAAGGTGAGGTGGTACTGTGGGTAGATACCATCGATAGACATTAGAATTGTTTTGGTAGGGTGTTGGGAAAGGGTGAAATTTATACACGTCATAAGTGAGGACATCGAAAAATGGTACAATTATGAGGTACGTGTAGGGCCGTGGTCCATGTACAGTCCAGGTGTATTCTTGAAATTGGGGGTAATTAGTATGGTTGAGTAAGAATATGGGTGATAATTTTAATTGTGTCTGAAAGGTGTGAATCAAGGACTTAAGTGTATCCCATGTATTCGTGTGGAAAGAGTGATTTTTTTATGGGCTAGCTGGGTTGCACGCAAAACCTTGGAATGAATCGTAATTATTTGCTGTAAATATTTATCGATTAGGGTTACTTGTAGGTTAATTATTTCTATTAATTCTAGATATCTTTTGTGTTCTTTGTATTGAGCTAACAGGGATTCAAGGTATGTGAATCTGTCCGAAAGGGCGTGGAGGAAGCGATTGTTTTCGTGTAGTGACCTAATAGTTTGTTCTAACATGTGTCCATTATAATGCCGATTTCGCGCGAAGAGATTCAATTGGAGTTCAATTCTTTTAATATCTTCTTCGGTTGCTAAGCCGAATAAACCCTTGAATATTTTTCCTCCTATATCTATCAGTCCCCTCTTATTTCTTTGATTAAATTTTTCCGAGTTTTGAGTTCCAGTTTGTATCCATGGTAATGCTAATATTTTTGATAGGGTGCGTGCTGTAGTTCGAATATTTTCGAAGGTATTTTCTAACAGAACGCGACTAATCTGATCTGTTCCCGGGACATTTTTAACAGAACCCTCAACTTTACTTTCAAGCGTTTTAAATTGGGTTTGTATCTGAAGAAGATTGATCTTGATTCTAGCAGGGGGTTGCAAATTGATAAAAAGGTCCCCGTGTCCTTTCAAAAATTTACCTTCTGCAAGCTTTTCTAAAACAACTCCGGTAGAAATTTTAATGCTAGGGCTACAAGAGTAAATAATTTGGAACATTATAAGGGGGACAATTTTATTTATTTCTACGTCTTAGATTATACGGAGCTGGGAGTGGCCGTATGGATACTGGTGTTTGTGGGTGAAGTGGTCGGCCTCGTTTTGGTGGCAATGGGGGTCCACCGTTAAGCTCGGATTCTGAGCGGGTTCGTTTCTTATGTGAAGGTTCTAGTTCACGTGGTTGATGCATTTGCGGGCGGTATGTAGGGTCCGTACGTCGATCATCAATCGGTGAGGGTGGTGACAGAGATGGTGGAGTTGGAGGAGATGGTGGAGTTGGAGGAGATGGTGGAGTTCCACTGAGTGATCCTCAAGAAGGGGTTTCTCCAGGGTCTGGGTCCGATGGAACTCTTGGTTCTGGGGTCTCCTCTTGTTCAGAGATTGGCTCGAGTACTGGTGGTATTACGAGGTACCAATCTTCGTCACAGGTAGTGGTTCCCGCGGTGACCACTTCAGTTTTTTTATCCCTGCTCGATTTGTTAATCCCTTGACCTTTCGAAGGATAGGCGGCTCGAACGCCTGGCAGCTGTTTTTTTGGAAGGTGTTGTTCGGCAGGTATCTTCAAATTATCAGCGTGAATGATCTTTAGTTTGGAATGATCCCGGAGGTCGAGGATTTCGTAACGGTTTTTTCCGAGGTTTTTCATAATCCTATAGGGCCATCCCATTTTGGGTATAATTCGCGATGAGCACTTAACGGTTTCACGCTCCTTAGGTAACATCGCATACCGACGATTATAGTCCGTTGACGGGGATGACGCCTATGTTGCTTGCTCCATCTGTTGGTTCCGTTGGTCTATGGCATAGCGGATTATGTCAAAAATTTTGAAAGATCGTTCAGCTAGTTGCTGATTTGCTTCTGCCATCTCGGAAGATGTTATAACTGCCGGGTCGATTTGGTCGGGAAAATCAAATGGTAGCCGCTGGTTGTAGTGATATAGGACTGAAATGAGGGGTGCTCCCGATAGACACGTTATAGCCATTGTTGATGGCTGTTTGTACCATGGGAAGGGAATCATCCCATGTACGGGAGGATGCATCGACAACGTGGCGAAGGGCTTCTAAGATTTTTTTATTGTGCCTTTCCACTAAGCCGTTTGCCTGCGGATGGTATGCCACAATGTGTGTTTTTAATTTTACACATGTTACAGATTGACTCGAACAGTTTGGAAGTGAAACTACGGGCGTTATCCGAAATTAGGATGGAAGGAGTGGTATGATTTTGGATGACGCGTTCCACTAGGGCTCTTGCCACAGTTTCCGAGGTCTGGTCTGGAATGGCAGCTACTTCGCTGTAACACGAGAAGTGGTCCGTAAACACAATGATGTACTGGTTTCCCTTTGATGTTTTGGGGAATGGTCCCAGTATGTCCATTCCAGTTCTTTGCCATGGCCTTTGACATACTGGATATTTATGCATGGGAGCTGTGGACGGTACGTTGCCTTTGTGTTTTAAACAAGACGGACATTCAGCGATGTATTCATGTACCTTTCTGTTCATTTCGGGAAAATGGTATCGCTCAAAAAGACTCTTGATGGTGCGATCCGGCCCCATGTGGCCATACAAAGGTGAGTCGTGACAAAGTCCAATGGCTATATCGACGAGATCCTTTGGTATTTCCACGAGGTCGTTTCCATCTTCGTTCCTAAAATGTATGAGCCTATCTTTGAGGTTGTACTGTTCTTTTAACTTCGATGGTTCCTTTTGTTCCAGGCGCGCCCGAAGGTTTTGGGTGTGTTGGTCCTGTTGTTGGGAGTATTGCAGACACTCGGAGTCGAACACAGGAAGAATTCCTATTTTATTCACTTGGGTGTCGGGCTTGAGTCTCGACAATCCGTCTGGAATAACTTGAAGTTTTCCCGGTTTGTATACGATTTTAGCCGCAAAGTCCTGAAGCAACAGAGCCCATCTACTCAACCGTCCTTCAAGTAGCTTGTCCCTTGAAGAGATACGTGAGTGGCTTATGGTCAGTTTTGACGGTTACATCGTAGCCATAGACGATAATTCGGAATTTTTCAAAGCCCAATATACCGCTAGGGCCTCTCGGTCCATCGTAGAATAATTCCGTTGGAGTGCAGAGAGAAGTTGACTGGCATAAGCAATGGGTAATTCCACACTATCTACGTCCTGTAATAGGACGGCTCCTAGTCCATAGGAGGAAGCATCTGTGGCTATGACAAAGGGTTTCGTGTAATCGGGATATTGGAGGATGGGATGACAGGTTAGTTTCCCAATTAAAGTTTCGAAGGCATGTTGGTTATCAGATTCCCAATTAAATTTAGCATTTTTCTGGAAGAAATTAGTAATGGGTTTAGAAATATTTTAAAATTGGGGGATAAAATTCCGATAGAATTCGACAAATCCAATAAATGCACGAGCGTCGTCGATGGTTTTGTGTACAGGGTACCTTTCCAGTGCTTCGAGTTTGGCTGGCTCAGGTTTAATTCCTATGGATGATAGTAGAAATCCTAGGTATACCAGGGATTCCTGTAAAAAGTTGCACTTTGCAAGTTTCAGTTTAAGGTGTGCTTTTCGCAAGCGTGATAGCACATTCTGAAGACGTTGAAAGACGAGAGCTTCAACACCTAATAGGTCGGAAAGGACTATATTCATCAACCTAGAGAAATTAGCAGGCCCATTTCGGACTCCGAAAGGTAAAACCTGGAATTCGTAATGGTCTCGGTTAGTGGAGAAAGCAGTCAATGCCCAAGATTCGGGACTGACCTCCATTTGCCAATAACCGGATGCTAAATCGAGGGATGAAAAGAAGTTAGCTTTCTCTACGTTCAGAATTGTTTCCTGCATGTTTGGAATAAGGAAACGGTCTGGGATGGTAATGTGGTTTAGGTGTCTAAAATCTATACAAGGGCGAGATGTTCCGTCCTTTTTGTAGACAAGAATCATAGGAGCGAACCAGGGACTAGCTGAAGGCTGAATGACATCCTGCTCCAACATGTCCGTGATGTGTTCCTCAATAATAACTAATTGGGAATGTGGAAACCTACAGGGAGGGATGAAGATGGGTTTGGAATTGGGTTCCAGCTTGATTTCGAATGGGACCAAATTAGTTCGGCCCAGAGGATCTCCTTTTCGGGCAATTACGTCTCTATTTCTTATTACGAAATCGAGAAGCGATTCCAGTAGTTCGAGATCCTGTAAGGCTGGTGACTCCTGAAGGGAGTGCTTCAGACATTTCTTATATTCTTCTTTCAATACTGAAGGGTTTAACTCTAAGGAACTGGAAACACGATTTATAGTACTGGTGGGGAAATCTGAATTTATTTCTACTGTGGAAACAGTTCCTATTTTCTGATTTGAAGTTAATTCGATAGGGCTTTTTCCTTTGTTTAAACAAAGAACAGGGATAGCTGAATTCTGACTCTGACTAAGGACTTGGGCAATAAGAACATCTCTTTTGAAATTACTTTTCTCTGTAATCAGAGTATGCTCTGACTCTAATAGTTTTCCTTGACTGTCGACTACTTTTGCTAGGAAACAAATCTTCTCATAAGGTGCTACTGTTATATGCTCGGTAGGGCATATGAAAAATTGTGAATCTGACTCTGGTTCGGCGACTAAAATTTGCCTTATTGGCTGAACTGAAGTTGGCTGAACTGAAACTGGCTGACTGGAAACTGGCTGACTGGAAACTGGCTGACTGGAAACTGGCTGACTGGAAACTGACTGACTGGAAACTGACTGACTGGAAACTGACTGACTGGAAACTGTATTGATCCAACTGGATTCAACAACTGGAACTGATTACTCTGGGGGCTGATTTCTGGAACGGTTGTCCCTCTGGATGCAACCGACTGACTTGAACTGCTATCAAGTGGAGGAGTGGGTTTCCTATTTCTTTCGGAAATCCGAACTGAACTAATTCTATTATCATTAAGCTGTCTTTTATTCTCATGGAGAGGGTGTGTACCTATTTCGACACTTCACTAACTTTCCGGCTGGGTAAATCTTCCATTGATTCGGGTTGAAAAAATCCATACCTAGTAGGATATCTGTCTGAAAGGTGGCGACTGTGTCCACTATACAACATTTCACGGGGTATACCGCGTTTCCAACTTCTAAATATAATCCAATTTCTTCGTATGTAGGTATGGGTGTGCCTCTAACTCCTCTGAGTTGACAGGCGGGAGCCTTAATTTCATATTTGTAATCTGTACTCTCTAGTAACTCATCTACACATTGTTTCTTAATTAACGTCGCGTGTGCTCCTGTATCTAGGAGAGCAGTTAAATCTTGGTTATCAGTGCTACAATTTATTATTAAATCTAGGAGGTCCGCACCTATTATCCTGATGGGGAGTTTGTGTTTGTATGGGTTCATTACTGTAATTTAGGAGGGAGGAGGTTGAACTGCTGCCTCCAAAGTAAGGTCTAAAAAAGGGCTCGAATTGTCTTCTATGGGAGGACCTGGGTCATATTCTACGGGATCACCATACGCCGGAGGGTGTTCTTGAAAACTGTACTCTGGGGAAAATGATTCCTCCACGGGTACTTCTACGTACCGAACTATCCTATCTTGCTGATTGTACTAGGGTTTGTACATGGGGGAATAGTGTGATTGAACCTGTGGTCGTAATCTATTTGGTGGCTCGGTTGAGGCTGGGAATGGACTGGTTTCTGGGGATTGGAAGACTTTAGGGAACGTTGGTGGTTTGATTTCTGAAAGTGGAGCCTATACCCTGCAGGGGTTTTATCAGCACACTTTTGACGATCGCCACGGCGATGACCATTGACCATGTTCGTGACAGTGGGAGCAATAAGGGGGATAATTGCACTGACTTATCATGTGCCCAAAGCTATCGCAGTTAAAACACAGTGGAGGAGGGCGTGTATTCTGGGTTTGGGGGGGCTTGTTTCTGGGGTGGTGTTCCCTGCATCGGCCTCGATTTATAGTGTTGTTGTTGTTGCTGTTGCTGTTGTGGTTGCTGCTGCTGAATGTAATGTATGGGTGTTTCTTTGCCCTTTCGGTAGTTATGGTTTGCTAAATCTGGGTAATGTTCCCGTGTTTTATTTATGGCTACACTTACTGGTTTGTCAGCATTTAGAAACTCACGAAACTTTTTTTAGGTGCTCCGGGTAGGCTTTGGTAAATGGTCGTTGCTACTAGAGGGGCCTTCAAAAAGTTCCCGGAAAAATTTAATAAAAAGGTAATAAAACAAAAAAATGAAAAAGTGCAGATTTTATTTTTCTACATAATGACCATCACTATCATAACACTTTTGTAGTCTATGCCTCCATTCTTCTAAACCCTGTCCGTAGAATTGAGCATCTTTTGAATGGAACCAGGTCGTTGTTGCCTTTTTGACCTCTTCTGTTGACGAAAAACGGGTCCCCTTCAGGTGTTTCTTTAAATTTGGAAACAAAAAAAAGTCTGAAGGAGCTAAATCTGGGCTGTAAGGAGGGTGGGAGAGCAATTCCCATCTTAAATCCCTCAGTTTGTCTCTTACCTTTCGGGACGAATGAGCCGGTGCGTTATCGTGGTTTAACAAAACTCTGTCATGAAGTTTTCCTCGCCGTTTTTTCTTAATTGCTTGATGTAACTTTTCTAGAACTTGTTCATAGTAGATTGCATTTATAGTTCTTTGTCCTTCTAGGTAATCTATTAACAAAATACCTTCCGAATCCCAAAAAATTGTTGCCATAATCTTTGCAGCGGATCTTTCAGATTTTCCTTTGATGGAGCCGCTTGATCCCCTCGGCAGCCATTGTTTGGATTGCTGTTTGTCTTCGGGATCATACAGGTGCAACCAAGTTTCGTCTCCAGTCACAATTCTTTGCAAAAAATCTTCGGGATTAGCGTCCCACTTGTTTAAAGTTTGAAGTGCGAGATTCACCCTTGTTGCAAGCTGATCCTCGCGCAACAGTTTTGGCACCCATCGGGCAGAAAGCTTACTCAAGTCCAGGTGGTCTTTTAAAATTGAATGAGTTGATCCCACCGATAAGCCTAGATTGTCAGCTATAAACTCGACACAATATCGTCGATCTTCTTCGACTAGTGCTCTCACACGATCGATGTTTTCATTGTTGATGGAGGTTGAAGGTCTTCCACTTCGAGTGCCGTCTTCGATACTCTCTAGGCCATTTGAAAAACGATTAATCCATTCATAAAGGGTGGTCTTCTTGGGAGCAGTGTCTCCATAAACTTTCCTCACACTTTCAATAATATCACTTTTCTTCCAACCAAGTTTTACTAAAAATTTGATATTGCTTCTGACTTCGGATTTCTAAGATTCCATGTTGCTTCTGAGGGGTTAAACTTTCAAATGACATAATCTTCCAAATTCTGCATTTTCTGCAATCAAATTTTAACATGTTATTACAAAACCGTACAGGAATGAACATGTCGACTTATGATTTATCACGTAATTTCTAACGTGAATGGGAAATATTTTCCGGGAACTTTTTGAAGGCCCGTATTAGGTTTCTTTGTTTTGAAGTGAAAGTAATGCCACACGCATTTTCTGCGGCTCGGAGGGCTTCTATGAGTTTATGTGTTCGTGTAATAAAATTATTTAAATCTTCATGTTCCTCTTTCTTCCATTTAGCTTGGAAGACTGTTTCTAACGTGGCTAAGGGTTGTGCAAGTGTTATTTCTTTAAAAAATTCTAAGTTTTGTTTAAAATTGTCCCATGTTGTAGCTTCGCTAATGGATGGGACGTAGGTGACTGTATCATGAGCATTCCTTTCTTTAGGGTCGACAAACCTTTTTGCTTCCCTAATCTTCATATCATCATCGGTGATGTTTTCGCGTAAGAAATGTTGTTCTAAAGACTCAATCCAAGGTCTTACGCGTGGTTTAACAAAGTGATTATCTATGGTCCCCTTAAAAATTAAGACAGTATGGGGAAGGTTTACTAGTCTACCTAAGTTAATGTATGCTGGGGCGGTGGTTTCAGACATATTTGCTTGTTCTTGATCTGAAGTTTGTGTGTTTGGAAATATGTTTGAAGGGCGCGGGGTAGGTGGAAAAATGGGTGTAGGGAAATTTTCGATGTCAGAAAGCGCACCGTCTGAATCGCTCATATGTGAAGGTACTATTAATGTGTTCTAATTTGGTCTGCTTGACCGATCTTAATCTATGGAATGATCACTTGAGTGGTTTTCCTAACTACTCTATCTAAGAAATACACATTAAATAAATGCACAACAATTTGCCTAACTACGGGAAAATTTGAAAAGGTTGTAAACAAAATAATAAAAAAATGTAAACAAGATTTCACTCGAATGTACAGTGCTTACAAGAAGTCTCACGCCTCTGTCTCGTCCCAAGCTAGTCTGTTAGGTATAAAATGGGCGGTCCTTATGGCAGCGTAGGTGTGTTCGGATTGGTGCACATAATTGCTCTAACCCCATCAATGACGTCCACATCTATCTTTGTGTTGATCACTCTATCTATTTATATATAGAGACATACTGTATATAGATATATATAGAGTATGCAGGGGATAACGTGTCTCAGTCCCAGCTATGGTAGTTGTCTTACAATTAACAGTCCCAAGTGCAAGTTACGTTAACACCTTCACATAAACTACCCTGGACTAAAGTAACATACGTGAAGCCCTTACCCACAAACCATTTAAAAGGTGTGATTTAAAAGCTCTCTCTCTCTCTCTCTCTCTCTCTCTCTCTCTCTCTCTCTCTCTCTCTCTCTCTCTCTCTCTCTGATCACACCGCATCCCATCAGAGGTCTTCAGCAGGGACATCGGCAATGTATCCATATAACGTTAATAATAACCGATACTCGGGGAAAATATACTCTCTGCCTTCCGCTCTACCCCAAATCTTTTTCTCTTAGTGACCTTTTAATACAAACTAATCTATCATATTTTGCGACTTTTTAACTCTGGTAGGATTCAATTCCATTCCTATAGTGTAAGAGATACTTAAATTCATGTGTGTATTATGCCATATGATGTGCGTAATAAATAATCATTTTTAAATAGTTGGTTCTAGTCCCAGGGTCTGGAAGACTGGAAGAATCCTGGATGCAGAGGTCGCCAGTTGTTAACCCCTCCGTCTATGGCCTGGGTTGGTTCGAAATCGACGGGGGTTCTAGTTAGGTGGCAGCAACGGATTTGTTACTTGCAGTAGTTTCTTCTATACTACTCTCCGAATTTTTGTATAGTGGCTCGGAGGATTCTGGGAGGCTTACTAAATTCAATGAAGATTCCCTGATTCTTATTTTAATGACTAAGTTCTCTGAAGAGAGCAAGGCTCGAAGGAGAAGATAAAAACTTTTTTTTGCTGTAATTTACTGCTAAAATGTACAGGTAGTACTCAGCCTTTGAGTCTAATTCTGAATGAACATGGAAGAATCATGGAATCATTATTATTAAATGTTGAAAAGGCTGCATTATTTTTGCACAATATTTGAAAATAAAGTAAATCTTTTAGCTGTGGTAATGTTTAAACGAATAAACAAGATATTTGAAGATGAAGCCATATTTTTATCTTAAACCGCGTATTTTCAGATCTGATGTTATCATGATCTGCCAAGTTAACTAAAAGTGGAAATTGAACTATCCATCTTTACACTAAAATATGCATATGAGTAAAAATTAAAGGTTTAAGATTTACAATTAAATGCTTAGGCAAGACATGACCATCTTTTATAACGAAGCGAGAATGTATACAAAACATGAACATTGCAAAGCTTAAGCAGGATTCATTATTACGCGAAATCTAAAAAAAAAATGATGAAGCGATTTTAAAAAGAACAAGTCACCAATTATTTGGCAAAGTAGAAAGCAAATCAAAAATTTTATCCAAACTCGCATTAGGCGATTTTGGTCCTTATGTAAAAATGAATATATACACGTAGTACATACAAATGAATATAGGTATTATATGAAGTTAAATATATACGAAAATATAGCATTATATAAATATATGAACCATATAAACACATGAATTTTACAAATGGATACAAGAACTATATAAATGAATATAAGAATTTCACGAATGAATAAGATAGTATAGGAATATAGGAATTTTTCATGGCTCATTTTTACACACACACACACACACATATATATATATATATATATAAATATATATACCTTACCTTACAACCTTACAAAGGTTCCCCGCGATGATTTCTCATTTCGCGAAGGTCAAGCTTGTCGCCCCTCCTCTCGAGTTGGCCTGGTGAAGTAGTGAGTTGGATTCTTGCGCTCTCCACCTCACATAGCCAGATACGCCCGGCTCATGGGGGATTGTTCTGAGCCAGGCGTCTAGTCTTCTTTCGAAGATTTCCACTGCAACTTCCTTCGTGTTTCTTAGGTCTTTGGGCAACTATTTAAACAGTTTTGGTCCTCTCACTACAAAACTATTTTCTTTCAGGGTTAAGGATGTTCCCTGTCTCGCCTTCAATTTTGGAATACGACACAGTCTACCACTTCTACTTTCCACCGTTGTTTGGGGAGTTATGGGATTCAGAGTAAGATTAGGGACTAGTTTCTCCATTATTTTCCAAGTGTAAATAATGGTGTATCTCTCTCTTCTCCTTTCCAGTGAATATAGGTCTACTTCTCGTAACCTTTCCCAGTAATTTAGTTCTTTGCACTCATTAATCTTGGCTGTGAAGCTTCTTTGGATCCCCTCCAGCTGTCTAATGTCTTCTTTTTTATATGGGGATGTTAGGACCGAGCAGTATTCCAATTTGGGTATTATCAGGGTTTTCGGTAGAGGAATCATTACATTCCTATCCCTTCGTTTAAAGGGTCTCAATATCTGACCCGTTATTCTCTTTGCTCTGTTTACTGCTATCTTATTTTGTGTTTCAAATTTCGCATCATCTGTCATTACAACCCCAGAAACTTTTGCTCTGGAATTTCTCTGAATTTCCTGCCCCTTTGGGGTATAATATTCAATGGACTTTAGGCCTTCTCTTTTTCCGTACCGTAATAGCTGAAATTTCTCGGTGTAAAACTTCATATTGTTGTCTTCCGTCCACTTGTAAATTTTGTTTATGTCGGTTTGTAGAGATCCTATGTCTTCTGGGTTTCTTATTTTTCTACTGATCTTTGTGTCATCGGCAAAGGATGTTACTGTGCTGTCTCTGGTAACGTCCTCATCTATGTCAGTTAGCATGATTATGAAGAGTAATGGAGCTAATACTGTTCCTTGTGGTACCGAGCTGAGGACCTCTGATTCTGATGAAGATACTCCTTGTACTGTAACGACTTACCTCCGCTCACTAAGGAAATTATATATCCATTTCCCTACTTTTCCTGTTCTTCCCATATATTTCAGTTTATGTATTATGATTCCGTGGGCACACTTGTCGAACGCTTTAGCAAAATCTATGTATAGTACATCATAGTTTTCATTACTTTCAAGTTAATCAATACTAGTGATGTAGCGGATGTCATTTTTTTCACATCCGCGGATGCGGATGCGGATGAGGATGTTTGATTTCGACATCCGCGGATGCGGATGCGGATGTCTACATTTTCGTTATTTTTTAGGATATATTCGAGATTTGTTGTGTTTAACGTATATAATAAGTTATTATATAGAGAGAGCTGTAGCTATAATGTAGTATAATTGATTAATTGTACAATAATTGCTGTACTTTTCCCTGAACATATAAAATAATATCAAGCATCTAACTAATATAGAAATCAATTAGTGAATTCGTCTGCAAATAAATTCGTTATATTTTGTCGAGTTTCAGCCACAATTAGAAACCATAATTGTGTTACCAGGATGCGGGACGTGAACCCAACTCAAATGTACCTCACCGACCTCTTTCCCCAACCTCCACCTTTATAGAAAGAGATCTTTAATTAGCTTGATAACTATTTATATTAAGTTTAAAGTTTTATTAGGCATATTTATAAATGAGTAATTAAAATAAAGTAAACTAAGATGTTCATCGTTTAATATTCAAACTTAATTATAGGAAGGTTATGCTTAAGGAACATTAATTTTTCTGCCTTTTCTGCTGCCAGTCTGTTTCTCTTTTCATCATATATTAATCCAGCACTGCTAAATAATCTCTCGCTTGGTACGTTTGTTGGAGGACAGGCTAAATGTTTCCTTGCAAGTTTACTCAAGTATGGATAGATATTCTGCGTATTTTTCCACCAACTAATAGGATTGTCACATGCAGCCAGGCGTTTTTCTTGGTGATAGCTCTCGATCATTTTCACTACATCTTTTGACATCGCGTAGGTCTCGTCATTGCTGCTTGACTCAAGAAACTGAGAGAGAGATTCTGTGATAGATTTGCTCGTTGACGGTGTTGGTTCTGTTACTGAAACTTTTATTCTTTTGGTGGGTGGCGAAGCGACAGATTCAAGAGATTGAAGCTCTTCAACTGCTTTGCCAAGTGATGATTTAACTCGTTCTAATGTACTAGGTGAAAATAACTTAGCTTTGTAACGTGGATCTAAGTAGGTTGCAAGAGAGTAACTTCATACAAGAACAGCCTCTCGTCTTGTCGCTTGCATCACTTTTGCGCACAATGAACTAGTTATATTATTATAGTATAATTTGATAATTTCCGCTTATTAATGACGTTTTATCTCAACGGTCCACATCCGCACGACATCCGCAGTCCAAAGTGCGGATGCGGATGCGGATGCGGATGCGGATGCGGATGCGAGAAAATGTGCGGATGTTCCGCGGATGCGGATGCGGATGTGACCTACATCACTAATCAATACACACAGTTTGTATATATATATATATATATATGCACACTAGGGTTTCTTTTCCGGGATCCCGGCTGTTTTTATTGGATTTGAAAATCCCGGGAATTGGACAAATATCCCGGGAAATCCCGGAATTTTAAAATGACAATTTATTTTTTATTGATTTATTTGTTTTTTCTTTTGTTATTAGAAGGCTCTTGGGTAGAATTAAAGAAAACTGCATAATAGTTACCACATTTTATTCTACTTTTCTGCTTTCTTAAATGAACACCTACTGCATTAGCAACTTAGACAACCTAAAAGTGGGCCCGTATGCCAAAAACTGGCCGAGGAAATGTCGCTAGCGCTGCGTATAATACAAGGAAACGAGTCTCAGTATATTATCTAGCGATCGCAGGCAACTCATCTTGCTCAGAGTTTAAGCGAGCATTCGAAGCAAGAACTGCAGTTATTCGAGACAATAGGAAACAGAACTTCAAACATCATGAATTTATTTGATGCATTGAAAACCATTCCGCCAACCACTGTTGAATCAGAAAGAGCCTTTTCTGCAGCAGGTTTATTTATCACCAAGTTGAGAACTCGTCTTAGTGTTAGAAGTATCGATTGTTTATGTTTTTTAAGAAGCTATTTTAAAAATGTTGATTGACTCTTTAAATATTTTAAGATAAATATTTTAAGATAAAAGGATGAAATTTTTTTTTGTAATGAAGTTTATTTATTTTTTTTTGTATTGGCTAAATATTTTAAGATAAAATATGTTGAGATAAAAGGTATAAATTATATTTTTTTAATGAAGTTTCTTTTCCTTTTTCTCTTTTTATTTGCAAATGCACTTAATTATAATTAAAGGAATATAATATTTTAGCCTTTTATTTGTCCCCTGCAGATGAATAGCATGATAAATATTATGTTTAATAAATAATAAATAGCTACCACTTATTGGTAAACTCAATTCAAGTATGACAATGCAAAAGTGGTCATCTAGGCATAAGTAATTGGTTATCCCAATTCTAAAAGGGTATTTTATCACTGAACAATAAAAAAAAATTACCGTTCTCTTAAATATACAACCATTTCCTGGATTTCCCGGGATCCCGGGAATTGGATTCATTTTTCCGGGAATTTCCGGGATTTTCCGGGATGAAGAAAGCTGCATATAAGGAGAAACCCTAATATATACACTGTGTTCTTTATGTAAAGAGCGACGCTTGTGTAGAAGAGCGTCCGCACAAGACGAGGAGAAAGAACGAACAAATGAAAAATGGGGTACCTTCCAGGAATCGAACCCGGGATCATCCAATTGCCGGTCGGACATGCTAACCACTACACCAGGGGTCACCAACCTGGGCGATACCGCCCACTAGTGGGCTCACATTAAAGGTAATTAAACATTTATTTCATTATTTATTTTATCGATTATGTTGATTTATTCTTTTTTGATCTAAGGTGGGCGATAAGCTTTTTTTTTTTCAAAAAATCGTAAAAGTGGGCGGTGAACAAAAAAAAGGTTGGTGACCCCTGTACTACACCAAAGTCCCCAATCAGTCAGAAGTCGTAATTCTCCTACATACGAGCGGATTCCTGGGAGGTACCCCATTTTTCATTTGTTCGTTCTTTCTCCTCGTCTTGTGCGGACACACTTCTACACAAGCGTCGTTCTTTACATTAATTATACTGTGTGTTGTTTGCAGTTAAAAATGTGTGCATATATATATATATAAAATTATATATGTGTGTGTGTGTGTGTGTGTGTGTGTGTGTGTGTGTATATATATATATATATGTGTGTGTGTGTGTATATTATATATATATATATGACGATAATTTTTATAGAGGTAAATACTTCTTGAAATGGTGCACGTAAACCACACCTGCCTTGAGTCTTTTCAAAGGTATGGAAAAATAAAGCGATTTTTTCTATACAGTGCCCGCGAAAAGTATCCGATCACTCAAGAAAATACAATATTTTCCCTTGATATTCAGAGACACATAATTCACTTTCTATTTGTTCTAGCGACATCTGGTAACTTTGAGGTTGCTCGCTGATATGAGAGCTATCCAACGCATTCTCAAATTAGTGTTCTGGTAGCCTTCGTTGCGGTGGCTGTGTCTCAAAGTTGTCAGATTTCACTGTTTGTGTAAATTTATTGATATTTTGTTATTTTTTACAGAAAGTGGTGTAAATAAAATTTATATATAATGTGTGCTAAAAAACAACTTAAGAGTGATTGTCGAGGTGCTATTGTTGCTTTGCATACATGTGGGAAATCACAGAGACAGATAGCTAAGGAATTAAACATATCCCAAAGTACCGTTAATTTATGGGTTTCACGGGCTAAGAACAATGCCGGCCTAACCACGCCAGTCCCTAAAAAACGATCTGGCAGACCGAGAAAAACAAATTCACGAACAGACAAACTTATGAAACGTTTAGTATTGAAAAACCCAACAATAACTGCGAAAGAAATAAAATTTATATGAATAATTTGTTATCTGGTGTTTCTGAACGAACTATCCAGGAGCGGCTCCAAAAAGAACTCGGATTACCATCTCGCCATGCTGCTAAGAAACCGTTCATTAATGAAAAAATGCGTAAAAAACGTGTCGCATTTTGTAAAAAATATATTCATTGGACTGTTGATGACTGGAAGAAGGTTTTATTTAGTGATGAGTCGACATTTTTGACGTTCAGAAGTTGTCCAAAAAAGGTTCGCCGGCCCATTGGCTCAAATAGGATGGACCCTAAATACACCCTAAAGACAATGAAACACCTTCCAAGTGTGATGGTTTGGGGTTGTTTCGGTTACTATGGGCGTGGAAACCTATATTTTCTTCCGAAGAACACAACTATGAATGGTGCACGGTATTTAGCATGCTACAGGATAAACTTCCAATGGCAATGGCAATCCAAAGGACAAAAACATACATGCATGATGGTGCACCATGTCACAGGGCCAAAATAGTGACAAAATGGATTACTGACAATAAATTTGATATTTTGGATTGACCTGGTAATAGTCCAGATCTCAATCCGATAGAAAATATGTGGCTAATAATAAAAAATAAGGTTGAATGCCACGACACTGGCTCAGTCGAAAAATTACAAGAAGCCATCAAAAAGGTATGGTGCAAGGAAATATCAGTGGAAGTTTGTCAAAACTTGATTAAATCCATGCCAAAACGTCTAGAACAAGTCATCCAAACCAAAGGACAGATGACAAAATACTAATATAAGGTTAGTATACATTTAAACATTGTTTTTTATGTAAAAAATACAAATTTCCAGGGTGATCGGATACTTTTCGCGGGCACTGTAGTATAAATAAGTGCCGTTTCACATCCGAAATGTTTTTGAGGCGCGAGCAGATTAGAGCCGCAAAGTCCGTATCGCAATAAGTTTTAAAGAGGCATTTTCCCTTTAAAGATATGAGCTACGCTCGTACAGCTTTACTCATTTTTTTATATTAAAAGTATCTATAAAAGTTGTTATAGATAAGTAATTGATTTAGTGGTTTTTAGCGATTTAGAAGTTTACATAGCGTGCCGGCTTAATTTAACTTATACCTGTGACGGTTTAAATTTTTAACTCCGCGATGCCGTCGCAGAAAGCGTCGTGTGTTAGGTGTAGGGTTAACCGGTGGTATTCGGAATTTAAGGATTATAACGGCGGTCCAATGGCGATTACCGATAGATCAGTTTGTTTCTTTTGCGAGTTCATGGAGGAATTAGTTGACATAAAACGCAGTGTACGTGAGGTAGCGGATAGACTTGCAACGCTTGATGAGGGCAGGGTTAGGGCTACGGTTGACGGAAGCCGAACCAATACTAACGTTGAAGACGTTAGTAATTTGAAGGGTGAGGTGCGTAACTTAGTTTCTAGTTTAGGTAGCTTGTCGGAAAGGTTAGATAGAGTTGAGGAAGAGGTTAAGGTTAGTCCGAGAGTAGTAGATAGCGAGGGATTTAGAGAGGTTAAGGGTGGAGCTAGGCCGCGTACGTTAGGTGATAGGAATCTCCCCCCTATCGAGGTTTCGAACCCTTTCGCCCATTTGGAAAGGGACGTGAATGAGGGGGAAACTATTTTAATAGGGGACTCTTTAGTGCGCCACATGGACAAAGAGTTCGTTAAACGGAATCCAACCAATAGGAGGAGGGTCTGTCTCCCAGGGGCCAGGGTTGACAGAGTTAGAGACGAAGTGGATAGGGTTGACGTTGCTTCCCGTCACTCAATGTTGGTGACGATGGTAGGAGGCAACGACTCGTATAGGCCCGATACGAGAGTGCCTGACCTTTTGGAGAGATATAGGGGGTTAATTAGGTCCCTGAAGGCGAGGTCAGATAAGGTCGTATTAGTGTCTAAGTATTACCCCTAGGCACGGTTTGGGTCTTAGAATTACGTCCAAAACAATATTTTTGAATAACAAATTAGAAGAGATTTGTGCTGAGGAAAATGTACCCTTCGTAAAGCTGTGGTCCGAATTCAATGATCCTAGCCTTTTTATAAAAGATGGGGTGCATTTTAATGAAATAGGTAATGCTAGGCTAGGTAGGTTAATAGACGAAAACGTGCGAAAGCTGTATAGGTCGAAGCCTTCTTTAAACGTTGTGGGTCCGGGAAACGCGGGCCCTACGTGATAAATAGTTTAAAACGCGGGCCCGTGGTAAAAAATAACTTAAACGTCTTTTATTGCAACGCGCGTAGTATTAGAAATAAATTAAATGAATTTAAGGCGGTAATTTATTCCGGCAACTATGATATAGTTGCTATCACTGAAACTTGGTTAAATACCGTGACTCGGGACTTGTTGGGGGAACTTGATATACCGGGTTTTAAACTCTTTACTAATGATAGGTTACATAGATTTGGAGGCGGCGTTTTGCTGTACATTCGTAATTCCCTTAGGGCTATCGAGGTTAAGTTAGATTTTCCGGCAGCAATTAATGCGATCTGTGTTGAAGTTAGGGCGCGTAGTATTAGTTTTAATTTTGTTGTTGTTTATAGACCTCCCGTTCAACCCCTCGATATAGACACTAGATTTTACTCACTTCTTGGTAATTTTATTGACAATCGGAATAGTATAATTGTCGGAGACTTTAACTGCCCTAATGTTAATTACGAGAATTTTACGGGTAATGAAGAGGGTTTGAGACTGGTTGAGTTTATGGACGATAACTTTTTACGACAGATAGTTACCGAACCAACGCGCGGTGATAATATCTTAGATTTGGTGATGACGAACGGCGAGAATATAGTCGAAGGTTTAGAAGTAGGCGAGAGTTTAGGATGTAGCGATCATCAAATTCTTAGGTTTAAGTTATTGATAGAAAACACCCAGGATAGTAACGTAATAGAAGTCCCTGATTTTCGTAGGGCTAATTTTGATAGTTTTGCTGATAGGATGAGAGTAGTGGACTGGGATAACTTATTTATGGGTAATGACACAAATTTGCGTTGGGTGGCGTTTAAAGAAAGTTTTAGGAATATTGAAAGGGAGTTTATTCCTCGTAGGCCCAAGCGCGTTAGAAATCGTATAGGCCGAAGTGGTGGACCAGGGAAGTAGGCGAGTTCATAAACGAGCGTAATAGAGCGTATAGACTTAACAAGCGCAATGGCCAGGTAGCTAATTTTAATAGATATATCGAGCTTAGACGTCAGGTTAAAAGATCAATTAGGAATGCTAAGCGTAATTTAGAGATAGTTATAGCTGCGGATAGTAAACATAATCCAAAAAAGTTTTTTGAATACGTAAATAATCGTAAGCCGGTAAAAGATAACATAGGCCCTCTAGTGGATGTAAATGGCGCTTTGGCTTCTGACGCTCAGGCGATGGCGGGTATTTTCAATAACTTTTTTGCGACAGTTTTTACCGTAGAAGACGTAAATAATGTCCCCGACGTTGACGATATCGTTCCATTTAGTAGCGAGACTATTTTTGATGAAATAACTGTTTACTAGGCTGAGATTGCGCATTATATCGATAGGCTAAAAGTTAGCAAGGCTCCAGGCCCTGACGCTTTTTATCCTAGACATTTGAAAGATTTGAAAGACGTTATCGTAGGCCACTTAGCGAAGATTTTTAATCAGTCACTCGAAACGGGGATTATTCCTGAAGACTTCAAATTAGCTAACGTCACGCCTATTTTTAAAAAAGGCGACGCGCGGTAGCTAGCAATTATAGGCCCATTAGCTTAACGTCAATTGTCGGTAAACTTTTGGAATCCGTAGTTAGGGATCGTATTATCGATCACTTAGAAAGTAGGGGTTTGATTAATAGTAGTCAGCACGGGTTTCGACGCCATAGGTCTTGTTTAACTAATTTGTTAGAATTTTATAACGAAATAGTGCGCGAATACGATAGGCATAGGGCAGCTGACGTTATTTATTTAGATTTTAAAAAGGCGTTCGATACAGTTCCGCATAGGAGACTAATTGCGAAGGTTAAAGCGCACGGTATACGCGGTCAGGTAGCTAACTGGTTAGAAGAATGGCTTCGTGCTAGGAGGCAGAGGGTCGTAGTTAATGGTAGTGAATCGGGGTGGTTAGAGGTAGGTAGCGGTGTCCCACAGGGTTCAGTGTTAGGCCCATTGTTATTCGTAATTTACATTAACGACATAGATGTAGGATTGTAGTAACGTGTCAAAATTCGCGGACGATACTAAAATAGGCGGTAAGGTTGTTAACGAGGACGATAGAAATAGGATCCAAGACGATGTAGACAGGATTATGGAGTGGACGGATAAGTGGCAGATGCAATTTAACGTAAATAAATGTAAAGTTTTGCATATAGGTTCTCGCAACAATAATTACACGTACACGATGGATGATAGGGAGTTAGCGAGCGTTGACGAGGAAGTAGATTTATTTAGGCGTACGCGTAACTAAAGATTTAAAGGTTAGGAACCAGTGCCTGGAGTCTTGCGCAAAAGCTAATAGGATGTTAGGCTTCATAGCGCGTAATTTCGAATTTAAATCGAAGGATATTATATTGCCCCTTTACAAGTCCCTAGTCAGGCCTCATTTAGAATATGCCGTTCAGTTTTGGTGCCCGTACTTGCGTGAGGATATTGATAGGTTAGAAAGGGTTCAGCGTCGTGCCACGAAACTTATTCCGTCATTGCGCAATAAGCCTTATGAAGATAGGATTAAAGAGTTAGACTTGTATTCACTCGTAACTAGAAGATTAAGGGGGGAGCTTATTGAAGTTTTCAAAATCGTTAATAACATCGATAACGTAAATTTTGACAAACTGTTCACTTTCGATAATAGTAATACTCGCAATAACGGATTTAAGTTGCGTGGCAGACGTTTCATTACTAATATCGCTAAAAACTTCTTTACGTTTAAAGTAATTGATAAATGGAATAATCTTCCCGCGTCAGTCGTTCATTCTACCAGCGTTAATATGTTTAAGAACCGTCTTGACATACATTTTAAAAGTATTAACGTTGTTTAAAATTAAAAAAAGAGTTAACAACAGGAGCTCTGGTGGTGGTGCTCGAGGATGAGTCTGTTGACGATGAATGCCAGCTTGTGACATGCCAGCGTGTGATGCCAGCAATAAAAAAAAAAAAAAAAATTAGACTAACACGAACGTAGATGTAGCTCGTAGCGTAAACTAACCCACTTTTTGTTTAACTGTACCTACTTTTTTTTTTTTTTTTTTTTTTTTTTTTGTCTGTAACTCTCTCTACTTGCATGTTTGTAGTTTGCATGGTATGACAGTGAGTTAAGACTGTGTTTGCATGGTTTGTAAGCGTTCTTATTTTACTTCTTTTCATCTTTCACCCCTCTCCTATTTTCTCCGACTATTTTTCTGACTTGTCGGCAGTGGCCGGCGGATGATGATGGTGAGACTTTTTTCCTCTTTTTCTGAATGAATGTTAACCCACGAATGATAGGTGTTGCTCCTTACTTAACCCCTTATTCTCCTCTCTTCTCTTAACCCCCTACTCTTTCCTTTCTCTCGGGCTAGCCTTAGAGTGGATCTTAGGGTCTTTGTTAGCCTTAGCTTCTGTAGATCTGTAGATCATCTGAAAGCGGAGACAGTCACGCATCGAATTACTTCACAGACCCAACGTCACTGAACTTTGCTGATATAACGAGAAACGGCCTTGCTACGTGGCCACAACGTAGCTCAGCTAATAAGAATAAATAAATTTAAGAGGCAAAATGTCTTCGTTTTTTACGTGGGTGTGAGCCCTTTCACTCGTATGAGAGGGTGCTGCCAAAAGCCTATATGTTTTACTGTTATATCAATCCTATTTACGGGGCTACGTCGTAGCAAATGTCTAACACCGTTTCCCGTTGGTCGGCGAAGTTAAGCGACATTGGGTCGGATAGTAGTTGGATGGGAGACCGTTCTCTGCATCTAGATTATGTAGCGACCGTGGTTCGGATTTCACGTAAAGCTGTAGGTCCCCCTCCCTCACGTCATATGACCTTAGATGTTGCGTAGGGGGCTAAAGAACCCCATTATTATATTCAATCATATTTACAAACTTTTTATTTGCAAAATTTTCACGTACAAATATATTATTTATATATTTTACAGTTTTCGGCCTCCAGGTACCTCATTTACATATTTCACAAACTTTTCTATTTGCAGATATGTTATTTACACGCATTTAAACAGTTTTCATTTTACAGGTATCTTATTTACATATTTCAGATTGTTTTCATTTTACATACATCTTTACATACAGTACCGTATATCATACATTTTTCGTTTCGCAGCTATCGTATTTACATACTTGAAGCACTTTTCGTTTCACAGATATGTTATCTGCAAATAAAAAACTGTGAAAAGCACATATCTTTTTTTTACATATATCATAAACTTTTCGTTTTATGGATATCTTAGTTTTTTATTTTATATCCACCTTTTTACATATATCACACATACTTTGGTTTACAGATACCTGACAGTTCACACAGTTTTAGTTTTACATATTTCACAGTTTTCGTCTTAAAGATTACATATTTCATACAATTTTCTATATTTTTCGTGTGCGTTAAACCAACACACTTTATTATTGATGAGAGTAATTTTCGACTGTTTTAAATTTATGGTCTTCAGCAAATTTAACCAAGAAGGAGTTCTATAAATTTTCCCTGTAAATCAATACTATAGATAATTCCTTCTCTTTTTATCCGTAACAGCTTCGTGTCACTAATTACCATCACTATACAGAAAAAAATAACAATAAAAAAATAGTTCAAAATTGAGCAGTAGAATCTGAAGCACTAAATAACATAATCAATAATTCCCCTTCTCAGATTATATTTATTTATGATCCACCTTCGGAAATAAGGTTGGCCATACACAGAGTGATATAGAGTATATCTTTTAATTCAACTGTAAATTCTAAAGCAAAAATTAACTGAGATAAATGTGTTTACTTACTTGTGTCACTGATTAGTTAATCTTTTTATTGACACTTTTCAGTCACGTGTGTAGAGAACTGTGGCGCACTTTTAGAAGCCCCACTTTTCCTACTTTGGATCGTGAGGTTAATTAATGCCATTGATGACAGTGGATGAATAAATATTTTGTAACTCATCAAGAAATTCACTCGTACCAAACCAGGAGTAGAACTCGGCATGTTATTCCTCTATTTAGATTGGCTTCATTCCCAAAATCTTCTATTTTCGTTGAACTGTAACTATGGAATGATTTAACCCTTTAACGCCGCAATTGTTTGTAAGGTTAAGTTATGAGTGCGTGTATTTGAAAGGTTACCAATATGTAGCGTCGTCCTTTTAGGGTTAAGTAGTGACGTTAAAAATATTACTAATATAAGGGCGCTTAAAAACAAATTGAAATCCCTTTCAATAAATGATTACCGATAAATCTTTAGGATTAAATGTACATACTGTATGATTTGTCTCCTTTCCTGTATTTAACTTTCAATTCTTTGTTCTGTATTTATATCATATCTATAATACATTAATACCATATTTCATAAGTCACTTCTCGTATTCATCTATGAGCTTGTTTCTACGAGTATATTCTAAATTAATTAATTAATAATTTTTACTACTATAATATTTATATAGTCGTTTTGGAGGCCGAAATAAATAATCGAAGTCAGTGATACGGAAGTTGGTGAGGCAATTCAGAAAAAAACGGGCAGTGATGTTATACGCATGCGTATGACATATACTGATGCCGATATACACAATTTTTAAGTTCCTATCTGATGTATGTCTTGAGATATAGTTCTTTTTCATGGTTCTCGGATAAAAAAAATCACCCTGTATTCAATTAATCCGAGAGCGCAGTAATGAATAAAGCTTAAGGGCAGAACTAAATAAAAATAAAACATCAACAGTTTAATTAACAAATGAATGTTTGCTTTAAAATTATTGTAATACTGTACTCGCATTGCAAACAATATTTATTTTTATAAATAAAGAATTTTCATTTTCAAAATGGAAAATGAATTGAAAACCAACGTACGGAAGTTAGTATATAATTTTCCTCAATATGGACAACGATATTTTTTCTTATAATAATTTTATAAACTTCATCATAGTCACATTATTAATCACAAACGCTTTCTTAGAAAAAATATTACGTTTTGAAACACCATTTTAAGATGCATTTAAGATCCAATTTTTTGTTTTTGATTTTGTACGAGTTTCAAACCAGTTAAGAATGCCAAAATTTGTACACGCACGATCTTCCCATTTGAAAGTTAATAATAATAATGAAAATAATAATAATATAAACATTTTTAAATACTGTACGTAGTTTTCATTACAACTTTTACCCAATATGCATTGGCTAGAATCTACAGAGATCATTACATTACTGATGTTTTTCTTCATTCTGATTATGCTTTATTGATTATGCACTACTGTATTGATAATATTTATAAGAAAACCATATAATAATGACATTCAGTTAAAAACCATTTATCCTACCTATGACAGTGAGGTTGACCACTGTATTACGAGTAGGTGACGTCATGTAATCGACCCGACAAGTGTACATTCCACCATCCTTCGGTTTTACGGGTCTGAACACCAAAACAGCGGGAGAGATGGAAGTTATGAAAGACCCTCGCCCTTCCAAAGCTTCTTTGTCGTTTTGATGTCGATCTTTGACTCCTCTCGCATCATAACTGAAATGTAAACATAAAACAGATAAGATACTTCTCCTGAGAAAGGAAATTGCTCGTTAGCTCATCCGCAAATGTGATATGCATATTCCAATCTATAGAATACCTTATATATATATAAATATGTGTGTGTGTGTGTGTGGTGTGTGTGTGCGTTCTATATATTTGAATATGCATATCACATTTGCGGATCATCTAATATTATATATATATATATACAGGGTGGGCATAAGAAAGTGACCCCTTACCCTTAGAGGTAAACTGCCATATTAAAAAAAAGTAAGGGGACTAGAGCTCCTAAACTTTATAAATGCTTGCCTCACCATGTTGTTCGTCTTAATTGAAAAGTTGCTCGATGTGTCCCCCTTCCTGCTCAACGCAGGCCTCCAAACGTGAACTACACTGATCAATACACCTGTTTACATATCGTTGAGACACCTTCTCCTAGCCGAGCAGAATTCTTTCGCGTAGTTCATCTATGTCTCTTATATTGGTACCAGGGATGTAAACTTTGGACTTCAGGGCTTCCCAAACACCATAATCTAGTGGTGAAAAATCGTGGCTACTAGCCGGCCACATATTGGGTTCGAAAAAAACCCAGTGTTTCGTTCTCAAGGAATGTAACAGTTTGGCGTGCTTTGTGAGCAGGGGGCTCCATCTTCTTGGAAAGTATAGCTTTCACTCTATCTAACTGATATTCGACAAATTAGTGGTGAAAGATATACTTTCCAACAAGATGGAGCTCCTGGTCACAGAGCACGCCAAACTGTTACATTCCTTGAGAACGAAACACCGAAGTTTATCGAACCCAATATGCGGCCGGCTAGTACCCCGATCTTTCACCACTAGATTATGGTGTTTGAGAAGCCCTGAAGTCCAAAGTTTACATCCCTAGTACCAACATAAGAGACATAGATGAACTACGCGAAAGAATTCTGCGAGGCTGGGAGAAGGTGTCTCAACGATATGTAAACTGGTGTATTGATCAGTGTCGTCCACATTTGGAGGCCTGCCTTGAGCAGGAAGGGGGACACATCGAGCAACTTCTCAATTAAGACGAACAACATGCTAAGGTAAGCATCTATGAAATTTGGGAGCTCAAGTCCCATTACTTTTTTATGACAGTTTACCTGTAAGGTATCACTTTTTTTTACCCACCCTGTATATATATCGCTGAAAGGTTTGTAAGCGCCTGTAGGTTTTTCTTGAAACATGGACAATCTCGGCGACTTTGGTCACTAAGGCACCAATCAAACGGACCCCTCTACATCATCCCCATTTTAAGGTAATTTAAATTGCTTCTCACGGCTATTTTTATATTTACTCTGAAAGAAAAACAAAAATCAACCTCACCATATTAAAATATTTTGTTTTAGACATAATACAAATGCATAGGGCGATTTGATGCATGATATGACGCCTTATCATAAAGTGTGAAACATGACTGAAAAACCTACATGAATTTCCAAACGTTTGAGCGGTAGAGTAGTGTATATAATTATACACTATATATATATATATATATATATATATATATATATATATATATATACATATGTCGGTTGGATCCAATATAAGCATATCATAATAATTTCTTATTATATTAGATTTAAATCCGCATTATAATTTTCCTGTGTTAATTAGCCAGTCACTTATTAAATCTTTTCCGGTAGTCGTACTCGTAGTGCTACGTTTTAATCACTGAATCATAAATTCCTGCAAAGGGATATAATTAATCTTACATATATTATTCATTGCATTAAATTCTTGAATGAAACTCGGGCTTTCATAATATCCTTTGCATAAAGTGCGAGTCAAACATTTCTTATTTAAATTTTCGTTTGACTAAAATTATCAACACTTTAATCATGTGAAAATAAAAAACTAACTACCTTCTTTCATCAACACAATATCTTTATTAAAAGGATATACTGTGTGTGTATATATATATTGATAGATATGCAAAGAACCACAGGGAAAAGGAAAAGGAAACACGAAGTCCGAGCGCTTTCGTGATATATTCACATCTTCAGGGACAAGAAAGAAATAGACAGAATTTTCAAAGTAAATGAGTTAAATACACAAGCGAAAAAATTCCCCAATAAGCAACTCAGTTTAAAAAACAATAAAACAATCTAAAAAATTTTTTTCCCCAATAGATAACTTAATCTAAAAGATGCTAAATTATTGAATACATAAAACTATATAAAGGAAATTAGACAATTAACATGTACACAAAAAATGATAACAGGTAATAGAAATAGTATTTAATTAAAACAGGCAATTAAGTGGCAAGAATCTAAGGAAACAAAAGACATGGTGCAATCGTCGGCACGTGCTCCTTCCAGAATATTTCGTTACCTATTGGGGAAGCGAAAAATTCCCCAATAGGCAACCAACTCAATCTAAAAACAATCTAAAATTTTTTCCCAATATATAACTTGCTCTAAAGTCTATTAAACTATCGAGTACATAAAGACTATATGAAAGAAATAATACAATTAAAATGTACACAAAATTGTGGTGCTCTTCCAATATGTGCTCTACCGCGAAACTGTGATCTACCATATTCCAATACGTGCTCTACCGTGAAACTAGCCTTATAAGGCTAACTAACGAAAATATCATGACTTAACCTAACCAATCGTTAGGTCAACTATACGCTCTTGACGATTGGTTAGGTTAAGTCGTGATATTTTCGTTAGTTAGCCTTATAAGGCTAACTAACGTACCTGCTGCTAATCCGAATAATCTAAGGTAGATCACGTATTGGAATGTAAATTTTAAGGTAGAGCACATATTGGAAGAGCACCAAAATTGTTAACAATTATTAAAATAATTTTTATTTAATTAAAGCAAACAATTCAGTGGCAAGAATGCGGTAAAAATAATCCACCATCTTTCTAACAATGTATGAGTTTGTAAAGCCCAGGGCAATATTAAGAACAAAATCACCATTATTCTTGATCACACTCGATTCAATTATATTTCTACTAACAACAGATTTACTAAAACTTAATTTGAAGGCATTTTTCCAGTCAAAAGGATGATTAGTATCTCTTACGTGAATGAAAATAGCGTTAGATTCCTGGCCGGTTCTTATACTGTATTTATGCTGCTTAATACGTAACTCTGGCGTCTTGCCAGTTTGACTAATGTAAAATGTATTACATATTGTGCATGGAATTTTATATACACAACCCTGTTCACTTAAAGGGGAGTTTTTAATCAATGAATTCTTAATTACATCTAAATTTATGAACGCGATATTTAGGTTAAAAGTCCTCAGCAGTTTTGGCAGATCAAGGAAATTTTCTTTAAATGGTAATGCTAAGACGTTTTTTGTGGTATAAGGAGTCTTGTCTTTTACCTCGTAGAAGGTTTTCTTTGCCATTTTTAAAGATTTATGGGTGCTCTTCCAATATGTGCTCTACCGCGAAACTGTCATCTACCATATTCCAACTAATATTCCATATTCCAGGCTAACTAACGAAAATATCACGACTTAACCTAACCAATCGTCAAGGGCGTATAGTTGACCTAACGATTGGTTAGGTTAAGTCATGATATTTTCGTTAGTTAGCCTTATAAGGCTAGTTTCACGGTAGAGCACGTATTGGAATATGGTAGATCACAGTTTCGCGGTAGAGCACATATTGGAAGAGCACCGATTTATGTATGCAGTTCTTTGGATATTTTAAATCAAACACAATTTTATATATTTTACTAATTTCATCATCAATGAACTCTGGTTACAAATTCGTAAGCATCTTAGGAACAAAGTAGAAAAAACGGTTCGTTTTACGTTAATGTGGTGAGCCGAATAATAATGTATATAGGAACAATTATTAGTGGGTTTTCTGTAAATATTGTACTTAAACTTTTTTCCGGACCTATATATTAAAACATCTAAAAATGAGATTGATAAGTCTTTTTCTATTTCAACTGTAAAATTGATAGAGGGAGTTAAATTATTAAGCTTGGGTAAGAATTCATTGAGATTTAAAGTTTCTGGCCAAAGACAAAGAACATCATCTACATATCTAAACCACGGAACGTAATTTGCCAAATTACGTTCCGTGGTTTAGATGGGTAATGTACAGTTGCCCGCATATGTAATGTTCCTCGCCTCACAGGCGACTCTGTACATGTGACAACGCGGCAGTGTTAATCAAGGTACCCCAACTGGGCGAAGGTGGTGTGGACCGGGGACAACCGAGTCCAACAACATATAAAACAGACATATATATATCTAAAGGACAATTGAATGTGCAGTCATTGACATATAAGTAATTATAATGTAATGTCTGTGTTCATAAAGATAAACAATTAATATGATCGTGATCAGCGTTGAACTCCATGTAGTTTACTAGTCTTATACAGTAATAAGGTTCCATTAAGATTACTGCAAATCTATATGAACAGCTACTACAATAAGCTTTTTATATACTAGTGAATGCGAAATGTTCGCCTGCAGGAAATTTTTGCGTTTACGCGAAAATATCCAGCAGGCGAAAATTTGACAGTTTAAACTAATCTTTAGAAGGTAGTAAGAAAATAAAACTTAGACCATTAAAATACTTTATTTGAAAAGTAAATTCAGTATATTGTAATAAAACATTGTAGAGTAAAAGCAGTAAAAACATTTTAAATTATACTGTACTATTATTGTATAACAAGAATACAATGAATATCATGAATGCCGCTAATTTCCCAACCCTTCCGAATGGTCTTCCGCATTTTGTATAGGTTGTCCCATGCAGAGACAACCCATTTAGCATGAATAGGTTTCAGTGTGGAAGGCTTCAAATCTAACTTACCGAGAAATTCATTGACGTTGAGTGCTGCTGAAACTTTATCCGCATACCAAGAGGTAAAATTTGCCTTGATATACGACCTCAACCTCGACCAATCACAGCCCAGAATAAATGTCGTCATTCATGACGTCATTTTAATCTATAAGATTATAACTAACAACTGTTGGCCGCGAAATTATGATACCACGAACTCGTCCAAGGAAATGAAAGAGTGAAAATTTGCTGCCGCGAAATTAACCTGGTTTAAAATATATACTGTATACTTATAAACTCATATAATATTATACTAATGTTTGTGAAATGACGTTGATGGGCCAAACCGAGGTGTTGACATGGTTACTGGCATGATCTATGTTCATACCATATTTCTACACCGTATGACGAACACCGACTCTGAAAATGAATCCAGCTCAAGATAAAATTGCACAGCGAGGCCAGATAATTGGTATGCGGTAAGCAGGCCTCTCTGTAGCTGACATAGACATGGAACTGGGAATTTCGAAGCCTACTGTTCGACGCTGGTTGCAGAGGTGGCAGGAGACTGGGAATCTGCTAGATCGTCCTAAGTGTGGGCCACCAAGAAAGACCACCCCAGAAGAAGACCGGAGACTAATCAACGAAGTGCAGAACGATCGTAACAACAACGCAATCGCCATCCGGGAGACACTACATATGGGCGTGTCAGTGGACACCGTAAGGAGACGGTTGCATGAAGCAGGATATCACCATCGTACTCCTGCCAAAAAAGAGAGGATCGAGGTACGATATCGTCAGGTTAGGCTAGTAGTATGGCCTCAAAATGGTAGAGTGCATATGCAATTGTAATGTTCATCAATGTTGCAAAGGGGTGGGGGGCAATGTTGCAAAGGGAGTGGAGGTTATACAACAAGGGGTGGGGGTAACCCCCAAGATGCATGAAGGGGTGGGGGTAACCCCGAAGTTGCATGAAGGGGGAGCTTTCGGGAGAGAGGGAGGATGAACTCTCCCCAAATAGGATGACCCTAACCTAAGGTAAACCCTAACCTTGGGGGAGAAGCTAGAGGGCCTTTCCCCAAAGGGATATCCCTAACCTAAGAAGGTAAACCTTAACCTAAGAGAGGAGAGGGAGGTCATCCTTTCGCCTGGGCCGTCAGACGCATAATGGCCCAGCACCATCTGGTTGGCAGGCTTTTGGTTTAGAGGGAGTTGCCAGATAGCACTATTTATTTTAATTCTTTATATATGGAGGGGTTGCCAGATAGCGCTATTTATTTTATTGATTTATATATGGTGTGGTTGCCAGATAGCACTACTTAATTATTTGAAGAGATGTCACCCAATAAAGTTTAATTGACATAGAAACCGTATATATATATATATATATATATATCATTAAAAGCAGTATTAAGAGAGTAATTATATATTACCAAAACGAGCCATATTAGAAATGTTTAGTCATTCCTTATGTATAATTAAAATTCAATTCAATTAAACTTCACATATATATTACAGAGAGGAGATGTTCACATGAGATAGCGAAAGCCATATTAAGAGAGTAAGTTCATTAACAGTATGCATACACATTAATGGATCAGTCCAGGCCAGTTGGTGTGCCACCAGCTACCAGCGGCAGGAAATGATCAAATGATTAGTCATTCCTTCTATATAACTAAAATTCAATTCAATTAACCTTTACATACGTATATATTACAGAGAGATGTTCACATGAGCTAGCGAGAGCCATATTAAGAGAGTAATTGCATTAACGGTATATATATATATATATATATATATATATATATATATCATTTCCAACCGTATATATATTTATATTTATATATATATATTTTCGAATTCTTCATGCATGATCATTTTTCTTCGCTTACTTCCTTGTTGCTCCTTCAACTTTTTTCTTTTTGCTATAGATCTTGAAAGGGTAATATCCACACCTCCAATCACCATATTTCGCATAGTCCTCTGATCCTCAAGGAATTCCAGTTCTTCTTTGGGTATTCTTGATTCTTTTGGACAAACACAAATAATATATTTTTCTTTACATCCACTTTTTCGGCAGCCAAAATCTTGGTGCGAAACGAAGTTGCATTTACAGTCACAAATGTCAAAAAGTTATACCAATGAATTTTTTAACAATTCAATAAGCTTCGCACTGCTTTTGGATCGATTGGGTTGCGTAACCTTGTCGGTAAAGCGTTTCAGCTCGGTAATTATGGATTTTTACTCATTGAGGGTATTGATGAACATTTCCACACTTCGACCAATGCTTCTGCTATCGTTTCGAGAAGATCATTATTTGTCAATTTTGTAGATGAGCCTTCCTTCAGTAGAAGAAAATATCTCCCAACCTGCATATTATGCATATTAGAGGGTAAGACATTATGTGGCAATTCACTTGGAATTCCGAACAGAAAATATTGCTTCACCGACTGTCTAGTTAGTAGGGATTTTGCCATATTTAGATCTGAGGTTAAATTTCTACAAAAATATCACATGAAAATCTGAAGAAATACAAAACACGGAATTAGTTAAAACAAATTATATATAAGCTCTAAAACTAAAATGTAAACATATTTTACTCAATAATCTTTGTTGCTACCCATGCTACAATATGCAGCATGCGGCTCCTACCCCCATCCCTTATCAGCCATATGCAAGATGTCATTGACCTCGAGTGAGACTGATGTTTAGATAAGCGTCTGTGTGTTCTTAAGTAGTTGGTGATTTGTAAATATCGCTTGTGTTGTGTGAATATATTTACTCGTTATCATAGTTATAACCAAATAACGCACAATAACGCGATATCTTCTCTCAAAAACCGATAGATATTATACTAGGGGTCTTTCAAAATATGACTTTCCGCCATTTTGTTTTCGGCAAAAATGCGGCGGGTGGAGGGTCCTAAAAAGGAAATATTATCTTTTTAGAACTTCTAGACGGTCAATACACCAAATCATGAGTGAGGCAAGACGGTTTAATGTTTTCACTCCACTCTAATACGCATACACCGCTCGGCTCGACGGGTTTACCGAGTGCAGGAATGAATGTGGCGAGAATGGTCTAGAACTGGATGCTTATTTAAAAGGGTTAGACACTTCGAAATATCATGAACTTTGGTACAAAGGACTTGAGCGGTACAGGTCCAGAGCTCACCTACACCGTTTACCGTGAATAACTATTTCTTTATATAATGAGCAGTTGTCGCTACGACTTAGAAAATTATTTCAACTGCCGATATGCATTGTGAAGAAGAGTTCACGGTTGAAAAGCGCGGATCGGTAAGAATAAACCCTCGATTGGAAAGGAGTGTTTATAAACTTGAATTTAATAATGATGTTGTGGCTAACGATGCCCTCTTTGTGCATGCTTTTGATTGCATTCTGTCCGTGTTTAAAGAGAGTGAAAACTTGCCAACCGAATGTAAAGTGGGCACAAAAATAGTATTGAACGAATTGAAGGCCATTTACATCGAATATAGGCATACGCACACCTTCAGCGGTGAATTAATGTTAAATCGTATTTTTTGCATATTACACAGCAATAATAATATAACTGTAGACTCGATCACGTGCGAGTTTAGAATTTTAGTTGAGCGCAGTAGAACATAAAGTATATATATTTTGATATATATTATTTTGAAGTATATTTATTTTCTATATATTTTTTAAAATTTAATTATTATTATTATTTAATATAAATGTGTATATAGATTTCTCCTGTACTAATATTATTATTTAAGAATGTGTGTATATATATATATGTATATATACAGGGTGTTCCGTAAGTCTGGAACCATAGGGCAAAATGATAAAAACGGCAATAAAAACGCCGAAGAGACTTTTGGGAACTGTTTGTGAAATGAGCGAGGATGGTAGCGGCTGTCATCGTCGATGGATGTCCTCGGAGGTCCACTGCGTGGTTTATCTCCTATGGATCCCGTTTCCCTGAACTTTGCTACAAGTTTGCCGACACAGCTGTGTGTTATCGGCGCGCGGTCCGGATGCAATCTGTTAAATTCCTCAGCGACCTCCCTCTGACTCCGATTTCCTACGAGCAGAATTACCTGGATGCGTTCTTCCTTACTCAAAGACATCATGGGCACTTGCATAAACGGAAAAACATGAATTACTTATTTTACCCTATGGTTCCAGACTTATCGGACACCCTGTATACACATATATATATATATATATTATATATCGTTTCAAGTGTGTATAGATTTCTTCTGAACTATTTTGATTGCATATTTATTTTATATATATTTCATGAAATTATTTCCAATAATTCGTCTAAATAAACAGAATGATGTACTTGTGTTTTATCACCCAATAAATGTTTTCCTGGATATATATATATATATATATATATATATATATATATATGAAAATTATTTCACGAAAGTAACACGTGAAAAATATTTATGATGAATAAAACCACGAAGGAAAGGAAACAGAATGGTGCTCAAGCGCTTGAGCACCATTCTGTGTTTCCTTCCTTTCCTTCGTGGTTTTATTCATCATATATATATATATATATATAAAACGATATTAAGGAATAACGGGTGATGGGAATATATATAAACAATGCACCTTCATTAAATATATATAATGTATGTATACACTAAGCCAAATGGTTGCTTAAGATTTCTAAGCCAACTGTCAAGAACATCTTTAATTAAATAAATAGCGCAACCTGGCAACTTAAAAGTTAATAATATATATATATACTTAAACAAGCCATTTACGCCATTTAAGCCAGATTAAGCCTTCTAACCCAACTGGCTGATTAAGACCTTCTAAGCCAAGTGCAAAGACCAAAAGCTTTATTATGCGTCTGGCGGTCCAGGCGACGAAAGGATGCTCTCTCTCTCTCCTCTCTTAGGTTAAGGTTTACCTTCTTAGGTTAGAGATACCCCTTTGGGGGGGAGGCCCTTCTCCCTTCTCCCCCAAAGTTAAGGTTTACCTTCTTAAGTTAGGGTCATCCTCCCTTTCCCCCCAAAGCTCCCCTCTCATGTAACTTGGGGGTTACCCCCCACACACTTGTTGCATAACCCCCACCCCCTTCATGCAACTGTGAGGTTACCCCCACTACCCTTGTTGCATTACCCCCACCCCTATGCAGCATTGCAATTGCATATGCACTCTACTATTTTGTGGCCATGATACTCAGCTTCTCGTTTGCTCGCCAGCATATAAATGATGATCTCGCATACTGAAGCAGAGTTATCTTCTATGACGAGAAGACGTTTGCGTCTACAACTCACGGCCGTCTTCGGTGTTGGCGACAGGACAACACGAGATATGCCCGCTAAAATATTTACGAAGTAGCACGGAGTGGGCAAGTGACGGCGAATGTATGGGATGGATGCACCTGTAAGAACTAGGAGAGTTGACTGAGATCCACTGGAGGTTTACAGTAGATCAATATATAGAGATCATGGAGGAGGTGATGCTGCCTTCTCTACGCGTGTATGCCTTGTCCTATCCTGAGCAGATTATCTTTATGCAGGTATGTTGTATTTGTGTGTTATAGAATATTATACTATTACTAGAGTAAAATTTATGTATTACACGCATTTGTATGTCCGGTTTCTACATTTACATGGGACGAATAATGGTCATAAAATTGTTTTTAACTCTTTCATTACGATGACAACACTTTAGGATTTTATTCTAGATAACTGCAGACTGTATTATTTATATAACGGCGTACAATTACATTTAGCTGAGAGAAACCCCTAATACATAGGGGTTAAAACCTATCTCGAATAGTGGGTTACTGATGAAGCGTATGAATGAGATATAATTTTACTTTTAATACTTAAAATCCATTTGCAGGACAACTCTCTTATCCACAGCGCCACGATTGTTAGAAGGTGGTTCGAGGAGCAGCGAAATCTAGAACTACTGGACTAGCCTAGTAAGCGGTGTGACCTCAACCCCATTGAGAACGTGTGGGGGAATGTGGTGAACTCGTGGGAGCCTGGGCAGGAGCGGACCAGCCGCCAACTGCTAGATCACACTATGTCAGAGTGGGAGATGTTCCGAAGGAACCCACACATCATACATAACCATGCTGCATCTATGCCACACAGATTACAAGATGTAATAGACAATAATGGGGGATGGACCAAATACTAACTACGAACCAGGTATAGATGTGTCATTTTTGTTAATCTATAGCAAATTGTGAGCATTTTGTATGACTTTATCATTTTGGATGATAAACTATTTGGTAAAACATTTTCAACCATTGCATATTTGTTGTAATAAAGAATTGGTGTTTTATTGTATATATATATATATATATATATATATATATATATATATATATATATTCCTTGTTAAGATCTAATAATATCTCCACATTGATAATGCAACAGGAAATCTGGAAAACATTAATGGTTTTATCTGTCCATCGTGATTAAATCATTATCTCTCTACACTGATAATTCAAATACAATCTGGAAAACATTAATGGTTTTATCTGTCCATCGTGATTAAATCATTATCTCTCTACACTGATAATTCAAATACAATCTGGAAAACACTATTAATATAATAAGCATCAGCCACAAACCGGTGGTGATATCCTGCTTCATGCAACCGTCACCTTACGGTTTTAACTAACACGCCCATATGTAGTCTCTCTTGGACGGCGACATCAAGTAACTATGTCAACACCACGATTTGGCCCATCAACGTCATTTCACAAATATTAGTATAATATTGTATGAATTTATAAGTATATATAAATATGTTTATGCTTGTATAACGGTCGATTATTCTTATGTGATTTTGATAATCAGTTACTGTTATTCAGATCGAAACTGTTAACAAGTTCTTTGTGTAACAATCGATAAGCCATTTCTCACTAACTCTCTCTGCCCCTGTACCTCGCTCTCTCTCACACTGTCTCAATCTTTTTCTCGCTCAATGTCAATAAATAAATATATATATATATATATATATATATATATAATATATGCTGCAAACCCACAAGGAAAAGAAAAAACGATTCCAAGGCTTTCATT
>JAJOZX010005998.1:0-152500 GCA_023014485.1 Bathynomus jamesi | reverse complement strand
TTCGTGTTACTAATCATTCATTAACGAATATATTTCATTTATTGACTTTATTCATTATATTATTTGATTAAACCAAGGCTAGTGCACGTGGCTTGCCTTGTTTGTTTTCCGAATCTATTACTAAACGCGGTTTCATAAGGTTGAAATTCCCTTGTTTGCCTTGTTTGTTTTTCGAATCTATTAGAAAACGAGGTTTCATAAGGTTCATTTTCCCTTTCTATGGGGGATCAAGTAGAGTGTCGTCACCCACCGTGGGAAAAAGGAAAAATGAAAGAAAAAAGTCGGTCGAATAGTGGACAGATAAGTTTTATTAATACTTTTTCTTTTACAGATCTTTTGTCGGTAGCCTAAGTATATATTCATTTAGTATAAATTTGTTACAAGAACCTGTTTCTGCGTTTCAAGAACATTTTTGCAGGCTTGCGCAGGTGACGGCACAATAAGCACGCAGTAGACCTACGTTGTCATTTATTAATTTCCAAACGCTCGTTTTTTTTGTTTTTTAATTAATTAAGAGCATGGCACCCCCTTCAAGTACTTGCAGTCGCTCTGAAGGGAAATTTGCCGCTTAGGCGTTTACAATAGCTAATAATAATGAACAGTTAGTTTGCAGGTGGTGCTCAAGCATGGAAGTCCTGAGGAACGAGTTATAACGTGAGAGGGAGGCCAAAGTGAGGCTCGAAGAAAGCGTGATGCTCCTGACGGCAAAATTAGAATCCCTTGAGACTCCAGTTACGACCCTTCCTGCCTCAGTTTCTACTAAAAATATAAATAGTACTAATAGCCCCCTCTCTTCCCCTAGTTCCCAACCCTTCGCTCAAGTGCGTAAAGAAAAAACCTAAGACTTGTCTACCAGTAATAACAAACAATAAGTTTTCTGTTTTAGGTTTTGAAGATGCTGATGAACCGGAAATACGACTCGTTGGCGATTCCATTGTTCGAGGGCATCTCGAGGAATTCTGTGGGAGAAACCTCGTCGTAGGAGCCGTTACTGCTACCCTGGTGCAAGGGTGGAGGATATAACTAATAGTGTTGACCATTTTACAGACGGAACCTCTGAGGACGTATGTTATTCATGTCGGTACTAATAACGTTTTAAATTCTAGATCGGAAGAGCTGCTGGCTAGGTACAGGGACTTACTAGAGCGACTAAAGGAAAAAAACTAATAAGATTATACTTCCTCGAATTATCCAACGTAGCGATTTCTACAGCAAGGTGACCTATATCAACAATAACCTAAAGTCTCTTTGCCAACAGGAAGGAGTGCATTTTGCGAATTTTTGGAACAGTTTCTACGGCAGGAGGGACTTGTATCTCGGAGATGGACTTCATCTTAATGACGTTGGAGCTGCGCGTTTAGGAAGACTGTTTCATAATACTGTCTCTTCTTTTCAGGCTGCCGTAACTCGAACGGTCCCTGCGTAATTTCCTCAAATTTCCCCTGCGCTCGCAAAGGTGTCGCAATTACAAACAATTTGAAGGTTCTATCCTTAAATGCTCGTAGCCTACAAAATAAAATAAACGAATTTTTTTCTTTATTTGCATGTAAAGTCTATGATTTAATTGCGATAAGTGAATCGTGGCTTAGCACTGAAACACGTGACTTTGTTGGGAAGTATCAAATTAGAGGTCATAGACTTTTTGTTAAAAACAGAATAGGTAGGCGAGGAGGCGGTGTTATGTTGTATATCAAAGATAATATTGCGAACATTATAGAAGTAAAGCACACAATTCCAGAAGCGATAAAGTCGACTATAGCAGAACTTAAATTGAACGATTTCAAACTTCTTGTTGCGGTTATATATAGGCCCCCTAATCAAACAGCTGATACGGACGAAGGGTTATATCGTGAACTAAAGAGAATAATAGGTAGTGAGCAGGCCTTAGTTATGGGCGACTTTAATTGCGCCAACGTGAATTACGATACAATGCAGGGAGACGCGGAATGTAATCGTTTAGTTAATTTCCTTGAAGATAACTTTCTTATTCAAAAGGTTGGGGAACCTACAAGGTTGGACAGTATTTTAGATTTAGTACTAAGTACGGATGACAGGCTAATCACGGATCTTCAAGTAATAGAACCGTTAAGCAATAGCAATCACAATATGGTAGAGTTTGTCCTCTCAGTAAGTCACTCGAAACCAACTAACTCGACTAAAATTCCTAACTTCCAGCACGCAGACTTTTGTAAATTTCGAAATGAATTGTCACATGTCAATTGGGAAAACATAATGGGGATCTCCAACGCAAAACTAATGTGGGAATCGTTTGAAACAGTATTTAGGACTATAAATGAGGAATGTGTACCGTACAAAATTAAGCGTGCGAAAGTAAACAACAAGCCCCTCTGAGGTTTACTTCCAGAGTAATAAAGACTAGAGATAGGGCTTATAGGCTACATAAGTGCGATAAAAACAATTTGTGGTTACGAAACAACTACATATCTCTAAGACGTGAAGCGAAAAGTGTAATAAAAAAGTTCAAGCGCGAATTTGAAATCTCCATAGCTCGTGACGGTAAAGAAAACCCCAAGCAATTCTTTCAATACGTCAACAATAGAAATCCAGTAAAAAGTGTCTTGGGGCCGTTGAAAAATGTTAACGGAGAGCTAGTTTCTGAAAACAAGCAAATGGCTACCTTGCTAACGATTTTTTTCCGTCAGTTTTTACTATAGAAGATGTAACGAATATCCCTACGTCATAGACATAATACCTTTTGATAATGGTAATATTTTGGATAATATTGTGGTTAGTGAAGGGGAGCTAATGCGCTATATTGATAATATTTATATTATATATTATATTATATATATATATATATATATATATATATATATATATATATATATTTATATATATATATATATGAGCACCTTACTATGTACGAATTCTGCTAGTTTATAATAATGGTCACTGTATATTCGGTGATACAGTAGTTGCAAATTCTACCGCCCCGCCATTTGAAAGAATTACGAAAGACATGGAACCTGCAAATACGAAAAAGATGATACTACCAACACCTCCAAACAAATTCAAAGTACATTAGGTAAAACTTAGTCTTGACGTCTCCATATAAAAAGAAAGAAATTAATAAACTAAAAGAAATTCAAACAAATTTCATAGCTAAGAGTGATGGTTGCAAAGGACTCAACTATTGGGAAAGAATACGTAAATTAAATCCATATTCGCTGGAAAGAAGAAAAGAGATATATACTATAATTTACATATGAAAAATGATCGAAAAACTGGCGTATGACCTCAAACTAAACCCAATTACCATTCAAACAACACTGGAAAATAAGAAAGGCAGAATGTGTAGTGTCCCCAAACTAAAGGCATGACAAGGGACACCCTCAATACTGAAGGGAAATATCTTGGTTGTCAGGGGGCCAAGACTTTTTAACCAGTTTTCAAAGGACCTCAAGAACGTTACAGGGGTCAAAGTTGAAGTCTTCCAAAGAAGACTAGATGTCTGGCTTAGGACGGTGCCAGATGAGCCAGGTGTGCCTGGCTATGTGCGAAGGAGAGCGCAAGATTGCAATTCGCTCCTCCACCAAGCCAGACCTGGAGGTGGGGCCAATAGCTTGACCTTCATGTGAAGAGAGACCAGCGCACGGAACATCTACGAGGTTACAAGGTATATGTATCTATACAAACTTTAGCCGTCACCAGAATTCGAACCCGGGCACTCTGACTCGGACAGACGGTCATTGACCATTCTGCTACGACAGGATAAAAGTGAATAAAAACTTGCGTCATTTTATCACCCGAGGGGAACACCTCACGTTTTCGCGTGAAGAGGCATTTTCCTTTAAATTATTTTTTTTTTTATGCAGGAAAAAGGGGCAAAGGGCGAATACCCGCAAAACCGCGTCCCCAGAAGAAAAAGAGAGTCAAAATCAAGACCCAGGATTTTCGAGATGCCTGGTCAATTTGCGTTTGAAGGATTGGAAGTCATAGACAAGGAGAAAGATGGAGTGAGGAAGATTGTTCCAGAGTTCCCAAGTTGATTTGAGGAAAGATTGAAAATACCGATTAACTCTTACGTTAGAGAGTTAGACAGAAAAGGAATGAGAATGTTTCGAAAGTTGGGTGCTGCGTGCTCTCTTTAAAGAAGGAGGCATGCAGTTAAAGAGTTCAGAAGAGCAGTTTCGTTATAATAGCGATAGCAAAGAGAGAGTGATACAACATTGCGACGAATAGAGAAGGATTGAAGAGAGTCAGTAAGAGGCGGGGAATTGATGAGACGAAAAGACTTTGATCCCACCTGATCAAGTACAGCTGTGTGGGTAGAGCCACCCCACACGTGAGAAGCGTACTCCATACAGGGGCGGACAAGACCCCTAAACAGAGACAGCATCTGAGTTGGGGGTGAAGAAATTGCGATGCCGACATAACACACCTAACCTCTTAGAAGCTGTTTTGGAAAGAGAGTATATGTGATCTTTCCAGGAAAGTTCACAAGAAAAGGAAACGTCAAAATTGTTAAGAGAATAGGAAGGATTGAGTCGTGTATTGTTGAAGGTAAGTGGATAGTCGTGTGGAGGGCAGGTGCTCTATAGCCCTCCTACGCGATTCATCGAGTGAGTGTTGAAAGTGACGGTTTGGGAAAGGGGTGGAGAAGTGAAGAGTGGAATCATCAGCATAGGAGTAAATAGGATAGGAAGTGGGAATTGAAAGATCATTAATAAGTAAGGGGAAAAGAGTGGGTGACAGGACAGAATCCTAAGGAACACCACTGTTAATAGCTTTAGAAGAAGAACAGTGGCCATCTACATCCGCAGCTATAGGTCGGCCAGAAAGGAAATCAGAGATGAAGGCACAAATAGAAGGATAGAAACCGAAGGAGGGCAGTTTTGAGATTAAAGATTTGTGCCACATTTTCTGAAAAGCTTTTGCTATGTCTAACGCAATATCGAAGGTTTCGAAGTCAAAGATCGTCAGAAGATCGTCAGTCGAACGTCCCTTGCGGAACCCATATTGACGAGCTGAAAGAAGATTGCGTGAAACGAGGTGTTTAAGAATTTCCCTATTGGGGATAGATTCAAAAACTTTAGAAGGGCAAAAAATCAAAGCAATTGGGTGATAGTTGGAGAGTTCAGAGCGGTCGCATTTCTTTTGGACAGGCGGAGTGAAAGCGAAGTTCCAGCAGGAAGGAAAAGCACCAGATGAAAGACAAAGACGAGAGACTTTGCCTAGGCAGGCTGTCAGCACAGAAGCACAGTTCTTGAGAACAGGAGAAACACCATTAAGACCGTACGTCTTCCTAGATAGGGCAGAAAGAACATCGTTGGGAGAGATTCTAATTTCATACATAATAAAGTCAGAGGGAGGAGATAGAGAAACAGTACCGGAATCGTCCGTGGTCGAATTGAAGGCGAAAGTTTGAGCGAAGAGTTCAGCTTTACTAGGAGAAGAGACGGCAACTAAGCCGTCGGAATGAAAAAGAGGAGGGAAAGCAGTAAAGTTGTTGGAGAGATTCTTCGCCGATTTATTTAGTGAGTGTTAGTGCTTAGTCGAAGAACGAATTTTGCACGATTTCAGGCATAAATACAAGCTGGGTGAGAGTTAGGAGTTGGATAGTGACGGTATTTTTTGAAGGCTCCTCTCCGTTGCGGATAGCATTAGAACAATTAAAGTTAAACCAATTTTAAACCAATAGTAGGAATAGATTATGTAATGTACGTCTCCATGCCCAAGGGAATCACTTCTATGATGCGCTCAGCACACTCGGAATGGCCACGGAAGCAGTAATCCTCCCGTGGGAAATGAGAAAAATACTGCCGAAGCGCCTCTCATTCGGCGGCCTCATAGTGCCAAAGGCTTCTCCTGTTGGTAGGATCCAAAGGCCGAATTGGAGCGATAGGACAGGAAACAGACATAAGATTGTGGTCGGAAGAGCCCAAAGCTCTTGAAGTTGTTGCCAGTTTTTAAATTTTTTTTTTATTTTGTTTCGTGTACAATTTTTATTTTGTCTTCTGTCTAACGTACTCCTCGGAGTATTTCCCTGGTCGATTGTTGTCTACAATATCCTATAAACATTACAAACTATTTCAAATATAAATTTCTAAAAAATATCATTATTTTCACGGACCTTTACAATTTTTTATGTAGTTTGGGTTCGGCTAACTGGGCTAAGTTATCATCGACTTTACAGTACAAAATGAAGCATTCTCCAGTTTTGTTTTGATCAATACAACGTCTCAAACTCTCTTTCACAGCCATGTTCGAATTTCTTCATGAACAAATTCGAAATTCATAATGTCGACCATATGTAAGTATATGGATTTCAAATGAAAAATTAAAAGTTTAATTGGGAGTGAACAACCTATACATTCATTTCAGATTCTCAATGAAAATTCCTGACTTTACCTAACCTAGTGTAATCTAACCGGGCATAATGTAACCTGACCTGACCTAATTTAAAATAACTTAACATGAATTTAAATGACATTCATAAGATCGAGCAAGTTCAGAAATTTTGACGTCGCTATTATGGATGTCGACATTGTGCAAATCAATGTTGTTGCGCTACATCCTTTATTGTAAGTCTTCTAGGGGCTTCCCTTAATCCAAACTGTGCTTTAAAATCACATTACACTCGCAAAATTGTCTTTACATGGAAATAACGGTTCACAATAACAAGGCGCGTTGAGCTGTACAATATGCCATTTTCGACGATAGCCTAGTCTAGTTAGTCTAGCCGAGGTAGCGTTGCCTAAAATACATGCAAATAAGCACCAAAGTTCCGTGAAAATAATGATCCGTCGACGAAATTTATGCCAAATACTTTGTAACATACAATTTAGAGAAAATAGGGCATCCTTTATATATATATGTATATGTATGTATATATATATATATATATATATATATATATATATATATATATATGTATATATATATATATATACAGGGTGGGTAAAAACGGTGACCCCTTAGAGAGAGGTAAACTGTCATATTAAAAAATGTAAGGAGACTAGAGTCCCAAACTTCATAAATGCTTACCTCAGCATGTTGTTTGTCTTAATTGAGACGTTGCTCGATGTGTCCCCCTTCCTGCTCAACGCAGGCCTCCAAACGTTGACGCCACTGATCAATACACCTGTTTACATATCGTTGAGATACCTTCTCTCAGCCGAGCAGAATTCTATGACTCTTATATAATATATCTTTCACCACTAATTCGTCGAATATCAGTTTGACAGAGTGAAAGATATACTTTCCAACAAGATGGAGCCCATGCTCACAGAGCACGCCAAACTGTTACATTCCTTGAGAACGAACACTGGATTTTATCGAACCCAATATGTGGCCGGCTAGTAGCAACGATCTTTCACCACTAGATTATGGTGTTTGGGAAGCCCTGAAGTCCAAAGTCCACATCCCTGGTACCACTATAAGAGACAGATGAACTACGCGAAAGAATTCTGCTCGGCTGGGAGAAGATGGTCTCAACGATATGTAAACAGGTGTATTGATCAGTAGCGTCCACGTTTGGAGGCCTGCGTTGAGTAGGAAGCGGGTCACATCGAGTAACTTCTCAATTAAGACGAACAACATGCTAAGGTAAGCATCTATGAAGTTTGGGAGCTCTAGTCCCTTTACTTTTTTAATATAACAGTTTACCTCTAAAGAGTCACTTTTCTTTTACTCACCCTATATATATATATATATATATATATATATATATATATATATATATATATATATATATATATATACATATATATATATACACACAGGGTGTTTCAGGAGGAAAGGTCAATAGATAGAGCTGTTTGAATCTACAAATACAAAAGCATTGTTAATGGTAATCAAGAAAGAGAAACCAATTACTGTTTCTAACATTTAATGTTTAAACACTGACATCCCACCGTCAACCTCAATGCACTTTGCAACTCGTGTGTGAAGATCGCGTGTTGTTCGTCTGAGTTGATCTTGACGTTCCTTTATGCGGGTAGCAGCATCCAAAATGCGCGCGAGCAATTCGTCTCGTGTATCCACCTTTCTTTTGTAAACTTGACTTTTCATCCACCCCCACAAATAATAATCTAACGGAGAGATGTCTGGAGACCTTGGTAGCCATTGAATGGGACCACCGCGGCCAATCCATCGACCAGGGAAAGTTTGATTTAGGTATTGCATCACCAGACGGGTAGAATGTGGAGGAGCTCCGTCATGCTGAAAGTACATACCAGCGCGTGTAGCCAAAGGAACATCCTCCAATAGTCCTGGCAATTCATTTTGCAGAAATTCTAGGTAACTTTGTTCTGTAAGACGATTCTCTAAAGTAACAGGCCCAGTCAGCTGATCATCGATGATACCGCACCACACATTGGCAGAGAAGCGATGTTGAAAATTTGTTTCCACAGTGGCATTTGGATTTTCGTCTGACCACCGATGAGAGTTACGAGTGTTGTTGATACCGTCACGGGTGAAGGTAGCTTCATCGGTGAACAGTATTAATCGAAGCAATCGGCGATTAGCATTTACCCAATGACAAAATTCCAGTCGCATGGCAGGGTCTCCTGGTTGAAGGTGTTGCACACGCTGTACATGATATGGATGCAAGCCTTCCTCACGTAATGTTCGCCATACTCTTGCGTGTGGTACACCGAGACGTGTAGAAATTCTTCGTGAGCTAGTAGTAGGACTACGCTCTACCAACTGAAGAATGTTTTCCACTTAATCCACATCTTGTTGACCTTCACGTTCAGATGAAACATGAGCGCTGGGAAGTGTACCAATCTCACGCAATGTGTTGAAAACCCTGGTAAACACTCTTCGGTCCGGAATTCTGCGGTTCGGAAACCGTCGACGGTATTCTGCAACAGCAGCTGTTGCACTTCCATCGCAAAAACCGTAGACATTCACCATATCTGCATATTCGGCATGTGTGAAGGTGTGTAGCATTCTTAACACTGCTTCAAACACCAAACAATGTCACTCACAACAGTCAGCTGTCGATTGGCTTATGTTACATGCTTACAGTACAGCTTACATGGTTCAAGATTATAGGGGAGGGAAGGGGGAGGAAGAGCCGCGCGCGCATCAGATTCAAACAGCTCTATCTCCGTAACCATTCAGAATTAGACACATGTTCACCTGAACTTTTTTTCTCACAATGACCGATACTATCACCTCCCGAAGTATTGACCTTTCCTCCAGAAACACCCTGTATATATATATATCAATTAAGAACCCCTAAACCCATTTCTGAAAATAAATAACAATAAGAAATAATCCTTTTCCTATTTCTTAAAACCAATTTTTAACTTTCGTTCTGTTCAGCTGTTTAATAAGCGTTCCCGTTAGATAAAATATCACTCTTAAACACGTGTTCGAAACGCGATAAAAACACGATACAATAAAAACACGAGAAAAAACACAATATCAACAAGAAAACAAGTAGGGAAAGGCTTTCTTTGTGTTATATATATATATATATATATATATATATATATATATATATATATATATATATACAGGGTGGGCGGAAAGTAGCTCCCTATTTTGGATTGGTAAAAAAAACGTATATTATCCATTTATTTCAGAAGAAATAATATGAAAAGGTAGGCATACATGGTAGGTTTTCTCTAAATTCAATGTGGGCTCCAACTCTTTCCACCAGCTTCTGGAGCCGCCCAGGAATGGCGTCCACTGACTTTAGCAGGAACTCCGGCGGGATGGAGGACATGACTTCCCGAATTCGGTCCTCCAGTTCTTCCAATGTCCTCAGTTTGGTGCGGTAGACTTCTTCCTTTACCCACCCCCAAAGAAAGAAGTCGCACGGTGTCAAGTCGGGGCTCCTGGCTGGCCATTGTTGTCCGTGAGTGGCTGGATGCCCACTTCCCTGGGCGTTGGATGGGTCGTCGTGGTCCACATCAATGGCCAGCCAGGAGCCCCGACTTGACACCGTGCGACTTCTTTCTTTGGGGGTGGGTAAAGGAAGAAGTCTACCGCACCAAACCGAGGACATTGGAAGAACTGGAGGACCGAATTCGGGAAGTCATGTCCTCCATCCCGCCGGAGTTCCTGCTAAAGTCAGTGGACGCCATTCCTGGGCGGCTCCAGAAGCTGGTGGAAAGAGTTGGAGCCCACATTGAATTTTAGAGAAAACCTACCATGTATGCCTACCTTTCATATTATTTCTTCTGAAATAAATGGATAATATACGTGTTTTTTTACCAATCCAAAATAGGGAGCTACTTTCCGCCCATATATAAACCGCGATAAACCTACATCAAATTAATGAAAGAATCTCAGGTTTAGGGTACAATGTTTTTTTCCTTCTATTAAAAGAAACCGTTAAAGAAAAACTTTAAAAATGTACGCGATAATCGTTTGTTCCCAAGATTTAATAACGGTCTTAGAGGAAAAACAACAACGATCTAAACTTCAGTCATTACCAAAAGGAACAATGGAAAGATTAACGATTATTTTTTAGTATCGTTTTCTTGCCGATTTTCAATTTCAAGCCAACACCTCTCTCTCTCTCTCTCTCTCTCTCTCCATATATATATATATATATATATATATGGGCTACGTCGTGGCCAATGTCGTAACACCGTTTCCAGGAGATCAGCGAAGTTAAGCGACATTGGGTCTTGGTAGTAGTTGGATGGGAGACCGTCCTCCGCGCCCAGATTATGTAGCGACCCGTGGTTCGGATCCCACGTAAAGCTGTAGGTCCCCTCTGTCATATGACCTTAGATGTTGCGAAGGAGGTTAAACAACCCCAATTAAAAAAAAATATATATATACAGTATATATATATTCATATGTAAGGAATACAAAGACCAAGGTAAGAATAGTGAACATTTATTAAAAACGTTTCGATCCGTCGTCGGGATCATCTTCATTAATAAATAAATAAAATTAAAAATAAGTAAATAGTGTCGTTTTTTGGGAACCGAATCCTAATGAAGAATATCTCGTGAGTAAGATTCCAATAACTGTAATTCGATGAAACAGTGAAGATGTTTTGCGTCAGGTAATATTTTTATTATCTTATTTGTGCTTTCGATGTTATTTTGTGTTATTTAATTATATTTTTTGTTAGTTTAATTCTTTTCTTTCCTTTTTCAACTGACTTTCTTTCGTTACATTTTATTTACTTTTTTTAGCTTTTTACGAAAGATGATCTCTGCGATGGGTCGAAACGCTTATAATAAATGTTTAGGACTCTTTACTTCGGTCTTCTTTCCTTCACCCTCCTTCGTACGTCCGCAAAATGTTCATTGAGTTCGTTCGAGATGGTCATTAAATCAGTAACGTAATTATTATTATAAGAATAACTGGTGGGGGAACGAAGCAATCTCCTTTGTGGGTGCGCTTCGCGCGCCCCTGACCCTCGATTACTTTTTAATGTTACAGTAGGTTAAAAGGTGTCTTTAGTAAAACACGACTAAACTACCTCAAAATAAATTATTTTTGCTATAAGCGAAAATGGTGAAGATTTCTGTTCCGTTTTCCTTATCTTCCATATCTATTTTAGAAAATCTTAATCTGAGGAGGTTCTTCGCGCGACCTCACGCTCGATCTATCATTATGTTACATCGTTTTAAAGGATACCTAATGTACACCTCCCCAAAATATGTCTTTAAAATTATTTTTGCTGGAATAAAAATGGTGAATGTGTGTATATATATATAATATATATATATATATATATATATATAACCCACCAAGTTTTATGATGAATCGATGAAAAGGTAACCTAATATACATAATTTTAAATACAAATAATACCAATAATAGTATCAATAATTTGAAATAATAGTATTAGCTTATGTTAAAAATAGATTTTAAACATATCCTTTAAAGTTTCGCCAACAAAGGTTTACCGAGTTGATACAATGACCTGTGGTCACAAAAGGAGCAGATCAGATCATCTGGTTACTCTAAATTCCTGAACCACACACACACACACACATATATATAATATATATATATATAATATATATATGCACTCTGAGACGAACTGTAATCAGTGAATGTCAGACATACATTTGTGAGTGCCATAAACTTAGAAAATATAGAACTCCACTAGCGAGCCATACACTAGGTCTCTTATGAAATTACATCCTGGGATGTCGTTTATCCCTTATTAAACATAGAAAAAAACATAATTTTGCATACAGACGAAATTTCCATCACCTTCACCCTATACAAGTGGTATATAAAAAAGTTGATCTTTGTAAAGGAATTTTCTCCAAACATAATTTAACATAACAAAATCTAAGGGAGGTAATTTTGTATCCATATGAAAGATATGATTTCCTACAAACTGATATAAAATTCAAAGCTCTCCGTTGAGTATTTCATATTCTACAAGAATTTAAATTTTCTTTTGTTTTAAGCCTTTACTATAACTAATAGTAAAATTTTGATATGACAGTATTAACTTGTGTTTCAAAGAGAAATTTTTCACTCTTATCACTTTTGCTCGCTTGGATAATATTTTTGGAGTTAATACACTGACCTATAGTAAAAAATGGTAGGAATCAGTCGGGTTCAGATAAATCCCAGAGACCTATATCGTGGCAACATTTTCATCAAATTTCATTAGAATCCTGTGAAATATTTACAGAAGTAGGTTGCGTGTCGGTTCCCTTTAAAAAAAAAAGCGTCATAAACGCGCACAACACAAGACATACTGTGCCATATACTTTTCCTGAGAGAGAGAGAGAGAGAGAGAGAAGCATACCTACAATCTGTTGGAAAACCTTTCAAGATTTTTTTTTTTTTTTCGATTTTGGCGAATTTTTTCGCACTTTGATGAGATTCCCTGTGATCACAAATAATAAAATTTTGCTGAAATGACAATAATCCAAAAGAATATATATTTCTGAACATTCCTCCCGAGTTTCATCACGATAAATTGAAAATTCAAAATTATAGAAAATATCACTAATACTGATAATATTACTGGTAACAAAGAAATTTTGAGCACACGATATTAGCTTCTGTTTTGAGGAGAAATTTTGAACCTCTATCGCTCTTGCTCGCGCAAAATATTTTCCGAGTTGATACACTGAACCAAGAGTCAAAAATGGTGGTAATCAGCCGGTTCGGATAAATTCAGAGCGGGTCATCATACTTCCAACATTTTCACCAAATTTTATGAAAATCCTTTGGTAAGTTAAGGCTGTAACCGTCACCAAAGAATAATAATAATAATAATAATTTTAGCAAAAACAATCGGAATAACAATAATAATAATTCCACCATCGGTACATAGACCATTTTAACGTCAATTAACGTATCTGATCGAACGGGAAGCGATATTGCGACGTGGCTAGGACGTATCCTATTTTAGCCTATAATTATACACGTTCTCCAATCGCATTTCTGGCACGAAAGCTGAGATCTTATTAAAACAAAGACGTTGTTAAAGAAAAGAAAAAAGGAAAATCGTGATTACGAATTTAACAACGAAACTTGAAGACTTTTCCAATTAAATTCAGATTTATATGCTGCTTCTCGAGTCTCTTTAAATGACCTGATAAATGCGAGAGGTGAGAATTTCCCTTAATTTGTAAAGCATCTGAACTTCAGCACTGGCAGGCTTTGGGTTTGTTTAAAGGGGTGTGGGGTGAGGGAGAAGAAGAGTTCTATTAAATTCCAAATTACTCGGAAGGATTGTTTTATGTTTCCATTGTGCGACGCATTACAGTAGTTATTTCATGTGTTTAATTGTCATTTAATGGTCATTGTAAATTTAGAGACAGATGCAAATTCTACCACCCGGACATCTGCGGGACTTACGCAAAATATGGAACCTGCAAATACGGGAAAAAATGCTACTATCAACATCTCCCGACGGACCCAAAGAACAAAGGACAAAGTTTAAATGACAATAGGAATAACAATAACAATAGGAACACAATAAGCGCACAAAATTTTTTTCAAACATCGCAGACACGATACGGCTGCTAAATGTCATCCAATACATGCAGTTCACACAGCTGGAAACCCCCGAGCCAAACCGCTTCCGGGTAAGAAGCTACCAGAACAGGTAGGCGGCAACGGATCTCTCTCGGAGGATCATAGGGCAACGAAACAAGCGATACCGAAGGAAAACGAACTTAAAATGCACAAGGGGCAGCGAGAAACAAGGCATATCAATATCGTCCTAGCTAATAGAATAGAATAGAATAACCTTTATTAATAATAAAATAAATACAGTAGTCTTTTTACAACTTACAATTTTTACAGACACATAAATAATTGTGAAGCTCGACTATTTATTTTTTTTATTTTTAATTTGGCCCTTAAGCTTTAGGCTTTACTGGGCTCTCATTAAAAATAAGCAGCTAGCCGTTATAAATTAATAATAATAAAATAAATAAATAAGTAAATAAGTATTATTAATAGTTAAAGCCTGTATTTCAATATTAAACAATATTAATGGACAATATAAAACATTATTAGTGGACATTAATCCAAGATTTTTGTTAGTATCCCATTATTAATCGGGATTTTAACTTGGTTTTACACAAATTTACATTCGCAATATTTTTTATCGGCATGCAAGTCATTCCATAGTTTCAATCCAATGAAAATGGGTAGTTTTTGAGATGAAGACAATCTAAATTGAGGTATAACAATCTTTTATCTATTTCTGGTCTGATACGGGTGGATTTCTTGATGAGTTACAAAATATCTATTTACCCATTGCAAATTAATGATTTTGCTCTTACACTTGTAAATAAAAATAAAATGTGCCAGTTTGGTTATCATTGAGCTTTAGTAGGTTTAGCTCTTTAAATAATGCACTAGAGTGATCAAGGAAATCAGCATCAGATAATAACCTTATTGCTCGTTTTTGGATGACAAAGATACCATTTAATGCGTTGTTAGCGGAGTTTCCCCAAACAAGGTGCAGTATGTTATATAAGGAAGAACAAGAGTATGATAAAGAGTCAATAAAACTTGTTTAGGGACTACATTTCTAAGTTTAAACATTATAGCAACGCTCCTTGAAATCTTTTTCGCGATATAATTTACATGATCACTCCATTGCAAATTCTTATCTAGCATTACACCAAGAAATTTTGTTACAGTACACTCCTTTATGGTGATTTCATTAACATTGAGTTCATCAAGATATACATTTCTTTTATTAGTAAAAATCATGAAATTTGTTTTACTGGTATTTAGGAAGAGTTTATTCGTGGTCAACCATTTCATTACACTGATGAATTCTGAATGAAATATATTCTTAGCTGTATTAACATCTTTGCAAGAAAAGGAGAGAGTTGTATCATCTGCAAACATTATGAAGTTCAGTATATCAGATGAACGTGGAAGGTCATTTATATATAATAAAAATAACAGTGGACCAGCACTGAGCCCTGTGGCACACCATGTTTGACAAGCGCTTTAGTGGAGCAAACCTTATTTACTGATACAAAATTATATCTATCGGACAAATAACTTTTAAACCAATCACTGATTGCCCCTCTAAAGCCGTAACAATAAATTTATTAAGTAGAATATTATGGTCTATTACATCAAACGCCTTACTCAAATCCATAAATATTGACATCATTATTTCTTTGTTCTCCTTAGCTATATTTACATTTTCCATAAGATTTAAAATAGCCATTTCCGTTGTTCTATTATTACGGAAGCCATATTGATTTGGAGATAATAAATTGTAAGATTCTAAATATCGCTGCATTCTACTTTTTACAATTTTTTCGAAAACTTTGCTGAACACAGATAATGAACACACCGGCCTGTAATTTGTTGCTAGTGTAGGATCACCCCCTTTAAAAAGGGGTGTTATACAACCAGTTTTTAGTATTGATGGGAATATTCCTTTGGAAATACTGTGATTGATAATTTTAGCCAAAGTTACAGATATCTTATCTTTAACAAGTTTCAATATAGGTACAGGAATGTTATGAATGTTATTTTTGTATTTTTTAATTTACCAATAATATTCTGGACCTCAGTAGAGGTAGCAGGAACAAAAGAAAATGAATTTAGTGGGCTGGGTGGCATATATTCTAGAGGTGAGTGATCATTATTTATTAATTGTGAGCGAAGCTTATCCGCTATTGAAGTAAAATGTGCATTTAAAGAGTCTGCAATAGCAGTATCATCAGTGATTTCTTTATTATCAACATTTAATTTCTCTATTGGATTTTTCTTAATTGTTTTCCGAGAAGATTGTTTATGGTTGTCCAAGTGTTTTTCATGTCTCCTTTATGTTTGGAAAATTGATTGTTATAATAGTTATATTTTGCAATTTTGATTATTTTAGTTAATTTGTTTCTGTATTGAGTATATTGTATTTTAGGAATTTTGCTCTGCAATTGCAATTTGAATAATTTATCTCTATTCTTTATTGAAGTGATAATTCCTGGAGTGATCCATGGATTTGCGACCCTTTTGGGCGAAACTGTTTTTCTCCTTAAAGGAAAGCAAATATTAAAAATATGGAATAAGGTGTCATAGAAGAACTGAAACATATGATCTGGGTCATTTGAAGGTTCGTCACAGTCAAGTCGAGTATTTTCTACTGCCCCAATAAATTTTCTTTTGTTAACCTCTGAGAATATTCTGTAATCAATAGTTGTTTTGTCCGCAACCTGAACAATGTTATTGAAAATAGCGTAAGTAGGAAAATGATCACTGATGTTAGTGGTTATAATTCCAGAGTTTACAAGGGCATTGCTATTTACAAATATATTATCAATCGTAGATTCTGTTATTCGATTGCCATAACTGCAGACTCGAGTGGGTTTGGTAATAGAATGACTAAGATAGAAAGAATTCATTAAGTTTAAAAATTTATGAGAGATTGTTTCAGATTGCAAATTGATGTTGAAGTCTCCCGCAACTATGGCATTCGATTTATGAAAGTTGCATAACATGTTATCTAAGTGAATTAAAAAGCTATTGATATTAGTATTAGGTGGTCTATATATTGCATGGACAGAATATACATTACTTATTCAAGGAATAAGACCAAACCAATCATTCAACAAAGTTTCGTACCTGAAAGGATTTATGAACGAAACAAGGGCGGACATCGCATGCCTCATGGAAACTCATATTAAGAATTGCCAAGGAAATTGTGAAAACTGTGAAAACATTGTATTGTTAAGAAAGAGATAAATATAGAGGGCTTCAACTTACTAAGAGCGGATAGAACAACGAGACGTAAAGGTGGCTGTGCTACATATGTACATGAAGGTCATATGACAGAGACTATAATAAGTAAATCAAACAGCTTTGTGGAACTTCTAGCAGTGAAAATAGAAAAAATAAACGTGATACTAATAGTCATCTATAGACCTCCAAACACCCCAACCGAAAAATTCTCGGAGGTCATTGATGACATCCGAAAGCTAATAAAGGCCATGAACCCTCCATCCCCCAATATAATGATCTACGGAGACTTTAACTTCCCATTTATAAAATACAAAAAGGTGGATAGGAATATACATATATACAGCAGGACAAGGGGGGGCACAAGAGAAGACCAGGAGCAAGCAAAAATGTTGATGGCTCTCACAAATGAGTTTATGCTGACACAGGAGATAAGAGTAAATACCAGAAAAAATAACTGCCTAGCTCTGTTACTCACGAATAACACGAACTTGATTGTTGATATAAAAATAACCTTAACCATTATCTCAGACCACAACTTAATCAAGATATCAACAAATATGACGACAACATTAAAAGACAATACACATATTGAGGAAAGAAGAAAATGTGGGGCCTTTAACTTAAACTCCAAGACTATAAATTGGGAAGCAATCAGATCGCACATGGCCCAAATAGAGTGGAGAACAGTTTTAGAAATTAAAACAACTGAAGAAATGCTAACAACCTTGGAAGAAAAAACGCTGAGAATTTTTAAAAAATATGCTCCGAAATGACAGCCAAAAGGAAAGAGGAGCTGGCTAGAGAGGCAAAAGAGAAGAATATTCCGCAAAAGAAAGAGAGTGGAGGTGAAGTTAGCCAACTGCTGCGATAATGTCAGGAAAGTGATACAAGAAAAACTGGGGGGTATCGATTGGGAAATACAAGCCCTGATTAAGGACCATACAGAGAGGGAAGAGGAAAAGGCAGTAGAAGCAATAAAGAAAAATCCAAAATACTTCTATAGCTATGCGAAAAGGAAAACATAAACGCGCGCCGCTACTGGGCCCTTAAGGAAGAGAAATAATGAACTAAACGACGATCCAAAAGAAATATCTGAAACATTGAGAGCCTAGTAAGAATCAATTTTTAGTACCCCAAAAAGTGACAAAGCGATACCTGACATAAATGCATTCTTTGAAGAGGAATTGCAAGGAGAGTATATAACAGACTTTGATTTTACACCAGAAGATGTAGCGAGAGCTATAGGACAAATGAAACTACATTCAGCTGCAGGTCCGGACAATTGGAACGCATTATTGATTAAAAACTGTAAAAATGAAATAGCTACACCTTTATACTGGATATGGAGAAGATCCCTAGACACTGCGGAAATACCGAGCATCTTGAAAAGAGCAAACATTGTCCCTATATATAAAGGAGGGGACAGATCTCAAGCAAAGAACTATAGACCAGTGTCATTGACGTCCCACCTCACCAAAGTATTTGAAAGAATAGTTAGAGAGAAAATTTATGATTTCCTAGAGACACTGGAAAGAAGAAGAGAGAGTTACACCATAATCTACCTACGGAAAATGATCGAAAAATTGGTACCAAACCTAAAACTAAACCCAATTACCATTCAAACAACACTAAAAAATGGGAAAGGCAGAATGTGTAGTGTTCCCAAATTAAAGGCCCGACAAGGGACCTCCTCAACACTGAAGGAAAATAGCTTGGTTGTCAGGGGGCCAAGACTTTTTAACCAGCTTCCAAACAACCTCAGAAACGTTACAGGGGTCAAAGTTGAAGTCTTCAAGAGAAGACTAGATGCCTGGCTCAGGACGGTACCAGATGAGCCTGGTGTACCTGGCTATGTACGGTGGAGAGCGAAAGAAAGCAACTCGCTCCTCCACCAAGCCAGACCTAGAGGCGGGGCCACCAGCTTTACATTTGTGTGAAGAGACACAAACGAACGGAACAGCAACAAGGTTAACACGGTATGTATATGTATATATCTATATATAATTATTATATATATATATATATGTATTTTTTTTTTTTTTCCTCGGTGGTGTAGTGGTTAGCATTGCTGACTACGAATTCACTGGCCCCAGTTTCGAAACCTGGTGACGGCAGTAACGCGCAGCAAAATCCAGCTGTTCATCCTTCCAGACAATAAAAATTGGTTGGTAGATAAATGGGTACCATGGGTAGCGTAGTGGTTAAGACGCCGGGCTGCTGATCGGGAGGTCGTGAGATTGGGTCCGGGCGAGGGCTTTGTAACATCTGACTGCCCGTGGTGGGACGTGGTTCGGATTCCACGTTGAACTGTAAGTCTAAGGTGACGTGACAAGCTTCACATTCGTCAGAATTAACAATTCGGGAGGAACCAAAACCAAGGTTAACCAAGATTATATATATATATATATATATATATATATATATATATATATATATATATATATATGGACTTTCTTAAATTTGATAAAGTTGGAGAATTGGAAATTTTGACATCACATTATTTAAACATGAAATGTCACATTAAATCCCACATTTTAGCTTTCATTTTCAAATGTCACGTTAAAACATTGTTTTTCTGACATTTCTGCAAAAATAAATAAGTAAATAAATGACATATATTGCCTAAATTTATATATCACCTTTTGCCATTCGTACTCTAAGTGTACTATATATATATATATATATATATATATATATATATATATATAATATATATATATATATATATATATATATACACAGGGCGTCCCAAAAAAATGTATACACACTTTAAATACTTATAAAGGCAGTGTTTATTAAAATACATTTCATTTTCAAAATGTAATAGAATCTACAGACATTATTTAATTGTTTTGTCAACGCCTGTTTTCAAACTGACGTCCGTTTTGGTCCAGGCACTGCTGATAACGCGAAGCAATGGAATCGCAAACATCAGGAAACATTTCGTTTGGTATTTGTGTGCATTCTCGTTCAATGGCTGCTCTCAATTCAGCGACTGTTGCAGGTTTTATAGCGTAGACTTTGTCTTTTAAGTATCCCCATAAAAAAAAGTCTAGTGGTGTGAGGTCTGGTGAACGCGGAGGGTATTCTACGAAACCCCTTCGTCCAATCCACATCCACATCGTGCCAAGTACCACTCGCAATACTCCACTCTTCGGTCCGGATCATCTTCATTAATAGCATGGACTAATCTTGGAATGTAACTTTTCCATTGACAGCGCTTCAAAATGCGTTGGACAGACGATTCTGAAATTCCTACCTCACGACTCGCTTGCCGCACAGATTTTCTTGGACTTTGGTGATACGTTTTCCAGTACTCTTTCTTGCTTTGTGGGGCTTGTCGATGTCCGTGGTCTTCCGGAACGCTTCTTGTGGACATTCTGAACAGTTCCATCGGCTTCAAACTTATCTCTAATTCGAGTGATGGTAAGTCGCGTTGGTGGATCTGTTTGAAACTCCCTCCTAAACTGTCTTTGCACTTCAACTGCGTTTTCACACTTCCAGTAGCATTTTAGAATGAATTTCCTTTGTTCAAAGCTTAGTCTGACTGCCATTATTAATTCTAATGGATTTAACTTGGAAAGAAAGAAACATCAATTGAGCGTTTGGGACGCCCTGTATATATATATATATTATGCAGGAAGGAGGGGCAAAGGCCAAACAGCCGCAAAAGCGCCCCACCCCCTCCCATAGAAGAAGAAGAGAGCCAAAATCAAGTTCGGGGTTTTCGAGATGTCTGGTCACTCTGCCTTTGAAAGATGGGAGGTCATAGACAGGAGGAAAGATGGATTGAGGAAGATTGTTCCAGAGTTGACCGGTTGAGTACATGAAAGACTGAAAATACCGATTAACCCTTGCATTAGATAATTGGAGAGAAAAGGAATGAGAAAGGGTAGAAAGTGTGGTGCTGCGTGCTCTCCTCAAAGGAGTCATAATAGCGATAGTAAAGAGAGAGTGAGACAACATTGCGGTGAAGAGAGAGGGATTGAAGACAGTCAGTGAGAAGCGGGAAATTGATTAGATGGAAAGCCTTTGATTCCACCAGGTCAAGTAGGGCTGTGTACAGTAGGTTGAGCCACCCCACACGTGAGAAGCATACTTCTTACAGGGGCGGAAAAGACTCCTGTACAGAGATATCAACTGATTGGGGATGAAGAGACTGCGCAGGCGGCACAGCGCACCTAACCTCTTAGAAGCTGTGTTGGAAAGAGAGTATATGTGATCTTTCCAGGAAAGGTCACGAGAAAAGGAAACGCCAAAAATGTTAAGAGAAGAGGAAGGGTTGAGTTGTGTATTGTTGAAGGTCAGGGCCGCCGAGAGGGCGTTGAAGCCGGGTTAAATCCCCGGTGCCAGGACCTCTAGGGGGCCCGGAAAGAGGGGGAATAAAATCTAAAAATATTAATAAAGCAATTGATTAAATAACAGAGGGGAAATATGATTAATGAACATACATTTTATAGAGATTATCACACTGAAACTGAAACAGATAAAATATTATGTCCACCAATGCCCAAGACCGACTGACAGATGTGGGAACCATTGTAATTGAAAGCCAGTTAGTCCGTACTTTAAATTTTATCAGAATCATTTACCACTTTGCTAGAGAGAAGACAAAGAAAGTACACTTCTAATTATGAAAATCTTGCAGTAAACAATTGTCTCGTCTGCATGGACTGGTACTGCATTTGTAAATTGTATGGTGATAGAATTAATATAATTGATTCAAAAATAAAATGGTCATTTTCTTCTGAGTTGTTTATTCATACTGTATGTTTTGAATAATAACTTGGACATATAATCAGTTTGCTTGTTATGAACACAAAAAACATTCATAATAAAATAGTGAGTAAACAGGGGGGCCCATATACCAATCCTTCCCCGGGGCCCGGGGCAGCTCTCGTCGGCCCTGTTGAAGGTAAGTGGATAGTCGTGTGGAAGACTGTGACGAATAGACAGAGGGAGGAACTGAGTTTTTGAGGCATTGAAAGCCACAAGGATTTCTCTGCCCCAATCAGATATAGCAGAAAGATCAGAGGTCAGGTGCTCCATATCCTTCCTACGCGAATCATGGAGTGTGTTGAGACGGACGCTTTGGGAAGCGGGGTGGAGAAGTGAAGAGTGGCATCATCGGCACAGGAGTGAATAGGACAGGGAGTACGAACTAAAAGGAAGTGCGAATTTGGTTTGAGATTGGCATGTAAGCCGTAGCCAGAGGGTACAGAGTTCCGAAGATTCGAGTTCGGGAATACGAGAACAAGTTAGGTCATTGCATACATATACGCAACATCCACCTTTGGAGTGAAATTGAGTATAGAGAAATAGAAGGGTACATTAAAGGGGTTGCTGTCAGTCGTTCCAGACACCTGAGTTTCAGTGAGGAAAAGAAGATGAAGTTTAGAGGAGAAGAGGTGGTATTCAACAGATTGAAAATTTGAGAAAAGGCCACGAATGTTGCAGAAATTAATGAAAAGTGAATCAGACAGAGGCCCAGAACATCTCGAATGGGCAGTTGCAGTTCCGTTACCTGGGTCTTAGTTCTAGCAGGGGAGCCAGAAGTGGGGATATTTATGGGCCCTTCCCTTCGGGGACTCCGAGGCTCTTGAAGTTGATGCCATTTTTTTTTTAAATTTTTAAAAGATTATGAAGTGTGTAAGATGCATGTAAATGTCGTGAAGAATAGGGAGAGAAACGTGCTGGACTGCTCACAGGGTAGATGAGACACGGAAAAAGATCAGGTAAGGAGGACAGTGACAACAGAAACGAGAGTTCCAGCACTTCCTACCTTCTGTCTAACGTCCACTCGGAGTACTTCCCTGGTCGAGTGGTGTCTACAATCTCCTCTTTTGGAGGAGATTGTGTATATATATATATATATAAGGGTGTCCCACAAAAGTTACCTTATTTTTATTTGTACGTTACTTTATAATGGATGTATATTTTATTATTGGGGTTCCTTCTTCAGAAAGGTAACAGATTGGGGTTTTTATTTCGTGTATACCTATACATTTATACTCTTTCATTACTTAATAGCTAATAAACATTGTATATTACAACCATTCTTTCACAATTTCATACTTAAAGCAATAACTTTTCCAATTTCGTAGAAATTGGGAAAAGACGATACCGCTACCAATAGACTATAACCTAGTGAGGTCATGGAAGGCCTTACTAGGCTATTCTACCAAGCCTAAGACATTTGAAGGCCTAAAGACCAAAGTCTCTGAGGTAATCAACAACATCCCAGCTGACCTATTTCGCAAAATTATGTCAAACATTTGTGTAAGGTTGAATATTGTGCTAGAAAGAAATGGCGATTGTACTAAACATGTTTAATTAAGGTTAATAAACTAATTAAACTATCCTTTTTAAGCTTAGAACATTTATTTAGAAATATGAACATTTTTAGGGGTATTTGGTATACTCTACGTATATATATATATCTGGTCATCCCATAAGTAATGTCGTTTTTTAGATCGGAATTTGAGGGACAAAAAAAAACTCAACTGAAACTTTTTAATCTAGTATATATTTTCCATCGGAATCAATAACACTCTGCCAACGTCCTACAAGCTTTTCAATGCCATGTTTATAAAATTCAGGCAGTTTTGAGGCAAAAAACGTACAAAGACTGGTGTGCAGGTCATCTAAAGAAGTATACTGTTTCTCGTCAAGATAGTTTTGCAGACTCCTGAAGAGATGGTAATCTGAAGGCGCAAGGTCTGGAGAATATGGAGGATGTGGGAGTTTTTCCCACCCAAGCTCCTCAATTTTTACAGAAGTGATCCGAGCGGTATGAGGACGTGCGTTGTCGTGGTGGAGCACGATTCCTTTTCGATTAACCAAAGAACGTCTCTTTTCTTTTAGTGCAGTGTTCAATCGATCCAGTTGTTGACAGTAGACTTGAGCGGTGATTGTTTGGTTGTGTGGTAAGGTTTCAAAGTGTATTACACTACCTTTATCCCACCAAACACTAAGCAACACCTTCCGAAGGTGAAGATTTGGTTTTGGCTGTGGTGTCGCTGGTTCTCCGGCACAAACCCACTGTCGACGGCGCTTAACATTCTGGTACAGTCTCCACTTTTCATCACCAGTCACTAATCGGTGCAAAAACGGATCTTGGAGTTCACGGGAATGAAGAGCTGTGCTAATGTTTACCCGCACCCTCAGATTGTCGATCGACAATTCATGTGACACCCATTTTCCTAACTTAGGCACTTTCCCGAGTTGTTGCAAATGTCGATGGATGGTGGACGGGGGTGAATTGAGTTTCTGGGCCAATTCTTCGACAGTTGTTGAACAATCTTCTTCAAGTGCGGCTAACAGCAGGTCATCATCAAACTCAGCAGGGCGTCCAGAGCGTGCTGCATCTGTCAAACAGCAGTCACCATTCCTAAACTTTTGAAACCATCTTTGACATTTCCTCACATGCAGAATATCGTTGCCATAAACGTCCTGAATGTTTCGCGTTGCTTCAGTAGCACTATTCCCTTTTTTGAACTCGTAAAGCATTATATGCCTGATATGCTCTTCTGATACCGCCATGTTTATGAGGGTTCACATAAAGCAAAACACACGTATTCATTGGTCAAGGTCTGTAAAGTATGTTATGTAGCGAAACACAATAGATCTCTTAGATATAACCTTCGGAAAATTTATGCTTAAACCGAGTAGGACTAGTTTAAACTTAATCTATCGTAAAAAACAACATTACTTATGGGATGACCTGATATATATATAATATATATATATATATATATATATATATATATATATATATATATATATATATATATATATATATATATATTGTATCACAAGGAACATTATTAGCTCCACTACTCTTCATAATCATGCTAACTGACATAGATGAGGACGTTACCAGAGACAGCACAGTAACATCCTTTGCCGATGACACAAAGATCGGTAGAAAAATAAGAAACCGAGAAGACAGGATCTCTACAAACCGACATAAACAGAATCTACAAGTGGACGGAAGACAACAATATGAATTTTAACACCGAGAAATTTCAGCTATTACAGTATGGAAAAAGAGAAGACCTAAAATCCATGGAATATTATACCCCAAATGGAGAGGAAATTCAGAGAAATTCCAGAGCAAAAGATTTAGGGGTTGTAATGACAGATGATGCGAAATTTGAAACACAAAATAAGATAGCAGTAAACAGAACAAAGAGAATAACGGGTCAGATATTGAGAACCTTTAAACGAAGGGATAGGAATGTAATGATTCCTCTACTGAAAACCCTGATAATACCCAAATTGGAATACTGCTCAGTCCTAACATCCCCATATAAAAAAGAAGACATTAGACAGCTGGAGGGGATCCAAAGAAGCTTCACAGCCAAGATCAATGGGTGCAAAGAACTAAATTACTGGGAAAGGTTACGAGAACTAGACCTATATTCACTGGAAAGGAGAAGAGAGAGATACACCATTATTTACACTTGGAAAATAATGGAGAAACTAGTCCCTAATCTTACTCTGAATCCCATAACTCCCCAAACAACTGTGGAAAGTAGAAGTGGTAGACTGTGTCGTATTCCCAAATTGAAGGCGAGACAGGGAACATCCTTAACCCTGAAAGAAAATAGTTTTGTAGTGAGAGGACCAAAACTGTTTAATCAGTTGCCCAAAGACCTAAGAAAAACGAAGGGAGTTGCAGTGGAAATCTTCAAAAGAAGACTAGACGCCTGGCTCGGAACAATCCCCGATGAGCCGGGCGTACCTGGCTATGTGAGGTGGAGAGCGCAAGAATCCAACTCACTACTTCACCAGGCCAACTCGAGAGGAGGGGCGACAAGCTTGACCTTCGCGAAATGAGAAATCATCGCGCGGAACCTTTGTAAGGTAAGGTAAGGTCTATATATCTTTAATTGCATTTTCTCACCCTTTTATTTTGTTCTTAGGGTATACCGTTTCGTTTTAAAACTTTTAATTTTTGGCTACCTTACGTTTTACCAATTTTCATTTGCTTATGTTTGTGTTATTTATTAATTTTAGTTTATTCTTTTTGATAAGCCTGATGATGGGTGAGGTTGTCGATTGGACTTAAATTAAACATGCTTTCAATATTCTACGTCTTTACCTTCATCTTGAATATTAAACTACGTCTCCTTAGGAGGAACCCTATCTCATATATATATATATATATATATATATATATATATATATATATATATATATATATATATATATATACAGGGTGGGCGGAAAGTAGCTCCCTATTTTGGATTGGTAAAAAAATACGTATATTATCCATTTATTTCAGAAGAAATAATATGAAAAGGTAGGCATACATGGTAGGTTTTCTCTAAAATTCAATGTGGGCTCCAACTCTTTCCACCAGCTTCTGGAGCCGCCCAGGAATGGCGTCCACTGACTTTAGCAGGAACTCCGGCGGGATGGAGGACATGACTTCCCGAATTCGGTCCTCCAGTTCTTCCAATGTCCTCGGTTTGGTGCGGTAGACTTCTTCCTTTACCCACCCCCAAAGAAAGAAGTCGCACGGTTACCGCTGAAAAACGGCAGAATCGGTTCAGTGTAACGGTGTGGTGTGGTATGACCTCAGATCAGGTTGTGGGCCCGTTCCTTCTGCGCAACACCATGAATGCTGAGCGGTACCTTGCTATGTTGCGAAACGAGGTCTGGCCGGTTGTCAGCACGTGGGAGAACATCGACGATCTGATATTTATGCAAGATGGCGCCCCTCCGCACTTCGCTCTTGTTGTCCGTGAGTGGCTGGATGCCCACTTCCCTGGGCGTTGGATGGGTCGTCGTGGTCCACATCAATGGCCAGCCAGGAGCCCCGACTTGACACCGTGCGACTTCTTTCTTTGGGGGTGGGTAAAGGAAGAAGTCTACCGCACCAAACCGAGGACATTGGAAGAACTGGAGGACCGAATTCGGGAAGTCATGTCCTCCATCCCGCCGGAGTTCCTGCTAAAGTCAGTGGACGCCATTCCTGGGCGGCTCCAGAAGCTGGTGGAAAGAGTTGGAGCCCACATTGAATTTTAGAGAAAACCTACCATGTATGCCTACCTTTTCATATTATTTCTTCTGAAATAAATGGATAATATACGTATTTTTTTACCAATCCAAAATAGGGAGCTACTTTCCGCCCACCCTGTATATATATATATATATATATATATCGCTAAACGTTACGTTCGCTCCTGTTGGGTGCTATCTTTTCTATCACTTTCCTCCTACTCGGAAAATAATTCCTACTTTGTTGTAGGATATTTTTGGGGGATTCAACTTAGGTTAGGTTGCGCTATGTTAGGTTAGGTTAACTTAACCTAACTCAAAACAAAAAAATGACGCATGAAGTAGCAGTAGCAGTTTGATTTCGAGATTAATTAAAATTCTAACACGAGTGAAATTCGAAAAATTGACCATTATATTGGCCTACTTTAAAAAAAACTCATTCTCTAAACTTTTTAATGGAACACACCCGAATCACTTAACACGAGCGTAAGTGATTAAACACTTAAAAAATAATAAAAAATATCACCTGTTGTAACTTCAATGACCACCGACGAAAATGTACACAAAAAGACTTCCCGCAACCTTCTGTACATAGAAATATTATCTTTTATTATCTCAAATCACTCAAACAAGACATTTATTCATTTAAAGAAGTTATGTATCATTAAAAAAGTTATTATATCTTCTGACAAAAAGCTTTGATAACCAAAAGAAGGAAAAACTTCCCTTAAGATGCACCCAAGAAAGTTATAAGTTCTAAATTTAGAAAGTTTATTTTGAGTGTAGGAGGATATATATATATATATATATTATATATATATATATATATATATATATATATATATATATTAATACAGGGTGATCCAGATTTCACTATCGGGTGAAATATATTTATTTATTTATTTTACAATATGATTTTTAAGAAATGCAGACCTCATATATAAAACATTTCTGCATGGATTTTATATACTGTAATATGTAGTGAGGCTGGTCAGTTTTGAACTTTGCGGCTACTATTCTATTTCCCACATGAAATCCTTCACAATGACTCGTGATTCACACTGTCGCGAGATCTCCAGGAATGCATCCTTGCAAAGGGGTTTTATTTTATATATTTAATCAGAATGGTAAATTGTTTACGTAGAAAGCCATGTACAACGGAGTATATAATTAATAATTACAGAATGTGAACCATATTAAATGAAGTCGAACTGAACCCTATTTTTGTATCTTATATTTCGACGACAATAAAAATATGAAGTGTCGGAAAAAATTCGCCTAAAACTTTCTAAAAAGCATAAAAATTACAAATTAGTAATATTCCGTTTTTCTTTTGATATTTTATTCTTTTTGACGATACTAATAAAATTTAATAACAAAAACAAATTTTAGTGATTAGTAATGTTTCGTGGATTTTAGAAATTTTATATCTATAGGCGAACTTTTTTCCCGACAATGTACATATTTCAATTACTTTCCTATTCATTTAGAGTGGGAATGGTTCTTCTCTTTAACCCGTTAAGTGTTACCTTTTATACTTTTATACCCACCGATAGAAAATATAACTCGTCGATAACTCTTAACAGGTTAAGCAAGAAGAAAAAAAATTTTAATAGCTCTAACTTTTGTTTTACTACATTCGACTTAGTTAATCCTTTATAAAAACTATTAATTCTACTTGTATTCGTTTCATCGATTGTCATTTTGCGTGGTTACTTTAACAGTTTAATATAATTATTATTTATCCTTTAAAGTTAAAGAATAATTTCGTTAAAATCGCCATAAAGTGATTGATAAAGTATTAAAACCATATCACGTGAGTAATATTTAAAAGTTCTTTGTGTATCCCAATATATTTATAGTCAGCGCCCGCGACCACGTAAGTAACTCGTTTCCTTATAAGCGAAGTGAAGATCTGAAGTCGGAGGTTCGAATCCCGCTGGTGTTGGTTAATAATAATACCTGAGTTAGCGCTAAAACTTGCGTTCGTCTGGCCTGAGTGTTGTGCCAATTTCCGTCCCTCTTCACTGAATATTATTATCATTAGTATTATTAACATATTCTTAATTTGGTTAATAAACAGTTTATAACTAAAGCGAACTAACTTAGTTTTTCAGTCACTGAAAATTCTTTAATTTTATTAGTAAATAATTCCTCTATAAATTTTCTCCCCTTCCATTACTACTAAACAAGACAGGATTTCAAATCTCGAACGAATACTAAAAATATACGTAACTTCCATTTTCTCTGATAAACTTATGCGGTATACATAAATAGATTTTTTTAAATGAAAGATATTGTTTAAAATACAGTATACGTAAATGTAAATTAAAATAGAAGGAAAGTACTGTAAGAAAACATCTAAAGAAGTAGAAAAAGGCGTTTGTGTCAAAGAACTTTATAAAATGCATAAACATTTTTCTTTTTTCTTTTAGTTAATAACAAGATATTCATTCGGAGAATCTAAGAATTTGAATAATTCTATAAATTCTACCCAAATGGTGAAACCTAAGCGACGAAAAAAAAAATTAGAATCTATTTAATAATTTTCAGAACTTTTGTACATATTGATAACTAAAAAGAATCGAATTCGTATGATGAAAATCACGTAATATCTACAACAGCCAGCGCTCGTAGCTCAGGGAATAATAATAATTATAATCAGTCAAGAGGGCCAGGAAATGGCACAATGCTCAGGCCAACTAACGTGGCACGTTGCGCTAATTCCTGTATTATTATTACCAGCATTATGGGGGTTTGAACCTCCAATCTCAGTGTTTTTACTACGAGCTCATTGGCTAACACCGTTTCCCAATAAACGAAGTGAAGACACTGAAGTCAAAGGTTCGACTCTCAATGGTACTGGTTAATAATAATACCGAAGTTAGCGCAATGGAACCTCATTCGTCTAGCCCAGTGGTTTTCAAACTTTTGAGACTGAAGAACCCTTTCAAAATTTCAATCCACATCACGGAACCCATCTATAAAATAGCTCTATTTTTATGTGCAATGCTACTAAACCCTAGTTTTTTAATATACTGCTAAACCGCCTTAGCCCATTCGGACGTGACGTTATCATTTGTTTTCATTAAAGCCACGTCCACAACTACGCCCACAGTGTTAATTTCTTAAACTTGATTGATTATATTAGTTCAGAAGGAGTTGTACTATCATACATGCTGATTGGACATACATTCTAGACTCAGAAGCGAGGAAATACAATTTTTATTCTCAAGATTTTCAGCATGAAAAAATGCCAAAATATGTCATGGGATACTGAACTAAACAAAACAATTGTCTCGTAGAGGTGGGTCTGAAATGGCTAGTAGAGTTTGAAATATGTTAACACATGTTTGCGTTACATGAATAAAACCAAATTTCATAATGTCGACGTTCGACCTTATGCAAGTACACTCGGAACCAGCTAATTCGACATATCTGGGGCCCTACCCTTGTCAAAATACCAGAAGGGTACGAATTACGGCGAAGTTCCGGAATTTGTTAGAAATATAGGGGTTATCCGGCGACTTCAGTGGGTAATTTGACTATGAAGAAAATGCAAACGAATTTCGGAAGCTTCGTGAAATAATGGGATATTTTGTACAGCAAGGGGTTCACACACCTTGCCTTGAGGAAGGCCGATCGCAGCAACTCTAGACTAGATGCTTAAAGACAATATTTAGTAAATAAGTATTCGCGTATGAATGCGTTACGTATGTTAAAAAATAGCTAGATAAACGGGAAATTATTTTTTTATCAATAAATACACACGGTATTTGTTCAGTTAATCCACAAATAATTATATTACAATACTAGATAAAAATTATTGTGACCTATTTGTTGCCATGCGTATTGTCACCCTTCTACCAATAACACTGCCCTGCGCTGTATGAGTTGTTTAACAAATTATAGTAGTTTAGTAAGTCCCGTGGTATGTGAATGAAGATACAATGCATAATTTGTATCTGGCACATCAGGATTGATGGGAATGTGACGTAGGTTGTTTTACCCAAACGCTTCTATTTCTTGAGAAATGTACCTCTCTCATATGACTAAAATGGCATCTATATTTCCAATTATAGTTGGTTTGTTATGAGTTTCATATGCGTAAGCATCTGATTTTATTTCAAAATTGAACTAATGTACATTTTTTGTTTCAGATTTGGATTAAATATGCCGAGAGTTTGTAATAATACACCTAATTCATTCAGTTATATATACGGACGATTTACTACTTCTAAACAAAGGCAAGAAATCACCGTACAAGTACGAAAGCATTATCACGCCTACTTTGCCTGTAAGAGCGGCGACCAGGACAAGCTTTGGGCCTTTCGGCATCCCCATGATTTCGAGAGAACCGAGAAATCACTACGACGATTGCTACTGCTGCATGACAAACGTGGCTGGATATGACAATAAATATAAGAGGCACATAACATATATGAATATTCCATCAGCCATCCTCCCTGTGCCACATTCAAGTGAAATTCCTGTGCCGAAGCCGCCTATTGATTTTGAAAATTTTGATTCAGATGTAGACAACATCTCAATAACAGCAGAGTCATGTTCAAATGAACATGACGAAGAATATACTGTGGCCGAAAATCAGTCACCAAAATCGATAAGTCAGAGTGAACTTAATGACCTAGTAAGAGATTTAGGATCACCGTAAGATTCGGTAGAACGTCTGGGATCAAGACTCAAAGAATGGAATCTACTCGCTCCTTCGACAACATTCTACTGGTACAGACATCGTGAAAAATATTTCATCAATTTTTTCTCGACTGAAGGATCACTGGTATACTGCAATGATATATCAGGTCTATATAGTTGGTCTGGTAAAAGCGATGGGCAAAGACTTCCAACCATACGACTGGCGCCTATTTATTGATTCCTCAAAGCAAAGTTTCAAAACTGTCTTACTGCCTAATGGAAACAAAGTTGCCTCTATGCCTATAGGGTATTCAGTTCATTTGAAAAAGACTCGTGGAACTCTTTCATTTCTTTTAAACAAGATAAACTACTAAGAACACAAATTGTTTGTTTGTGGTGATCTTAAGGTGATCGACCTTCTTTTAGGCCAACAGGCTGGCTTTACAAAATACTCATGCTTTTTATGTGTGGAATAGCAGAGACAGGGAGGAACACTATGTGAGAAAAGAATGGCCTCAGAGAAAACAGATTACTCCAGGACAAGCAAACATCATTGCTAATCCACTGGTAGATCGTAACAAGATACTGTTACCTCTACTCCACATAAAGCTTGGATTAATGAAAAATTTCGTCAAAGAAGGATCTGGGTACCGATTTTTATGTCAAAAAGTCACTCAAATTAGTCATGCTAAGCTGAAGAAAGGAGTGTTCGTCGGTCCTCAAATAAAGCAACTCTTAAGCGATCCAGCATTTGAAAATACATTGACAGGCCATGAAAAAGATGCTTGGCTAGCTTTTAAGGCTGTTGTGAACAACTTCCTTGGTAACAGGAAATCTGATGACTACAAAGAAATAGTTAAAGACATGATCCGAAAATATCGTTTGCTGGGATGTAACATGAGTGTTAAGATACACTTCCTAGACTCTCATCTTGATTTTTTTTCATAGAAACTTAGGCGCGGTAAGCGAAAAACAGGGAGAAAGATTCCACCAGGCTATTTCAGAAATGGAATGGAGGTATCAGGGAAAATGGGATGTTCGAATGATGGCAGACTATTGCTGGAGTCTAAAGAAAGATGTACCGAAATCAGTACACCAGAGAAAATCGACGAAAAGGAAGTTTCTTTAGCTACTGACTGCTCTAATAAATTCAATGCGTTACTGTTAATGAATGGTTGGTTCAGTCATTCACAATTTTTGTATATAAATATACTGTATCTTACTTAAATCCGTATCTACATGTATTATATATATTAGTGTACATATGTAGTAATAATGTGTGTGTGTGTGTGTGTGTGTGTGGTGTGTGTGTGGTGTTTCTGGGTATGCATTACCACTGTAAGATGTTTGAATTGAATAACATATGCCATTTTATTCGTCTGTTCTCTTATCCAATTGGTAATATTTCTTGTCTATACATTACGTGTGATTGTGGAAAAGGAAAAAGCTTAATGTACAAAGCGTAACAGTAAATTTAAATTTCAATAAATCTTGGAGAAATTATGTTTTTCAGCACAAAATACGAATGGTAGATGGGTGCCTGGAGTGCAAGTTGGATCGTGTGTGCGGCTCAAATGTACCACGTGGTGATTGCTGTGTGATTCGACTCTTTTCGCCAAATTTTCTGAAGTTTGCCTGGTATTTCAACACGCAGAAAAATAGCCGAATTATCGCGATATTCGAAATACCGAATGTCGATTTAGTGCGGTCTGAGTGTATGTGGATTCCATATTTTAAAATGATTTTAGATTTTCAATGAAAATGGCTGACCTAATCTAACCAGACCTGACCTAACCCGACATAATGTAACCTAATGTAACCCGACCTAATTTAAACTAACTTTTTAGTGTAGTATCGATATTGTGCAGGTCGACTTTGTTCCGCTTCCCGATGTGTTTCTTGCTCTCGGGTCTTTTTCATGGGAAGAAAAGGCAAGTAGATAAGAAGGCGGTCAAACTAAATTAGTTTTTAAAGTAGCGGTCAGTCATATATATATATATATATATATATAAAGTCATTAAGCGAATATAAATTGATTTAAAACATTCAAATTTTAATTTCGAATCTAGAATGCCGAGAAAATAAAAATTTTAGCCATTACCAAAAAATTTCGCGGAACCCCTGGAGACCTCTCGTGGAACGCAGGGTTCCACAGAGCACAGTTTAAGAACCACTGGTCACGGCAAAGCGCTGTGCCAACTTCTGGCTTTCCTGACTAATTATATTATTAATTCATTTTTGGAATAAGAAATAAACTTTAATGTTTATTTTTATAGAAATGAAGTGGGTCAGCTCAAATTTAATGAATTTCATTTGATCGAATATTTTTCCTTTGTGGAAACCAAAGACTGAAGAAAGGATAGAGATTATAAATGCCGTAATGTAATGCGTAAATTTAATTGAAATTCAAAGATTTCTTACAGTTTCATTAAATTTTTTCATTTTCATTTTTCTGCAAAATAAATACTTACACGCAATTAGTCTCGGTTAACAAAAAAAAAATACAATTAATTACAAAATTGTATAAAAGGAATGTCTGTATAAATAATTTCATTAGCTCTGATTGAAAGCCTCTTCGAAATTGTTGAAACCTCGTATTTTATACCATTGAAATTTAAAATCCATTAAATTATTCCAAAAATTTACGCAGAGTTTTCAAATAATTTAATTAGTAAATAAAATCTAACCTCATAAGTATTTTTATTGTTAATCACAAATAAAAAACTATATAAAATATATGAAATGTAAAGAAGTGTACAAAATTACATCTATTACACGCAAAAACATTTCCTGTCAGCCCAGCTTTAGAAAACGACTTAACACTCGTTATACCGAAGCGAAAAGAAATGAAATGACAACTAAAATGAAAAGATTACATCGATACTTTAAACCTCTTCAATGAGGATAGAAAGATCTGTTTTCTAAATTATGAGCATTCAGTACATTACACTGGGCAACACGTATTTTATTGAATGATATCTGACACTTGATTCTAGGTAATTTGGGTGCGCTGAATACGAATTTCAACTCGGTTTGGCTCTATCAGGTCCTAATTCTTGTCGACAGCCTATGTGCCATTTTCCAGATTTTTCAAATTAGGACTAAAAAATTAAGTCATGTGTTAAATTTTTTTTTCAAGTTTCATGAATACAAGCAGTTCAAACTACAGTAAAATTACATTATAACGATAGAAATGACTTAAAATAAAAAAACAAACAGATATGAAACTTTCACTGTGGCAAAAAATTTCTTTTGTAAGACTTTCTAGCGTATTTGCTTGTTGATGGCAGGTCTCTTTTCAAGCACCAGCAGTAATCAGCCATCATGTGGGAATCCCAGCGGCCTTGGTACCGTTCCTCCATAATTTTGATATCTTGGTGGAATCTCTCCCCTTGTTCGTCACTTACATCACCTAAATTACTTGGAAATTGGTCAAGATGGCTATTCAAAAAATGCATTTTTATGCTCATATTGCAACCTAACTCTTTGTAGTCCCTTAAAAGTTTTTTTACGATTTCTTCGTAGTTATCTGCCCTATAATTGCCTAAAAAGTTTTCTATCAGGTCCACGAATGAGAACCAGCCATTTTTTTCCGTTCATTCATGACATTAGGAAAATTGCTGTCTTTAATCATTGTTCTTATTTGTGGACCGTCGAAAATTCCCGCCTTGATTTTTTCATAACTTAAACTTGGAAATTTTGAAGTTATGTATTTGAAACACTCGCCGTTCGTATCTAAAGCTTTTACATATTGTTTAATGAGGCCTAGTTTTATATGCAGAGGAGGAAATATGATTTTATCTCTGCTCACTAAAGGTGGATTAATTACGTTTTTTTCTCCGACAGTAAGTGATGTTCGTGCTGGCCAGATTTGTTTGAAATAATGTTCTTCCTTGGCTCTGCTGTCCCATAAGCAAAGGAAGCAGGGATATTTAGTATACCCTCCTTGTTGTCCTAGCAGAAAATTAACCATTTTTAAGTCAACACATATGATCCACTCGTGCTCCCTATATTTGATAAGATTTAAAACCTTTTCTATATGTTCATACTTTTCTTTTAATTTTGTTGAGTGCCCAATCGGTATCGAGCCGTATAGATTGCCATTATGCAACAACACACACTTAAGACTTCTTTTCGAACTGTCTAAAAACAAGCGCCAATCATTTGCATCGTAAGACTCAACCCCATCTTCTTTAACAAACCAACTATGTCGCAGCAATATACTAAACTATCCTCTGTTCTAAGATATTTAACAAGTTCTTCTTCTCTTTTTCTGTAAAATGAAATGTATGTGTTTGAAGTAAGCAAGTTTTTCTCTTTAAGTCTTGAAGCTAAAATTTCCGCAGCCTTTTTTTGCAAATTTAGATCCCTTACAAGATCATTCAACTCGGCCTGGTTAAACTTTTGCGGATCGTTTTGACTTTCAAATACGCTGGGGTCAAAATCGGTGTCTGACTCCTCAAAGTGCATAACAATATTTTCAGGAACATCTTCAACTAATTCTTGAGTTGGCAGACCCTTAAATTTTGGAATGGGGATCTCATTTGAATGTAGCACAGGTCGTATCGCGGTGTCGAAATTTGGGTACTCGATACAATGTTTATTTTTCTTAGTGAAGCCCGAAGTCTTGACAAAGCAAAGGTAGCAATCGGTCTCGTGGTTAGTAGGCTCTCGCCACACCTAATATGGAAAAAAAATTGTAAAGCGTTAACAAAAGCGACGAGAGACTTGTTTTTATGAATTTTATCAAAAGTTATCACCCAAACATTTAACATTTCTATGTGTTTCAACCTTATGCAATATTTGAGATTCTTATAAACATTTTCTGTAAAAATTTTTTATGTACCTAAGTTACAATTACATTTAGGTAAGTTACAGTATACTAGTGATTAAATTACGTAGTTTTATGAAATCATAAACTTACCATCGGAACTCCAAAAGGTATTTTTGAATCCGAACCCTTCGTCCAATGTCGCAGTCTTTCAATGCATATAGTGCAGGCTTTATGTGGAGCCCACGATTTATCTTGGTCCCCCAATTTTATGCCAAAATAAGCTAAGTAAGCTCTTTTTACGAAGTCAGTTATATTTGCTCGTTGATGTGGAAGTGTAAAATTTCCACATATATAACAGAAGGAATCAGGGTTGTTTTTGCATTTGAACTTTCTAGTGCTTGATGACATATTGCTTGATTGTTCTGCCAATTTGTAAAGGTATTTAAAGCCCTTAATTCATATAAATTTAAGAAAATCTGAAATATAAACACAAAAATTAGTTTAAATAGGTACTTATTATGAAATAGGTACTTACAATCTATGAAATTAAACTAGAAACACGGATGAGTAGGTACAATATAAATTACGTCTAATAAAATCAACTATATTAAATCACGATGACAAAATTACTCACTAAATCATATGCCAATTCAAAATTATGTTAATGCCCAAACTTAATTAACTAACTCAACTGACTGACTGACTGACTGACTGATTGAATTGACTGATTAACTCTGGAAACGAGTCGCTTTTATATATTTTAGTTGTCCCTCTAGAATACTCTACAGAGAACAGGAACGCTCGAGAAAATTTTAGAATTCTATGATATTTTTAGCTTAATTTACTAATATTAAAATGGGTTAAAAATGCCAAAATTAAAAATATTTTTAGGGTGTTACATATAAAAATATACATATTACAACAATACCATAACAATAGGTACAAATACCTAGATAAAAACCTAGTTGCATAATGTGTAACTGCAAAAAGACTTAGCGAGTATTGAGAAAAAAACCTTTTTATGAATACGACGAAAGAGGAGGGGTGTTGAGCAAAACTAGGACCTGATAGAGCAAAACCGAGTAAAAATTCGTGCTCAGCGCACCCAAATTACCTAGAACTAACTGTCAAATCTAATTCAATAGACAAAAAGTTGAAATTTGTTCCCCAGTGAATTATCAGTGTTAATTCTGCCTAGGGGTGGGCAAGCCAGCCCATTTCCCAGCCGGTCCCAAGCCCGGATAAAAGAGGAGGGTTGGCGTCAGGAAGGGCATCTGGCCGTAAAATTTATTGCCAAAACCAGAGAGGATGGCATGCGGACCAAAGAAAGAAGGCTCAAGAGAGAAGACTGGCATGGTATGGGCAATGGGCATGTAATGAGAAGGGACGAGAACTACATTGGGAGGAGGGTATTATCTGTGGAAGTGCCCGGGAGGAAGAAGAAAGGAAGACCGAGGATGAGGTGGAGAGATCGCATCAGGATGGATATGAGCGAGAAGAACCTAACGGAGGAGATGGCGCAAGATAGGACGGAGTGGAGGAGAAGTATCCACAACAGCGACCCCATATAAATGGGACTAATAATGCTGCGGAAGGAGAAGAAGAAGTACATTAGCAGTGTTATGTATTTATAAGCTGGCTCAAAACACCAACCTGGCAACCTAGTAAATATTTCGTGCATGAACTTTCATTGCACGAAGATCAAACTCGTGGCCATGCTTTTAGAGTTGGCTTGGTAAAGGAGAAAGTTGTTTTACTGAAGTATTTCACATAGCCAGGCATATTTGACTCACCTGGTATTGCCCTGAGCCATGTGTTCATATAGTTTGCTTTAGAAGAGGTTCACATTGACACACACACACACACACACATATATATATATATATATATATATATATATATATATATATATATATATATATATATATATATATATATATATATATATATATATGGTGTTTATAAAGTATATCTATTTCACTGAGAACGTTTATTTTCCAAAACTATCACATGCATTTACTGGATGTGACCAAATAGTGCACCATGGTATCATTAATTTATTTCAGTTTTCTACCCGCCTATTCCTCCTCCCGCAAAAGAGAATTTTGGCACATGGAGACGCGTGCTGCGTTATTCTGTTCATCCAGGTGGTTTACGGCCTGAATGTGGCACGCACGTTTCTTGTGGTGAAATCGCAGGTTCTTGAGTAGTGTGGATAGTGGCATGCTCAGTTCGGATGATGCACTTCGGAAGTATGAAATTTGATGTTTATTTCCACGGATGCAGCTGGCAATCCAGAACATTCTTCATCTGCAGCAGAACTAGTCCTGCAGAATATGTTCAGCAGCAGACAGGTAATGACATCCGTTAGACCAGGCTTTATGAATTTGCGTGCAAATCTCTCCCGCATCTCCTCATACGATAATCCACGAAAAAGAAAGAGGAACGTCCAATCAGAACGTGTCAGTATTTTCACTCTAATTATATACTGGTTGAGTATAGTTGATAAGAAAGTAAAATAGGCCATTAGGAGTAGGCTAAATATACGCTTAATAACGGTAAATTTGTTGCCTAAAAGAAAAGAATTCTTCCAATAAAATAGATTTACACTTTATAAACACCCTGTATAAGAATTCATTTTTATCGCCATATATAATCATTATGATAGTATCTGGATTGCGTGTATAGAATATACACGCATGAAAGAACTGCTTTGTACTGAAGTCTCATTTCTGATGGAAGTTAATTCCAACACACTTCCGAGTGAAATTGAATTCGTTTATGGAGTCCCTTTACTACACCATCGTATATCATATCTCCAGTTTATGTACCGATGTTATCTTCTTTGATGTTTCTCTACAAAAAAAAAAAAAATGTAAATAGTTTTTCATGATAACTTTACCAGCGTCAGTCGCTTATTCCATATTCAATGTAGGATGTACTGCAAAATGCGTACGTCACAAGGCAAAGGTACAGACAAAAGAAAGACGTGATATATTTGGGCTGCACAACCATATTGACTTAAACTGTCTAATTTAATGATGTCTGTAAATTACTCGGAGTTTATGGGATATCTCTATCGCACTATTTTAGTTTTTGTTTTCTTTGTTACGTTTGTGCTTGTTTGTTTCGTTTTATTGTTAGTGTTGTATACATTCGTCAGGGATGACGTATACATGCAAAAAAAACTTCACTATTAGAGTGGGTTTTCATTTTCATATGATGACGTATACACTATCAATGTGAATATACGGGTATAGAGGTGAAGAAGCTCGGAAATGAATTTTAAGCTTTAATAATAAATGATCAATAATTATTATACTGTAGAGTAATAATAATTATTTACAACATAAAAATAAAAATATATTCATCAGTTGGGGTATATATTTACTTACTTTATGCGAGTTCGAACGACGGTTCAAGATCGACCCGCGGTCGACCCCTCTGTAGCATCCCGCCTCATTTGCGGGATTTGGTGAAGGAGGGAATTACTGTCTGATCTCCTCCTGCCCTCGTAGCCAGCCACGCATGGCTGGTGAGGGACTTTGCGCGGGAATCTGTCCAGCTGGTTTTTGAAGTTATTCAGGGTAGGGGCAAATTCCTCACTTGTTTTGGTAGGGCAGTGGTCGGGGAACAGGGGTAAATTACCCCAAATGGGGTAAATTTAAAAATTTTAGGGGTAATGCGTGCGGTATGAGAGACACTTCCCTCAGAGCCTCAGTCGTGTGTATGGTATCATGAAACGAAGAGGTGCTTTTAGTGCTTGACACTTTGTGCTGGTATTTTTTTCATATATTTTTATTTTATTTTGTTACATAAATGTGGCGTTATTCTAAATTTTAGAATATTATGAATTTACGTCCTGATTTTGATGTTGTTGTATCAAAAATGAAACAGCATCATTTTTCCAAAACCTGAAGTGGAGATGTTTTGAATGAAATTCTTCAGTTCTTCAATCCTTTTTACTAATTTTGTTTGTGTGCTATTCTTATGCCAGCATGTGTGGCTTTTTTTTATTTCTCCGTAATAATGGATCCAATAAACATTTTTTTAATTTGAATTTTTTGTGTACCATATGCAACAATTTTAAGAGCAATTGGCTTGTTTTTGTTTACTTTGAAGTCTGGGGGTAATTTCATTTTACTCAAATAGATTTTTGGGTAATACCCAAAAAAGTTCCCCGACCCATGTGGTAGGGGCATTGAAAAGCTTCGGGCCTCGTACTCTGAGGGTATTTTCCAGTAAAAAATTTGCCTCTTCTCTCATTCCAATTTGTTTCTATTTTACTTCTAAGGTTAGGGTCAAAGCTCTCAAGTATTTTCCATATGTATATTATTGTGTACCGCTCGCGCCTTCTTTCGCGAGAGAAAAGTTTCAGGAATTGCAGTCGAGACCAGTAGTCTTCACATTCCGTTTCCTCTATCTTAGCTGTAAAAGTCCTTTCTATAGCTTCACTGTTTGCCATGTCTCGTTTTTTGTATGGGTTTGTGAGTACTGAGCAATACTCAGTTACTGTTAGGACTAGACTCTTCCATAATTTGAGCATGATGTTTGCTTTTCTGCTGCGGAAGCTCCTCCAGATGATTCCCATTATTTATTTTTCTAGCCGTTGTAATTGTGATGTTGTAGTGCTCTCTGAATTCTGTATTCGACGACATTATTACTCTAAGATCCCTGACTTGTGGATTTGGTGTTATTTGTTTGTCTTGCGGAGTTTTGTACCTTTTATTCTGCATCTCCTTGTTATTACCATATCTTAGCAGTTGGAATTTTTCTTCGTTGAACGTCATATTGTTGTCTTCTGCCCAATTGAATAATGCTTCAATGTCGTTTTGTAATTTTCCTATGTCACCTTCTTTCAATATTTCCTTACATATCTTTGTGTCATCTGCGAAACATGATACAATACTGTCCTTAATATCTGCATCAATATCTGCAATCATTATTATGAGCAGCAAGGAAGCTAATGCTGTCCCTTGTGGGCATAGCTCAAGCCTTCCGAGACTTCCGATTTGACTCCGTTTACTATACTCTTTGTGTTCTTTGCGTCAAGAAATTAAATATCCATCTTTCCAGTAATTCCTGTATTTTTGAGTTTGTGTGCTATGATTCCATAGTCACATTTATCGAAGGCTTTAGCAAAGTCAGTATATATTGCATCTATGTTTTGTCCTCGACACAATGTTTCCAATATTTTCTCCTGGTGGTCTAATAGCTGTGAAGGCATGATCTTCCAGCTCTGAAGCCAGGTTGATTTTGGTTGTATAAGTCCTTTTCTTGTAGGTTGTAGGTAGTTTTGCCTCTAATTATACATTCAAAACACTTTATAAGGTGTGAGGTGAGAACCACTGGACGATAATTCTTTGGCATTGCTCTGTTACCACTTTTAAATAGGGGGGGCAGTGTTCACGTTCTTTAATGGGAGTAGAATTTGTCCTGTGTCGAATGATTTCCTCCATAGTAAGTATAGCGGTTTGGTAATACTCTCTTTACATTTCTTTCGGAACGTGGCACTCCATGTGTCTGGCCCTGGCGCTGAATTGTCTCGCATCCGTGATAAAGCCTTAATTGCATCTCCTTCCGAGAATTCTAAGTCTATTAATAGGTTTATGTCGGAATTTGTTCTTGGCTGATTTGTATCAATGTCGAAAAATTCGTCTGGGTTTTCTACTTCCATCTCGGACTTAGGGGTGCTAAACACAGAGTTAAATTGTTCCCTAAGCAGTTCGCTTATTTTTTTCGGTAATTTGTGTATTTGGCCTCCCTATCTATCAACGGACCAATACTCTCCTTACACTGCATTTTCCTTTTCACAAACAAGTAGAAGTATTTTGGGTTATTTTTTATGTTTTCCTCCTCGTTTGTCTTATGTATAAATGTTTACTTTAGGTCCATTTCTATTTCGCCTATTTTCCTCTCTAGTTTAAGTCTCTTTGCATCAGTTCTGCATCTGTATAGATGTTTTACGGTTTGTCTCCGTTGTCTGAATAGTGTCCTGATTTTCCTCTCGAGCTTGCTACGTTTTCTTTTCTGTCTCTCTGGAACATGTTTCAGTATTATAGGTTTGGTTTCAGTCTCTATTATACATAATATTTTTGAGGGGTCTTTTCGTGAAGTAGCAATTCCCAATTTACTTCCTTTAAATCTTTATTTATGTTTGCTCAATTTACTTTCTTGGAATTTGTGTTTAAGCCTTCAAATATTCCTTCTGACTCTCTGGGATGCATTTTCGAAACTCTGAGTGCTAACTTCATTTGTACTGTATATCGATGAGGTTACGGTCGGAGAAATTTGTGTGCGTTACCTTTATATTTATTATTATCGCGTTGTTATTTGTCAAGATTAAATCCAAAACGTCCTCTTTTCTGGTGGCTTCACAGATTTCCTGGGTAAGGGCGTAATGTTCCATAATATCTCATAGCATTGTTGCTTGGGTTCTATCATATATATACAGGGCGTCCCAAAAAAATGTATACACACTTTAACAGCTGATAGCTCAATTGATGTTTCTTTCTTTCCAAGTTAAACCCATTAGAATTAATAACAGCAGTCAGACTAAGCTTTGAACAAAGGAAATTCATTCTAAAATGCTACTGGAAGTGTGAAAACGCAGTTGAAGTGCAAAGACAGTTTAGGAGGGAGTTTCAAACAGATCCACCAACGCGACTTACCATCACTCGAATTAGAGATAAGTTTGAAGCCGATGGAACTGTTCAGAATGTCCACAAGAAGCGTTCCGGAAGACCACGGACATCGACAAGCCCCACAAAGCAAGAAAGAGTACTGGAAACGTATCACCAAAGTCCAAGAAAATCTGTGCGGCAAGCGAGTCGTGAGGTAGGAATTTCAGAATCGTCTGTCCAACGCATTTTGAAGCGCTGTCAATGGAAAAGTTACATTCCAAGATTAGTCCATGCTATTAATGAAGATGATCCGGACCGAAGAGTGGAGTATTGCGAGTGGTACTTGGCACGATGTGGATGTGGATTGGACGAAGGGGTTTCGTAGAATACCCTCCGCGTTCACCAGACTTCACACCACTAGACTTTTTTTATGGGGATACTTAAAAGACAAAGTCTACGCTATAAAACCTGCAACAGTCGCTGAATTGAGAGCAGCCATTGAACGAGAATGCACACAAATACCAAACGAAATGTTTTGTGATGTTTGCGATTCCATTGCTTCGCGTTATCAGCAGTGCCTGGACCAGAACGGACGTCAGTTTGAAAACAGGCGTTGACAAAACAATTAAATAATGTCTGTAGATTCTATTACATTTTGAAAATGAAATGTATTTTAATAAACACTGCCTTTATAAGTATTTAAAATGTGTATACATTTTTTTGGGACGCCCTGTATATATATATATATATATATATATATATATATATATATATATATATATATATATATATAGTGGTTAGCGTCGTGGTTAGCGTGGTTAGCGTCGCTGACTACGAATCCATCGGCCCCGGGTTCGAGACCCGACGGCAGCGTGGTTAGCGTCGCTGACTACGAATCCATCGGCCCCGGGTTCGAGACCCGACGGCAGCCGGCGCGCAGCAAAACCCAGCTGTTCATCCTTCCACACAATAAAGAAAGTGGTTGGTAGATAAATGGGTACCCTAGGTGGCCTAGTGGTTAAGAGGCTGGGCTGCTGATGGGGCGTGGTTCGGATTCCACGTTAAACTGTACGTCTAAGTTGGAGTGAAAAGCTTGACCTTCGTCAGAATGAACAATTCGGGCGGAAGCTAACCAAAGGTTAACCAAAGGTTATATATATATATATATATATATATACTAGGGGCACTCAATATATTTTGCCCCATCCTTTTTTCGTAGCTAAATAATAGGCCATGGGGCTGAAACGTCTTTTGGGCCGTAAGATTGAACTTTCTGCTCTTCACATAACCGGAGTTTTCCAGTTTGAACCTCCCCTCCTTGTATAAAACCGCTTTTAAACGCCCATGTATAAAACCGATGGTTAAGGCAGTTTCGAAAATGGCGTCTGACAGTGATGTGCGTCGTAAACAGAGCGCTGTTATCGAGTTCTTAACCGCAGAGAAGGAAACAGTTGGAAATATTCACAAACGTCTACAAAAAGATCACGAAGCCCAAAGAAAATAAATTACTTCTGAGTCGTTGGTTCGATACGAGACAGAAGGGGATGACTTCCTTTCACGAACTGTGACCGGGGATGAGACTTGGGTACACCACTTTGAACCTGAAACAAAACGCCAATGCATGGAGTGGCATCACGCAGACTTCCCACGCAAGAAAAATTTCAAAATGGTTCCCTCTGCAGGAAAGGTTATGGCCACCACCTTCTGGGACATGAAAGGGGTGATTCTGGTCGACATTATGGACAAACAATCAACACAGAGGCATATATTACTACCCTACAGAGACTCCAGAGACGTATAAAGCGAGTTCGACCGGAGAGAAAACTGGAAGACGTCCTTCTTTTGCACGATAACGCAAGACCACACAACAGTTTGCAAACAAGAGAGGCCATCACAAAAATGCGCTTGACTGTGTTACCCCACCCTCCATACAGCCCGGATCTAGCACCTTCAGACTTCCATTTGTTTAGGCCAATGAAGGACGCTATTCGTGGAAGAAAGTTTCAGAGTGACGATGAGGTTGTTAAGGAGGTTAAGAGGTGGCTCCAGCGGAACTCAGCGGACTTTTACCAGCAAGGAATAAAGGCCCTTGTTTCGAGGTGGAGGAAAGCCGTAGAAAAGGATGGAGACTATATGGAAAAATAAAAACTTGTAAAAAAGGTATATAACTACTTGTGTACAAAATTTCTGGAACTTACAAGGAAACCTGGAAAGAAAAAAAAAGGTGGGGCAAAATATATTGAGTGGCCCTCGTGTATATATACATATATATATATATATATAATTATATATATGTGTGTGTGTGTGTGTGTGTGTGATGAAAGTCAGCTAACATGCATACCCAATTAATCATGTCTTTTAAAACCACGAACAAGAATTTTCACATCATAGGAGTAGCCTCCATACGCTTCTGCGATACTAAATGGCTACTAAATGGAATACTATATAACAAGGAAAAGTTTTTTGAAGGTTAACAAAGCTTTCTTAGAATCCGGACAATTAAATTTTTTAACGGCAAAAAAAAATAGATCATTTACTTAATTTTTATTAAGGACCGACCGAAAGTACTTCGGCACTTTCGGAACCGAAACCGAAAGTTGGCTCGATTTTCGGCCGAAAACGAAACCGAAACCGAACTTCCGTCGGTCCCTAATTTCTATAGAATTTATTTTATTTATATAGAATAAACTATTTGTGTTGTCGTCAAAAAATATTTCGTCGAACAGAGTTTAAGAAAGCTTTTTTCTCAATGTGCATGGATACTACATCCAATACCGAATGTACAGGCTCCTGCAATAGTTCCGCTCCACCCTCTACGAGATGTGGTAACAACGCAGTCCCTCTCAAACACCAGTCCCCCACCCTCACATTCTCCCTATCCTCCTCCCCCTCTCAGGTGTTGTCATAGTAATACTTTTAATTTTGAAAACCAATGACAGAATAAATATATTGTTCACTGTAGTTTTGGTGGTAAGGCGCAATAAGTCAAGCAAATATTTTGCAAAAAAAAAAACTAAGAAATAGTACGACGTGTTTTGACAGTACTTAAATGTGTTTTCAGTAAATATTGCAATCTTAATGTACTCGATCCTTTTTTCCATTAATATCTATATTATGGATAATATAGATTATTATGGTTAATATAGATTTCCAGGATTTCATTTGAATGAAATCCAGGCAGCAAGTTCTTTCTGACTGAGCATTTTCTCAAAATCATTATCCATCAGCACTTTCCGAATCTGTGGCCCAACAAATATACCTGTTTTCAATTTCGCTTCACTGATTTTTGGGAACTTGTTAGAAAGATATCTGAAGCCATTGCCATCTTTGTTCATTCCTTTTACAAAATTCTTCACGAGTCCCAGTTTGATATGAAAAGGGGGTAGAAACACATTTTGAGGATACACTAAAGTTGATTTTTTATGTTCTGTTTTCCTGGGATGTAACTCTCTCTCAGTGGCCATTTCTTCTTTATGAAATAATTTTTATCATTTAGACTGTCCCAGAGACATAAAAAGCAGCAATGTTTGGTATACCTACTCTCCAATCCTAGAAGTAGCGCAATCACTTTTAGATCACCACAGATGTTCCACCTATGTTGATCATATTTGATGGCGTTAAAGATAGTCTGCATGCTTTCATAGGTTTCTGTCATGTTCACAGTATAAGCAAGAGGAATCGATGGCTTAGTGTTCCCATTGTGTAAAAGTACAGCTTTCAGACTAACCTTACAAGAATCTATAAAAACTCTCCATTCTTGAAGATGATGCCCAGTACCCAGTTCTTCCATTAGTGCATCAAAATTGGCACAGAAACACAAGCTATCTTGCATGCTGTAATGAAGAGCAAGAATTTGATAGCGACATCGATAAAGTGAAACTTTTGTGCCTGGAACTAATAAATTCCACTGCTGCAAGCAAAAGCCAAGAAGTTCTCCATGTTGCTTTGATAGAGACAAGTCACGAATCAGGTCACTTAGTTCTTCTTGTGTGATCAGATGGGGCGGTTTATTCTGAGGTGCCATAGAAGAACTAGATGAAGAGGTTGACGATGAGTTATTATCTTCAGCACAGGACGACCCATCTGCTCCTGAATTTTCCGGTGGATGTGGCACTGGAAGACCATCCCCATGGGGTATTGGTTTCATTGCAGATGCAATATCTGGATAACTAATATAGTGTTTAGTCTTGCTTGAATGTCCAGAAACATTTGTCATGCAAAAATAACAGTCAGCTAGATGTGCAAACTGTACAACACACATGTGGAGCCCAGTATTTTTCTTGGTCACCAATCTTACACCGAAAGTAGTGGTAGTAAGCCATCTTCACTTTGTGTGTGATGTTCTTCCTTTGTGAAACTGTAATGTATTTTCCACAAATATAGCAAAAACTGTTTGGGTGAATTTTGTATTTCCGGATTTTACTTAAACTTGAGGCAGCCACCATTTCTAAGGATCTGTGAAGAATAAAAAAGAATTTATGTCCACAAAACTAGAAATTAAAAGTGCAACAAACACAGTTCTGAGAAATATAGAACACCGGATTTAATTTTAATTGTGCACAAAGCTACGCGAAGTGTCGAACTAAATGACTGAGAAGCTACAGAGAGCATTGAGAGAGAGAGAGAGAGACGTCTGACTCTGCCCCCTTCATACGACTCCACCCCCTTCATATTCAGACAAGCGACTACTCGAATGTGCTAGCAAATTGAGCATGTGAGGGATCTGTTATTTCTGGGCGAATTTAGTGAGCGTGGGAATGAAGCAAGGCTGATGCATTTCATTACACTGACCTGATTACATAATATTGCACACTGCTGTCATATAATTGATATACGTCAGTAACTTAAAATCTAAAGGTGATGGAAAAATTCTGACTACATTTTTTAAATCAGTGCCATCAAATTACCCTAAATCACCTCAGTTTGTTTCAGTAGCAAATTTAATGTTGTCCAGTGTTACAAGAGTTTATATATTAATAATTCACAGGCCTACGATGGTTTTGTTGTCCGAAATATTTTATCACTTATATAGTAATTCTTGCACGCTGATTCCGAAAATAATATTAATTTTTCGTCATCACGTACAGATTTTTCACAAAATGTCATATTTCATATTATATGTGTAAGTAATTTTCATTAAATTTTGATTAAAAACTACTGCTTATAAATGCTTGATTTCACCAAGACATCAAAGAAATGGAGAAGAGATATCAGGGAAGGTAAAACATCAGCATGATGGCTGATTACTGCTGGATGTTGAAACGGGATACTCCAGAATTATTACATAAAGGAAAGGAACAGCACGTACATTCGAGACTAAAAGGCATAGATCTCACAAGAAAACTCAGGACAAATAAAGATGAATATGTCTTCTTTCTTTTTAAAGTTGTTTGCATTTGTAATTAGTATAACAAAGCGAAATAGGCAGAGCTGGGCATTTGCGGCATATTTTGCGGTACTGCGGTACTGCGGTACTACCAAACTACCAAACCGGCACCAAACCGGTACGCGGAAATTTGAATGCGGTAGCGGTACTGCGGTACTTTCAGCGATCCTTTGCGGTACTGCGTTATGCGGTTCCGGTTTGCGGTTTGCGGTAGTACCGCAGTACCGCAGTACCGCAAAATATGCCGCAAATGCCCAGCTCTGGGAATAGGTACTTAATGTAAATCAAAATAATAATATTTAGTTATGTTGTTGTTTTTTTTCCCTTCCAGTTTGCAGAAAATCCTTACGTGATAGAAAAAATGGACACCTTATTCGAAATGAGCGTAGTTGAATTATATAAAATCAGTTATTAGTAAGAAAACAACTCTTACAAAGTTCTCATTCGCAGGCCTCTGATAATTTGGTGACATCATTATTATTTAATTTTGACCTGTTTTGTTTTTTATTCTCAATAGGCTGAATTTTTTTTGCAAAATATTTGAAGATAAAGGTAAATTTTGTTTGTAACAGCATACTGGCAGATAAGCAAGATATTTCAAAATGAAGTCATATTTTTCTTTTAAACGGCATATTGACAGATCTGATGTTATCATGATTTGCCGAGTTAACTATCATAAAATGGAAATTGAAATATGCATTTCATTATAGATTAAAATTAAACATGCATACGAGCCAAAAATAAATGCTTAAAATTTTCAATTAATTGTTAATTTAGAGTTTTGGCAAGTTATGACTTCATCTTTTACAACTAAGAGACAATGTAGAAAAAAAATTAATATTGAAGAATTTAACACGATTACATGGATTAAGTTTAATCTAAAAAATGATTAGGTAACACCGCCCTGCGAATTCACAGTTTTTGCGAGTTGTTTCAATGAAAATGGGTGATTCTAGGCAATAAAGGCATGCTCTTTTCAGCTGTATATTTATTACCAGTTGGATAAGAGAACAGACGAATAAAATGGCATATGTTATTCAATTCAAACATTTTACAGTGGTAATGCATACTCAGAAACACACATTATACACACACACACCCAAAGAAGGGTGACCGCTCTCAACCCTCAAACTATCGTCCAATTGTTTTGATTTGCCTTTCCAAGTTTTGAATCTATCCTTCATAGGAAGATTCTTAAACACCTTTCTTCTCACAATGTTCTTTCAGATCGTCAGTGTCATGTGTGGGGTTGTTCAACCAACACAGTCGTACTTGACCTGGTGGAATCAAAGGCTTTTCGTCTCATCATTTCCCCGCCTCTTACTGATTGTCTTCAATCTCTCTCCTCGCCGCAATGTTGCTTCATTCTCTCTTTTATTTCGCTATCATAACGGACATTGCTCTTCTGAACTCTCTAACTGCATGCTTCCTCCTTTAAGGAGAGCACGCAGTACCAGACTTTCTACACTTTCTCATTCTTATTCTTTCCAAGTCTCTAATGCAAGGGTTAATCGGTATTTTCGATCTTTCACTACTCAACCTGTGAACTCTGGAACAATCTTCCTCAATCATCTTTCCTCCTGTCTATAACCTCCCATCTTTCAAACGCAGAGTGTCTAGGCATCTTGAAAACCCTGGATCTTTTTTTTGGCTCTCTTCTTCTTCTATGGGAGGGGTGCTTTTACGGGCATTTGCCCTTGGCCCCTCGTTCCTGCATAAAAAAAAAATGAAACTGATAGCAAACCAACCATAATTGGAAATATAGATGCCTTTTAGTCATATGAGAGAGGTACACTTCTCAAGAAATAGAAGCGTTTGGGTTGAATAACCTACGTCACATTCCTATCAATCCTAACGTGCCAGATACAAATTATACATTGTATCTTAACTCACATACCATGGGCTTTACTAAAATACTATAATTTTCTAGACAACTCATACAGCGTAGAGCAGTGTAATTCATCAATTATTTAGTAAAAATAAAAGAAAGGAAACAAAAAATTTCAAAACTTGCATTTTATATACAGTTAGAGTGTCACGCGAGTTTGGACTTTATATACAAAAGTGGATGTTAAAATTATTCATTTTTACATATATATTAATATAGATTATTTGATATATTTCGTTGCTGGGTTTAAATCACAGTTTAAAATTAGATGATATTTGAATCGTAATCTGACATGCCGAATTACAGTGTCCTTCTAATTTTGTGATCATTCTTAATGCAATACTTTTTGTCATCTCGTGATTCGATATTAATATTTACAAATAAGTGTTATATTCCTCTACATTATAATGATTAATTTCAGCTATTGTGCGATTCCATGTAGACGGTTTGATCTCTCAATATTGTCACTTTTGTTAATATATTTTTGATTATTTATAGAGGGAGTCTTATTAAAAATTAAATGCTTCAGTGGTTGAGTGAGTCAGTTATTATGTAAAAGAGAATGGATTAAGAGGGGAAGGTAAAAGGGAAAGAAGCAAAAACACAAATGACAGAAGTAGTTGATAGGGTGGGAGGAATCAGAGACATGGGAGGAAGTAATAATCGGGGAGCAGGGGGTGGGGAAAGAGAAGGGCTATGTATTAGTATGAGGTGAAGGGGAAGGAAAGAGGGAAATACGGATGAAAGTAAATTGAAAGAAAATAACAAGGAGGCAGAAGGAGGGAACAGAGAGAGAGAGAGAGAGAGAGAGAGGAGGAGAGAGAGAGAGAGAGGAGAGGAGGTGGGGAAGCGAAAGGACAGGGGTGGAAGAGAGGGGGGGTATAGCAAGAAGAAGAGGGAGAGGAGGAGAGGGAGAGAGTGAGGGTGTGGGAGAAAGAGGGACTGCGTTGCTGTCACATTCGGAGAGGGTGGAGTGGAACTATTGCAGAGGACTGTACATTGTACACTCCTAAAAATATTGCACATCAGTTACAGAGAGTTACACATTTTAACGTAATTTTATATAATACTGAAATCAATGTATAACATTAATAACTTTTCCAGCTTCAATGAAAGTAAGAACTTTATTCGCTATTCAGTTTTGTAATTCTTTGTTGTTTAATTTTTATTTTTCTTAATTGAGTAATTTAGGAGTAACATTTTAAACACGATCAAGACTGGGTTCTCTTTTATACGTGTAAATATAACTTATAAAATCCAATAACTTGCATTATGCATAGTACGTATATTATAAAACTGAGATTCTAATTAAAATAAAGTAAATGTAAAGATATTTTGATGCATTCTGTTGTACGTATCTATGGGCCCCATAATCAATTTCCTTTCGTTTTATTACATTTTTTTTAAGTACTGTATTTATTATTATTCATTTTTAAATCGCGTATAATCCTATCACAAATGTTATTTACCGATTTGGATTACAGTTTTCTTTTGATATATCGTTTAATTAAAGTACACGTTTATTACGCGAAAGTTGCATGAAAGTTACCAAAAACATTACGGCAACGTTACGAAGTTCGCTAAATAGAGTTACACGTAAGTTACGTCAAAGTTACTGATAAAATATGGAATTGTTATGCCGGAGTTACGCGAAACAGTAATTAGAGAGGAAGCGGAAGACAATACTGCTATTATGTCAGACATTTCTGGAATCAGTGACCCCAGCAGAAACTTACTCTTCATAGATGAATTGTGTTTAATTTCAGAAAGCTTCGTTTTCAAGCCCGGATCACGCATGAAGTCATTTGCAGTAAACAGTTTCACGCTTGAAAACAATGAATCATCCGCAATGAATATATTTATCATATCACTTTTTAATTTCTTTATTTCTTATTGCTTTTTCGTGTCTCCTAAAATTGCAGTTCACATTATCATGATGCCTTATTTCTGTAAAACATTTTGTTATGGCTTACGTGATGCGTGACACCAAATAAAAAATCTTTAGAACGTCATTTATCAATTTTCATTTTTTCCTCTTTTGGGATTGTTTATCTTATCTATTTGTTAAATAATAAAAACGAAAAACAGTCACAAAATTACTTTATTAAAGAAAGAAATATAAAAGTTAAACTTTAGCTCTTCTTAGTAAATAAATCTTATGATTTGTTGCTTAGCTACAAGGGATTATATATATTTATATATATATATATATGAACATAGCAATTATTGAGACTGACACAACCATCATATTTTTATGGGCACATAAAAAATAAATATATACAAGACTAGATGGATAATTGGGTATAAAACTACCATTTCAGCATTACATACTAAAAGTGCACATTAAGATCCAGCCACAGTGCACGATGTTTGTGTGTGTATATATATATATATATAATCTATGAGGAAATCGAGTCTACCCTCTTCACACGAACTGTTTATTGTCGCTAAAGAGCTCCTGACGAGGTCGTACTGACTAAGTGAAACGGCTGAAGTAATCTTATAGTATTATATTTTAACTTCGCAGGAGAGTGCAGTATAGAATAATATATTCTTTTAGACATGAGAAACATTCATTATATATATATATATATATATATATATATATATCCATCGGCCTAGGGATCGAGACCCTGTGACGGCAGGCCAGCGCGCAGCAAAACCCAGCTGTTCATCCTTCCACACAATAAAAAAATTGGTTAGTAAATAAATGGGTACCCTGAGTAGCCTAGTGGTTAAGATGCTGGGCTGCTGGTGGGGCGTGGTTCAGGATTCCACATTAAGCTGTAGGTCTAACGTGGAGTGACGAGCTTGACTTTCGTCAGAATGAACAATTCTGGTGGAAGCAAAACCAAGGTTAACCAAGGTTATATATATAAAGTTTGAAAAATGCGTCCTGCAAAGAGGCAAATCTTTTTTGTGTGCATAATAATAAACCTTTAAAAGAAAAGGATAAGAATAGCCAAAAACATTTGGGGTTAAAAATTCAAAGTTAAAAAAAGAAATCTATTTAGCGGCAACTTTTAACATCTACACTGACAAGATGTGGGAATTTTTTTTATCGAACAAGTGCCCTCAGGTGATGACAATATTTTCACCAAACTTCGATGCATGATAAAATACTTTTCGAGGAACTGATTGTACAGATCTACAGATGCTAAGGCTAACAAAGACCCTAAGATCCACTCTAAGGTTAGCCCGAGAGAAAGAAGAAAGTAAGGGGTTAAAAGAAGAGAATAAGGGGTTAAGTAAGTAGCAAAACCTATCACTCGTGGATTAAAATTCATTCAGAAAAAGAGAGACACCATCATCATCCGGCGGCCACTGCCGACAAGTCAGGAAAATAGTCGAAGAGAATGTTTCCAGCTGTTGCAGACCGGTCCTCCAATCCATAGGGAGGTAGAGGATGTAGCCCACTCTGCCGGAAAGGGGTGGAAGATGAAAAGAAGTAAAATAAGAACGCATTACAAACCATGCAAGACATTATTAACTCAAGAACAACACATTCTTAATTCAAAGCAACACATACCCCCAGCAGTTGCAGACCGGTCCTCCACTCCATAGGGAGGTGGAGGACGCAGCCCACTCCGCCGGAAAGGGGTGGAAGATGAAAAGAAGTAAAATAAGAACGCATTACAAACCATGCAACATATTCTTAATTCAAACACTATCATACCATGCAAGCTGGCATTAGTCGTCAACAGACTCATCCCCGATCACCACCCCCAGAGCTTCTGTTACTAATTGTTTTATTATTATATTAAACAACGTTAATATTTTTAAAATGACTATCTAAACGGTTCTTAAACATATTAACGCTGGTAGAGTTCACGACGGGCGCGGGAAGATTATTCCATTTATCAATTACTTTAAACTTAAAGAGGTTTTTAGCGATATTAGTAATGAAACGTCTGCCACGCAACTTAAATCCGTTATTACGAGTATTGCTATTATCGAAAGTGAACAGCTTGTCAGAATTTATGTTATCGGTGTTATTAACGATTTTGAAAACTTCAATAAGCTCCCCCCTTAATCTCCTAGTTTCGAGTGAATGCAAGTCTAACTCTTTAATCCTATCTTCATAAGGCTTGTCGCGCAATGACGGAATTAGTTTCGTGGCACGACGCTGAACCCTTTCGGCCCTATCAATATCCTCACGCAAATACGGGCACCAGAACTGAACGGCATATTCTAAATGAGGTCTGACTAGGGACTTGTAAAGGGGCAATATAATATTCTTCGATTTAAATTCGAAATTACGCGCTATGAAGCCTAACATCCTATTAGCTTTAGCGCAAGACTCCAGGCACTTGTTCCTAACTTTTAAATCCTTAGATACGCGTACGCCTAAATTTACTTCTTCGTCAACGCTCGCTAGCTCTCTATCATCCACTGTGTACATGTAATTATTGTTACGAGAACCTATATGCAAAACTTTACATTTGTCCACGTTAAATTGCATCTGCCACTTATCCGTCCACTCCATAATCCTATTTACATCGTCTTGGAGCCTATTTCTATCGTCCTCGCTAACAACCTTACCGCCTATTTTAGTATCTTCCGCGAATTTTGAAACGTTACTAGTCAATCCTACATCTATGTCGTTAATGTAAATTACGAATAGCAATGGGCCTAACACTGAACCCTGTGGGACACCGCTACCTACATCCAACCACCCCGATTCCCTACTATTAACACTGACCCTCTGTCTCCTAGCACGAAGCCATTCCTCTAACCAGTTAGCTACCTGACCGCGTATACCGTGCGCTTTAACCTTCGCAATTAATCTTCTATGCGGAACTGTATCGAACGCCTTTTTAAAATCTAAATAAATAACGTCAGCCGCTCTATGCCTATCGTATTCGCGCACTATTTCGTTATAAAATTCTAACAAATTAGTTAAACAAGATCTATGGTGTCGAAATCCATGCTGACTACTATTAATCAAATCGCGAGTTTCTAAGTGTTCGATGATACGATCCCTAACTACGGATTCCAAAAGTTTACCGACAATTGACGTTAAGCTAATGGGCCTATAATTGCTAGCTACTGTGCGGTCGCCTTTTTTAAAAATAATTTAAGGGAAGTGGGTGGCGTCGTCTATTGGAGGAAATGTTAATTAAATACCACTTCAGTTTATTTTCAATAACCTAGTGTAATGACATTCATATCAGTTTTATGTTAATCGTGACAACTTAATAAAACTTAAGTTTTAAGATTAAATACATTAGAAATAAATTAACCTTACTGCGGTGAGATTCGAACTGATGCCACTGAAGATTGGAATTTTGAAGCTGTCACTTACCGACTCGGCCATGATACGTTAAAACATACTGAAAGTGTTTTGTATATATGCTCTTTCGCATTAGTTTCAGCATGTATATTTTAATATGTATAATGTTTCTGTTAATACACACACACACACATATATATATATATATAGTTAACCCCTCCGTCTATGGCCCTGGGTCGGTTCGGAGTCGACGGGATTCTGGTTGGGAGGCAGCAACGGATATTTCTCGCGATAGATTCTTCTATAACTTTCTAATTTTTTTTCTCTCGCTATGGGGTCGACAGACCTCTTAATTCTTCTCTTTCTATAGTCTTGGGTTGTCTCGAAGGAAAAGATAAAAAAGAAACTTTCTTTCACTGTAATTTACTTCTAAAAAATGTACAGGCAGTGCTCTGAATTTACAGGGGTAGAGGTTCGACCTCTTTCGACCATGGCTCAGGCCGGAATCTAAAAATTTAAGGAGGCAAGGGGCCTCTGCCCCCTCCTCGCAGCGAGGCTGTTAACAAGGGAGTGATTCGAAGTAATCGAAGTCGGAGTGAAGAAGTAAAAGAAGTGAAGTGACTTTTACAATTACATGCTTTATACATATAATCTAAATTTTGGGGAATGCAGTTTGAAGGTTAAGTTTCCCCCCTTTTAAACACATGATCAGATGAAAGATTCCAAATAAAAATTTAAAAAACAAAAATTAAAACTAATCGTATTTTCGCCGAGTATACATTTCTGAAGGCGATATAATTTCGTAGTAGTACATAAGCACAATCTAAGTACATCACTGAGTACGTTGTAATTTTGGTTCATTACAATTATGATTACAATTATCAATGATTCACATTCGCTTATTATCGTTAATTATCGTTATTAAAGTACATTACATTATATTAAATTATTACATTTAATTACAATTTTATTAAAGTACATTACGTCGTTTACAATTCGTACAGTGTTGTTATATTTATATATGGTTATTATATATGGTTATTATATATGGTTATTGGTACAACACAAAGTACATGGGCACATACGGTATATATTTATATATACATGACACACATGATTTAACATAACGCGTGATAATGTGTTATAAATTAAAATTAGAGCGAGAGGAGATTTTTCGTTTTCAGATGTTCAATTCATGCTGTGATCATCGAATTTGATCACTTGCCTAAGCATTTATGAATATCTTGCGAGGGGTGAACGCACTTGAAAAAAAAATTTAAAAAATAATACATGCGAACGTGTTTGGACGATTTTGAACGAACAGGTACGGAGGCATAAAGTTTCGTACCATTTCGTAGACTGACACGAGTAAAAATTAATATTTAATAAAATTGATATAGAATAATGGTCAAGATAGGGCATGGATGTATGAATGAACAACATATAAAAAATGACGTATAGAGTGAACAGTTTTTATTATTATGTTAAAGAATTTCCATACATTGTACATGAAAGATATCCACATACCAAATGGGTGATTCAGTATTCACGGTATGGAAAACGTGAAGAGAATTAAGTTACTTTATGACATCATAGTTATTCACATTATGTCATACGTACAGTATAAGTCATTATTAGAAAAGATGAATTAGAGAAATACAGTAATGAATAAAGAAGTACAAATCGAAATTCTATCCAAAACTCGCTTAGGCGATTTTGGTTACTCATGTAAAAATGAACATTCAAACATAAAAACCATACAAACATAAGTACTGCATGAAGACAATGAATCCATATAATGATTGTATAGGAATTGTTCATTGTTCATGGTTACACACATATATATATATATATATATATATATATATATATATATATATATATATACACTCGTATGTGTGTGATATATATTTAGGGTGGTTCTTATTTTTCGAAATTGCAAATTTCACCGTCTCACCCCCTCAATATATTACATTTGACAAAAAACAAAATATGCAAAATCTCAAGTAATTATAAATATTCTTATTGGTGCTGCACAAGGACTCAATTTTAGTTAACTATTGAAACATAAATATTCGAATTTTTTATTAGCGTTCCACTATAAGGGCAAATAACAGCAGTTAAAGAACAGCATAAACTAAAATAGACATTACTGATTAATTAGAAACTGAATTGAACTAAACATTTTAGGACTGAAAGCATAGTAAATTTGGCCTAGTATGGATGGCTGCTTATGAGGCACCCTTAAATATTAATTGATTTTAATAAAACTTCTTTGGTACACGTATTATATTAATAGGAAAAAAAATGCGGGGTTGAGACCCCAAAATTTTGGTTGATTGGGTGATTCTTATATGTATAGGAAAAATTAAATATATAAAATTTCGGGGTTGTTTCACCCCCGCATTTTTTTCCCTATTAATATATCCACCTTCTGTTTGGGATAAAAAATCAATAACATGTTTGAACTGTCTAACTGTGATTACAAAAAGAAATGAATAAAAGTGTTTCGAACTGGCATCTTCCCCATCAGTTCAGGTAAGATGCAACCATCACAGGGACAAGATGCCACATATAGAAATAACATTCAAACTAAGCTCGTAGTCAAAATAAAGCGTACCAAATTTAAGATATTTATTAAGTCATGAACAAGAAATATTAGCGTACAAAATAAATTTCCACATATTTGTTGGCCAACGGCAAACTCTTCATGCATCAGCGATTACAAATGAGACACTTCACCCAGTCACATTTTGGTCCTTTTCTAAGGTAATAGTGACGATCACATGCTGCACAAAAGTGGTTATCTTCGTCTGTCATCACTCGAACTATTGTATTCGGGAAGGTTTTTCTGACTTTCACTTTCTCTGGAGATGGTTCTCTTATTTTCCTGGGTCTACCGCGTCGCTTAGGTGCTGTACTTTCTGTGCCTGAGCAGTCTTCTTCAGCGCCTTTTCATTTTGCTTCTGTTGCTTTGCTTCACGGAAATCTGATGAAGTGAGCACCGCTGAATGCTGCTTACACCTGCCAGTGGCCCGGGGCTTAGGAATTGTTGGAATAGTGCTAATGTGCAGAATGAATATCCACACTTATTCGGTGCTACCCTCAACTGATAAATTATTAAACTACACCATCTGTGGCATCTTCACCACGCTGGCATCTTCCCCCACTTACCTTATATATATATATATATATATATATATATATATATATATATATTTACCGCACCTGGCTAAGGTCACGGCATCTGCAGGCAATACCCATCCAAATAAGTGTAAGTTGTCGTTTTATACACCTCCCAGACCCTCAGTCGTTGGTTACAGCAAACGATTGTCGGTACAAGCACTACAGTTATAGTGTTAATAATTTGGTATTGCTGGGGAAGAGCAATATTAGTTAAGTTGGCTACCTGAAGGAGCCAAAGATAATAAATAGCTGAAGGAAGGAGACCCAACACAGAAAACGTTTTCCTGTTTCGAGATGTCAGTCTCAAGGGGAAAGTGTAACCTGTCTTCTGAATTAATTAACAAGGCTAGTTATATTACGAGCGAGAACAAATAAACAAACAAAATTGCTATAATTTTGTAACTAAATCCTTTACAAAAATTTTCGACAAATCGATGAAAAACCAGTCTTAAAATATATCTAAATCTCAGTTTTCCAACACTATCTTGTTTATTAAATAGATCGTCAATTTCATATGTCAACGTCTGGAACAACTACAAAGGGTTGACAAAAGTTTTTCCATAGTTTTTGATTTTATAATAAAAATCAATAAATAACAGATATTAGAATCGTGTTCTTTTCTCCTTTGCATTATGTAAAGCTGACACACGTTATGCTATTCCATTGATGAGCTTTGCCATTTGTTCTTGAGGACAAGCATCGTGGCGTCCATTTAATTTTGTCAACCCTCTGTATACAGTATAATGTGTTTAGTAAATCTCCTCACTGATATTATATGAAAAAAAACACATTTCACTTTGTTTGAATTAAATCTGTAGGAAAATTCCATGCAAAACTACGCATGTAGGACGGAAATCAACCCATGCACAGAACAATCAACTTACCGATGAGGAACATGAAATGGTCCCCTGACACGAATCGGTAGACTGGCCCAGATCAGTTGCACTGAAGGGTCAGTTAAGAAATGTAAAGTTGAGAAGGCAAAGTTCTCATTCTGAAAACGAATTAAACGCCGAAGCGAAACAAAAAAGCGTGTTTTATGTAGCTTTCTCTTACGAACTTCAGAATGATTCTAATACGCTGTCAGCCTTCTAATATACTAATTAAATGAAAATGATACAATACAATACAATAACAGTTCACATACTAAGGATAGAAATATATACAGTTGATTAGAAATAATGCAGTAATGTCGAGGTTAAGTGGAACTACAGACAGACGTTTTCGTACCAAGAATTCCATAGCTTAGGCCTTAGAGGATAAACGGCAGGACTCATAGTTAGCTTGGATAATCGGGTTGGTTGAATTTTTAATTCTTTGCATCAAACTGTATTGAGCACGTCTTGTTACCTCCGGGAAGCTCGGGACATTGCGGGTAGCAAACACTTGCGAAGCTGAGCATCTCGTGGGTAATTTACGTAAGAATCTAAAAGACCTGTTGTACAGCAAATTTGAAACCCGGAAATTTGTACGCCAACATTTGTACGACGGAAATTTATACGCCAGCATTTGTACGCCAGAACATTTATACGACTGGAAATTTATACGCCAAGCATTTGTACGACGGTAATTTATACGTTATACGCAAGAAATTCATGATCAGTTAATAAAATTGAATGTGAAACTAGGTAAGTTAAAATACAAATTATCACAAATTACGAAATTACATATTACAATAATTAAATGCATAATTGAAACTAGATTTCAACTTATCAATTTAAGAGAAAATGTAACTAGCGATATACAGAACGATTGTCATTTAAAAAATCGGAGAACAAATCTTGCGAGTTTTTTCTCATTAATCTCCAGACCTAACCTAACCTAACCTAACCTAACGAATGTCATTTAAAAAATCGGAGAACAAATCTTGCGAGTTTTTTCTCATTAATCCCCAGATCTAACCTAACCTAACCTAACCTAACCTAACCACCTGTACCTATTCAATAACCATTTACCTACCTGTTAATCCTTTAATGCGCTGTGATACATAAAATTTTAAATTCTTCAAATTGAAATTATTTTCAAAATATTTAAATAATGTTTACTTTTTTTTTTTTTTTTTTGCACCTGTGCTTATGTTTATAGAAAAAAATGAAGTCACGGTTATTATCATGGGTAGATCGCATACTTAAGTCAAAAAAGTCCGGTAGGGCGCATACTTAAATTACCGTCGTACAAATGTCAGTCGTATAAATTTTCAGTCGTATAAATGTTCTGGCGTACAAATGCTGGCGTATAAATTTCCGTCGTACCAATGTTGACGTACAAATTTCTGCACACGAGCAAATTTAGGGTTCTATCAGAACCATTTTTATAATTCAACCAGAGTTGCTATCCGTAAATATTACTGCAGAAAGTACGAAAGAAAGTGTCTTTAGCTGCACTTGTACAGAACAGAAAGTTCCTTATAGTCATATTCACTTTAGCACAAAGGCTTCGAGATTGTTTTCTTATATCCGAGTCATCACTCAAGGAGCTGGTAATAGTTTGACCCAAATACTTAAACTCTTGTACTTCCTCAATTACTTCACCATTCATTTTAAACCTTATATCAGCTGGCTGATTACAGCTTTTAGGATGAAATTGCATAACCTTAGTTTTTGTAACATTAAAAAGAATATCATGTTATTGCGAATACACTTCGCAGACTTTTAGTAACCGATCCAGACCTTTAACAGAGAGACTTATTAACACCATATCATCGGCATAAACAAAGTTATTTATCCTTGTGTTATCTATACCATATCCCACTGTTGCCTCATTAAGTGAAACAATTGACCCGTCAATATACACATTAAATAGCAAAGCGGAAAGCAAGGAGCCTTGTCTCATCATGCAAGAGGAGCCAAAACATTCAGATAGTACATTGCCCCACCTAACGGTAAAAGATTGGTGAGAATGCCAAAATTTCAATAAATTTAATATGTACATGGGAACCTTCCTGTCTTCTAGTTTTTTTAAATAAAATACTGTGGTTCACTCTATTATATGCCTTACTTATATCTAGGAAACAGCTATAAATAGTTGAGTTACTGTCAATGTATTTAGATATTGTTTCTTTAAGTACATAGATACACAGGTCAGTTGAGTGGGACCTTTTAAAACCAAACTGATTAGATGTCCATAGGTAACCATTTAATCGGAGTAACAAGAGTTTTTAAGTAGTTTTGAGAAGCAGGAAGCGACAGCAATAGGCTTATAATTATTGCTGGACAGAATGTCTCCGTACTTATTTTTGACCAGGGGCAAGATATGAGTCTATACCCTCATGAACTCTGCAGGGATATAGCTATGAGCAAGCATGGCTGATAGGAGCAATGATATATGTAGACATACTACGTCATTGGCATATTTTAAGTGCTCATTCGATAGGTCATCTACCCCTGACGCAGAACCAGTTTTTAACTCTTTGATTAACCTCTTTAATTCAGGAACTGATATCAAAGTATTTTCCCTTGTCCCTCCCACAGTCGTTTCGCTGCAATCTATCTTAAGATTATCCGTACTCACACTGTTAAAAATGTCAGAGTAGTGGTTTTTCCACAGCTTTGCAATTTCATCCTCCCCCGACACCCCATCGATTGTCGGAGGGAGGACACTTTTGACACCCGTTTGATGTTTAACAAATTTCCAAAATTTGTTATTATCGTTATTTATGCAAGCTTCACAGGCTTTTGATGCTCGAATAGACTCTTCTTCCTGTTTACATCGCCTTATGGCCGCCTTATACTGACCCCGACTTCTACACATATTCATGTATACTGGTTCTAATCTGGGTCTACCATGAAAGCACCACAAATCGTAGGCGTCTTTCGATTCCCTCTTCAATGGGGCAATAAAATCATTTCATCCAGGAATAATCTTAGTATGATAGTTGTAAAATTTAATCAGGAGGCTTCCTGCTTCTCTTAACAGGGATACTATCTTTCATACCTATCTCTCTTTCATATCTATCTTTCATACCTATCTATGAGTTTACAGTGAGAATCATTTGAGCAAGGATTACTACAGGCAAGATGCAAAATTTTTAAATTATTGAAGAGGTGACCTGTTCTCTCTTTGTATTCTATTCTCTGTTGCATATTAACATTAGACCAATCGACGCGATTATTCTTACCTATTGAGTTCTTGTTATGTCGTGTTGCGCATAAGTTGGTAAAATTAATTAATAATTCTAATGGTCTATGATCAGAAATCATGCAGAATATGAACTCTAACATTTCGATCCTTTAGATTATTACTAGTGAGACAATGATCAATCCACCTGGTGGTACCACTCATATCACTAATGTATGTAAAATTATCACTGGTTACCCCTAATACATCTACATCACTTATAAGTTATACTTAATTTGGCCGACTCGCACATGCTACCCAATTCTAAGAAGAATTCCGAGTTCACATGCGTGTTAATGTCCCCCATTATTATACAGTGAGAATATTTGGGGTTATCTGATAATGACTTAATTTTGTACAGCAAATCAATGTATTCATCTAGATTACTGCCGTTGTTGTATGGTAAATAGCAGTTTACATTTAATATGCAATCATTGTTCACTTGTATTTCAATGCCGAACAACCTTACATTATCGCTTGTTAAAAATTTTATGTTTTGACAAATTTTTCCTTATTATTAAGAAAGCAACACCACCAAAAGGCCTACCGTACATTTATCTAACAAATCTAGTGCTGATGACGCATGGTACATAAAGTCGTCATGGATGGTAGAGAGGAATTTTAGCTCTTGCTTAGGTAGCCAGTGCTCTTGCAGGAGTATCAAATCTGCACTGTCACAGATTTTATGAACATCTACAATTGAATTCCTCACTGACCTTACATTATATGAGACTATTTTCAACAAGTTATCCGCCATGACTGATAGAAAATTTATTATTAATATGATTATTATTATACACACTACAAATTTCAGGCATTACCGTTAGGGCGCCTATTATTATTATTATTATTATTATTATTAAATTATTAATATTAAAATTATTATTAAAATATTAAAATATTATTATTATTAAATAATCCTCACTAACTTTAACCATAATTTGGAACTTTCCTATGGAAAACGGGGAATACAAATGGCGAAGAACTAAAAAGAGTACCAATAATTTACATAACTGTTTAAATGCGAACCAAAATTTTTAACCATAAGTTTTCTTCTTTACTCTTTGCTCTAACCCCATAATTCCTATCTATCTGCGTATTTATGTAACTATATATATATATATATATATATATATATATATATATATATATATATAAAGCTAACTTAATTATCTTTACTCATGACAAAACTGTTATTTGATTGTCAGCTCGCATGAGAACTGGAAAACCTTAATTACTCTTCCCTCAAACTTTCATGACATAATATTTTTAGTCTCGAGGAAATAAAGGTGAAAGAATGTGCTAATTTTGAGATGATAATTAGTTGTACTGTACTGAAATTACATATATCTAAATTTAAATTTAAAATTCTTTGCTATAAATTAAAGTAAAATATGGCTTTTAGGTCATCTGAATATGCCTACTTAGGGGAACTTTAAATGAAATATACTTTATATTCTTGGTATATTATTCTTTGAAATATATAATTTAGTTATAATGAGTTCTTAAAGCGTGCTGGGAAACTATATATATAATATATATATATATGTTACGCGTAATGTGGATAATTGCCTATTGTTGATATTGAAAAATGTCCACATTACGCGTAACATTACGATTACGCGTACCTAACCTAACCTAACCTAACATTAGGTTAAGATAGGTAACATATGTTACGCACATCAACATTAGGCAGTTAAGCAATAGCTTGCATAATGTCAACATTAGGCAGCTATCCACATTACGCGTAACATATATATGTTTAATGCTCTTAATCACGAAAACCTTTGACACATTAAAAACATTAAAAGTGAAATATTAAAACATTAGAAATAAATGATGTTAAACCACATCAAGTGTTTACTTAACCCTTTCGGTCACGATGGGACCCCCAGGTCCCATAAGAGATACTAATAGGCCCTATATATCGTATTAACATGCATCTTTTTTACAACTGCTTCTTCACGTTTAGTATACAGGGTGTCCCAGAAGTCTGGACCCATATGGAAAATAGATATTATATTTTTAAAATGAAACAAACACATTACTAATGTCAGTTTTACATATTTCAGGAAAGAAAATATCTTGATGGCTTAGTATACCAATCAAGAGAAGGTGAAACTGGTATTGCTACATGTTTCCAGAAAAAGTCAGAGGGAGGCATGTTTGTGAAATAACTGACATGCCTCTCTCTGGCGTTTTCAGGAAACATGTAGCAATACCAGTTCCACATTCTCTTCATTGGTATACTGAGCCACCAGGGTATTTTCTTTCCTGAAATATGTAAAACTGACATTAGAAAAGTGTTTGTTTCATTTTAAAAATATAATGTCTATTTTCCATATGGGTCCAGACTTCTGGGACACCCTGTAGAGTAGGTGCGATTTAGCTGTCACAAAATAAATCCCAAATATTTGTAATTTAAATGACTATTTACTAAAACATTTGGTTTTGAATAACAATAAATCTCATACTTTTTTGTTCAAAGACAAAAAAATCGTAAATGAAAGGATTAAAAAATTTGGTAAACTGGTGTTGAAATCTGTTTTGATCAATTTATTAAATATGCCTTGTTGGCAGTAGTATAGTCTCAAAAAGGGAGACAGAAAATGGATCAATTTGAAAATTTCCCCCCTTCACCGTCCTTCATGGCGGTCCTCCACCGTCCTTCATGACGGTCCCTCCTTTATGAGGTGTCTTTCATGGCCCTTAAAAAAAAAATAAAAAAAATAATCGTTTTCACCTTCATTCAAAAAATAAAATTTAAAACAAAATTTTAAAAAATAAATTTAAAAAATTAAATTTAAAAAATTAAATTTTAAAAATGATTCGTCTTCACCTTCCTTCAAAAAAATTTAAGAAAAGGTTGATCCTGGCCTTCCTCCTTGAAAAAAGTTCTTTCATGAGGCAAACAAGAACAAACATGCAAAAATATACATACATTCGAGTACTTTCTGTTCAGGCAAGTTCCGCCAGACAGTAGAAATGAAAACTTAAAATGAATATCTGAAAGGTTTTAATAGGCCTAACGAGATTACGCATCGACACAACACATCCAATTTCAAATGTTAACAAATTGCGAACAATACATAAATCAAAATCAGATTGAACATATTTTAAATCGAAAACAAGTTCTTTGTTTAAGATCTGTATTATGAAAAATAAAATGAACATTTATTATTTTAATTTAAATAAATTAATTTCTCTCTTTTTTAAGGGAAACTGGCTTATTTTTCAAACGAGATGACCTTCAAATACAATATATGCTCATAGCACATGCATATTTGTTTATTTACTTTTAAATATGTAGTTTTCTGTTATTTACATCGATATATACCATCACATTCACTTTCACATGCCATCTTCTGGTATGTGAATTAATAATTTTACTGTACAGCAAATTCGTTATAAATTGCATGTGTTAAAAGAACATCAAGTTGCGTAACGCAGCTTTGAAACTGAAGCATCAATTCTGTTATCCTCCTCTAAACATCCACTTAAATATTATTACTAATATTAATTTATTGTTATTATTACATATATATGTACACGTGTTAAGAGTATTTAAATTAAATATATTGATTTCATTTCCCTTCGTAATAAAAGCATCTGGCAACTCTACCCAATCTTGCTATATTTTTCTCACAGTAACTGTTTTGAGAGTAGTAGTTAAGTTTAACTTTCTTTTAACGACTATTAGCTGCTACTAATCTTGTTATATTATTATCATATATATATATATATATATATATATATATATATATATATATATATAAAATATCCAAATAAGTAGGTTCGGGTAAAAAACTTTCTTATTAGATGCAATTAAAGAAAACGGGATGTCGAGTTGTGTGGATTGTCATTTTTAAATAGATTCAGTGGGAAATAGGTACTGAAAGTTGAGAGATTTCTCATTGAGAACCTTTCTAGTTGTAGTATAGTTAGGCCTATTCACATTACTTTAATTATCATTTCTCTAATTTAACGACTGTTCACAATTCCTCATAATTCTCAAATAAACGTATTTGTTTTCACACCAGTCAGGCCAGTATTTACATCAATCACACAGAATGTTCATGCTTATTGGTTTATCATTAGCTGTACCATCATGTCTTTACAAACTGAAGCGTACCGTTATACAACGTTAAAATGTTATAATTTAATACTTTATGATATCAGATCTCGTATAAAAAACATCATTTCTGTACAAATGGCCACAAAAATACTTTCAATCATAATAATGTACTTATAGAACGCACCATACGCTTTTTCATTGTATTAAAAATGTAAAACTGAAAGTTGTATCATCACGCGATCTTCGATTCTGCAATGACGTAAGTGAGCCCTAACATTTAATTTAAAATTATTTAACAGATCATTCGAGGGAACTGTACATCGATCTCATTATAACTTCTGACTCATAATAACCCGCCATGCATATTTACAAGAGTCGAATTTAAATAAATAAATAAATAAGTAAATAAATAAATAAATAATATACACGGTGAACCAAAAGTAGGTGGACAGTAGGTTGAATACGGTTTGTGTTATATTATATTATACTATGGTGTTCATTATAACTGGTGTTTGTGTTATATTATATTAAATATTATAACTAAATTATTTAAATTTTATTTTGTATTATAGTATACAAAAAAATTAAATATGTATTCTCAAAATAAACGTTATCATTTACTGTCCACCTACATTTGGTCACCCTATATATATATATATATATATATATATATATATATATATATATATATATAAGGAGTTTGTATGTGGCATTCCAGCAGAAGGCAGGAAGTTCTGAACCCTGTTTCTCCCATCACTGTCCTCTTCATCTGGCCTTTTTACATGTCACGTCTACCCTGTAAGCAGTCCAGCATACTCTCAAACACGCGCTTCTCACTATATCCCTTACTACACACGCATGCATCTTACACACTACACAGTCTTTTCAAAAAAGGTGTAATTTCAATAGTTTCGGAGATTCGCGATTGGCCCCTCCTTCCTGCCTGCATCGTATATAGTACCAAGCAAGTCTCTCCACAGTTTACAGGTTTCCTCATTGTCTAAAATTTATAAAGTTCTCTCTTATTGTTTTCCTTATTGTAACGGACATCACAACCGAATTTAAATAGTATTTAAGTATTATGTCGAGCAACATAGCTAGATAACCCCGCCACAGCCTAGTTTCTTTGCATAATCATGAAACATGAAACAAGATTATATATATATATATATATATATATATATATATATATATATATATATATATATATACACGGCAAAAGTAGTTTGAAGATTTATTCCATCACACGACTGATTATAATTATACACTTTAGAGGAGTTTGCAAATTGCATATACTTAGACAAAAAGTATTAGATCTTATGATGATTTCATGTCATTATCAGCATGCTTCACTGTCCTTTCAGTCATTGTGACCGTAGAACGTACCAGAACTATGGTCTTGACAAACCACAATGTGTTAAATTTAAATATTGATTGTTATTATTACATATATATGTACACGTGTTAAGAGTATTTAAATTAAATATATTGATTTAAATACATTTCGTAATAAGAGCATCTGGTAACTCTACCCCAATTTTGCTATATGAAAATGAAAATGAAAAGGTTTATTGGCAGACTATAGTCCATATGGCAAATATTATTAATACAATGACAGTTCATACACTAAGGGTAGAAATATATACAATTGATTAGAAATAATACTGCACTGTCGAAGTTAAGTGGAGCTACAGACAGACAGACGTTTTCGTACCAAGAAGTCCAGCTTAGGCCTTAGAGGATAAATGGCAGGACTCATGGATAGCTTGGATGATCGGGTTGGTTGATTTTTTAATTCTTTGCATTAGAATGTGTTGAGCACGTCTTGTTACCTCCGGGAAGCTCGGGACATTGCGGGTAGCAAACATTTGCGAAGCTGAGCATCTCGGGGGTAATTTATGTAAGAGTCTAAAAGAACTGTTGTACAGCAAATTTAGGGTACTGCCAGAACCTTTTTTATAATTCACCAGAGTTGCAGACCGTATATATTACTGCAGAAAGTACGAAAGAGTGTGTCTTTAGCTTCACTTGTACAGAAACGAAAGCTCCTTATGGTCATATTCGCTTTAGCATACAGGCTTCGAGACTGTTTTCTTATATCCGAGTCATCACTCAAGGAGCTGGTAATAGTTTGACCCAATTACTTAAACTCTTGTACTTCCTCAATTACTTCACCATTCATTTTAAACCTTATGTGAAAAATGCTCTGTATCAATTGGTCCACAATTAACCCACCCCTTATATCCACAGTCTAACTATAGAGTAGATTAAGTCTAGCCTTGTAGGGGTCAGCCTAGAGATTCCGGAAATGGTCCAGAGCGGGCAGATAAATTGAGGTCCACAGTAGGATTCCTCACCAAATTAGGTTAGGGCAATCTACCTTCACCTTTGTTACGCTATGAGTTGATGCTAGGTCTTAGGCCACAATGTAGGCCTAATTTGTCTGACCCAGCTTAATTTACTGCGTTTACTTCTAACTGGGTTAAAAACACAATTAGTCACTTACTACTAGTTATTAGAGACCCTTTTCCCCTTTTGTTTAATTGTTGAGAGCGTACTTGCTGGTGGGGATCTTTTTTCCGTTGTTTGTTCTTCCCCCTTCCCTCGTTCCGTCTTGTAGCCCCGTTCCTCGTTTTCGTTCCCCCTTGTCCACCTTTTCGCTGGGCTTTTTCCACCAGCGACCTCTTGGTTTTTTGGTTGGTTGATCGGTAATGTATATCTATTACCGAGCACGCTCTTGTCACACAGTATATAAATACTAGTGTGGAGAATAACTCTGGTGAGCAACCAATTGGTTTCATCCACCCAGTTATTGACATAAAAGGAATTTAATAATTGTTCGATTAACTACCTACCTACTCAGTGAACCATTTTCGTTACATCCCAACTACCCACACATCAGTTTTCCATATACTGGGGGCCCCGGGAGATAAAAATTTTGGTGTCAATGTCACCAATTTTTATGTCTGAGTATAGACTAGCTAACTATTTGACTGTAAATGCCTGTTAATCTGATTAACAGTGACTATCCTCACCATCTCATGGAGAAGATGTAGCATTTAATTAGAAGAGAAAATATACATCCATAAGATGAAACTGTCTATGGTCTTTACCATAAGAAAAGGAAAAGTGAAAGTTAGAAGATAAAATTACAATTCCCCAGCATCTATTTTTTGTTGTAAAACTAGTCGCGCCTTTAATGCTGTTTGTCGCTGAGGTCATGTGTCTGTCAATGTTGTAGTAGGATGCGTTACCACTCCTACTGTCAAAGGAATAGTTACTGGAAGTTCAGTGTCTCCAGTTGTTACTGGCGGTGGAGAAGGTTCTCCAAAGTCCATTGTTTTGGGTCCAGGCTCTAAGGGGTACAAAAGAGAAATGTCTCTTGTTGTGTCACCCGTTGAAGTCCTTAATTTGACCACTCTTGTTACCCCGTCTGCCCCTGGTCTGAGTTCTAAAACTCTAGCCAGAGGCCAGTATTGTCTTGGAGTACTGTCATGTATGAGAACAAGGTCCCCTACCTTAATTGTGTCAGACCAATCCTTCTTAGTCATTTGGTTATGTCTCTCCCTTAGACCCATCAAGTACTCAGTTTTCCGCTGTTTAATGAAATGAGCTTTAACTCTAGTTAAATGTTGTAACTTAGTCTGGAGCTCATCATGTCGTTGAGTCCAGTTTGGGTCTTCTGAAGAGTCTATATAGTAGTCCGGCAGGAGACTAACTTGTTCTCCCCGAATCAAATGATTTGGAGTTAATGGTTCCGGGTCATTAATGTTGTCACTTACATAAGTGAGTGGTCTATTGTTAATGATGTTCTCAATCTCAGCCAGGAGAGTGAGCAACTCAAACAAGTGTATCTGTTTTTTACCATTTGCTTTCTTCAAGCAGTTCTTTACTGCTTGTATATTCCTCTCCCAGATAGAACCATACCAAGGAGAGGCAACCGGAATATACTTCCACTTTATGTTTGAATTTTGTATATATAATTGTGTGAATTCATTGCTTAACAAATCGTGGATGACTTGTTCACCAGCCTTGAAATATGTAGCATTGTCAGTCCAAACTGTCTTGGGTACTGAATGTCGTGCACAGAATCTCTTAAAGACAGCAACAAAAGACTCTGCTGTAAGGTCCTCCACAACATCCAGATAAACAGCTCGTGAGGCAGCACATGTAAACAGTACAATGTACATTTTTTGTTCAGTGTCAACCAACCCCACAGTCAATGCTCCTGTATAGTCAATGCCTACAGTCTCAAAGGGTCTGTTGAGAGTAACTCTCTCCTCTGGCAAAGCAGGAGGATTTGGTATCCTATAGGGCCTAGCATGAATACGCCTACATGTGATACACTCACTCAGGACTGTTTTAACAGTGATCCTTCCCTTGGGTATCCAATAAGTTTTTCTTAATGTAGTTAGTGTCTGTGGTACCCCATATGATGTACATCATTGTGTGTGTTTGCCTGATGATTAATGTTGTCAAATAGCTAAATCTAGGTAAAAGGATTGGATGTTTGCTTTTGTAAGACAGTTTTGATTTGTCTAATCTCCCTTTACACTTAGATGGCATTCCTCATCTCTGAACAAATTTAGATCCACAACTACTGATGGTACAGGTTCTTTTGTTTGTTTCCCATTAGTCAAGAATTCTAACTCTTTATTGTACTCCTTTTGTCGTGCATGCGCTATCCAGTACTTGGTTGCAACTTCTGTATAATTATGATTGTTTTTATTTAGCTGTTTGTTTATTGTAGTTAAACAGTTGTGAGCAAACCTCAAACAGTAGGCTGTGACCCTGAGAAGTTTGCTGAAATCAGAATAATGTTCATAATTAGTGATTGGTTCAACCTTTTCATTTGAAAAGATTAAATTTAATGTCAAGTTAACTTGTTCCACAGGCCATTGGTCTGTATTACAGAGCCACTTAGGTCCCATGAACCAAGTTTTGTTTGACTTCAACAACTTGTAGGATAAACCTCTGGTCAGAAAGTCTGCTGGATTTTGTTTAGTTGGAACATAGTGAAAGTTTACTTGTAGGCTTTCATTAGCTTCAGCTATTTCTTTTAGCCTATTTCTTACAAAGATATTCTTACTATTAATGCTAGCATTCCGTATCCAGGCAAGACAAATCTGACTGTCAAGCCAGATGTCGATATCAGTTATGTTCACATCATGGTAAGCATCCTTAAGCAATGAAATGGTTTTAATGGTTAATGCAGCAGCCAATAGTTCCAGTTGAGGTATGGTTCGGGTAGGTTTGAGGGGTGCAACTTTCCCTTTTGCATAAATTAGATGACTTTCTGTAGGACTTACAAGGTATGCACAGCACCCATAAGCCTGTGTGCTTGCATCAGCAAACACATGAAGTCTCTGGGGCTTATCCCTAAACCCACAGCACCTTTGAATTTTAATGTTCTGCACTTTTGTTAAATCAGCAGCTAACTTCTTCCAAGATTTTTGCTCTCCATTTGTTATTGGATCATCCCACCCAACATTTGTCCTCCAAACTTCTTGGAGGAGAATTTTTTTTTGATTTTATTGTTGAAGGCAGGAATAGACCTATGGGGTCAAAAAATTTTGAAGCCTCTGATAATATTTGTCTTTTAGTATTTGCTTTCTCATCAAGTTTAAAACCTTTAGTACAGATTGAATCATGACTGTTAGAAGTTGCATCCAAATACCAGTTCATACCTAAAGTTTTAACTCTGATGGCTCAGTAAGACCATTATTATCCTTTAAAATCTTTTTGTTTAAATCCTCATCATTTGAAATCCACTCTCTAAGTTCAAAGTTACCTTGTTGCATAATGTTTTGAGAGTGTTCATAGACCTCAGATAATTCAGATTTTGTTGTTGTTGAGCCTATTAGATTGTCTACGTAAAAATGGTCCTTGAGGAAATTCAATGTTAAAGAGTTATTAAACTGGTTCAAATGATGTCTAATTGTCAGTGCTAATAGGCTAGGTGAGCAATTGGCTCCAAACAACACAACATTAAATCTATAGGTTATGAACCCTTTATTCAAATCAAATGGATCCCTGAACCATAAGAACCTAAGTTGGTTCTTGTCATATTCATTTTTTAGATTTATTCTCAAAAATGCCTTTGAAATGTCACTTTGTACGGCATATTTATCTAACCTTGGGAGCCAGGTGAACACCTCTCCTCCTTTCTCTCCTTTCTCTTGGGGGATAACGCCGCCTCCAAGTTTCCTTGTTGCACCTACAGCATCCCCCCACCCCCTTTGCTTTTTTTTTGCAAAAGCATTGTGGTTTGTCAAGACCATAGTTCTGGTACGATCTATGGTCACAATGACTGAAAGGACAGTGAAGCATGCTGATATTGACATGAAATCAGCATTAGACCTAATACTTTTTGTCTAGGTATATGCAATTTGCAAACTCCTCTAAAGTGTATAATTATAATCAGTCGTGTGATGGAATAAATCTTCAAACTACTTTTGCCGTGTGTATATATATATATATAATATATATATATATATATATATATATAAAATCTTGTTTCATGTTTCATGATTATGCAAAGAAACTAGGCTGTGGCGGGGTTATCTAGCTATGTTGCTCGACATAATACTTAAATACTATTTAAAATCGGTTGTGATGTCCGTTACAATAAGGAAAACAATAAGAGAGAACTTTATAAATTTTAGACAATGAGGAAACCTGTAAACTGTAGAGAGACTTGCTTGGTAATATATACGATGCAGGCAGGAAGAAGGGGACAATCGCGAATCTCCGAAACTACTGAAATTACACCTTTTTTGAAAAGACTGTGTAGTGTGTAAGATGCATGCGTGTGTAGTAAGGGATATAGTGAGAAGCGCGTGTTTGAGAGTATGCTGGACTGCTCACAGGGTAGACGTGACATGTAAAAAGGCCAGATGAAGAGGACAGTGATGGGAGAAAACAGGGTTCAGACACTTCCTGCCTTCTGTTGGAATGCCACATACAAACTCCTTATATATATATATATATATTATATATATATATAATATTTATTTATTTATTTATTTATTTAAATTCGACTCTTGTAAATATGCATGGCGGGTTATTATGAGTCAGAAGTTATAATGAGATCGATGTACAGTTCCCTCGAATGATCTGTTAAATAATTTTAAATTAAATGTTAGGGCTCACTTACGTCATTGCAGAATCGAAGATCGCGTGATGATACAACTTTCAGTTTTACGTTTTTAATACAAGTGAAAAAGCGTATGGTGCGTTCTATAAGTACATTATTATGATTGAAAGTATTTTTGTGGCCATTTGTACAGAAAATGATGTTTTTTATACGAGATCTGATATCATAAAGTATTAAATTATAACATTTTAAACGTTGTATAACGGTACGCTTCAGTTTGTAAAGACATGATTGGTACAGCTAATGACAAAACCAATAAGCATGAACATTCTGTGTGATTGATGTAAATACTGGCCTGACTGGTGTGAAAACAAATACGTTTATTATTAGAATTATGAGGAATTGTGAACAGTCGTTAAATTAGAGAAATGATAATTAAAGTAATGTGAATAGGCCTAACTATAACTACAACTAGAAAGGTTCTCAATGAGAAATCTCTCAACTTTCAGTACCTATTTCCCACTGAATCTATTTAAAAATGACAATCCACACAAACTCGACACCCCGTTTTCTTTAATTGCATCTAATAAGAAAGTTTTTTACCCGAACCTACTTATTTGGATGTTTTATATATATATATATATATATATATATATATATATATATATAATAATAATAATAATAACAAGATTAGTAGCAGCTAATAGTCGTTAAAAGAAAGTTAAACTTAACTACTACTCTCAAAACAGTTACTGTGAGAAAAATATAGCAAGATTGGGGTAGAGTTGCCAGATGCTTTTATTACGAAGGGAAATGAAATCAATATATTTAATTTAAATACTCTTAACACGTGTACATATATATGTAATAATAACAATAAATTAATATTAGTAATAATATTTAAGTGGATGTTTAGAGGAGGATAACAGAATTGATGCTTCAGTTTCAAAGCTGCGTTACGCAACTTGATGTTCTTTTTAACACATGCAATTTTATAACGAAATTTGCTGTACAGTAAAATTATTAATTCACATACCAGAAGATGGCATGTGAAAGTGAATGTGATGGTATATATCGATGTAAATAACAGAAAACTACATATTTAAAAGTAAATAAACAAATATGCATGTGCTATGAGCATATATTGTATTTGAAGGTCATCTCGTTTGAAAATAAGCCAGTTTCCCTTAAAAAAGAGAGAAATTAATTTATTTAAATTAAAATAATAAATGTTCATTTTATTTTTCATAATACAGATCTTAAACAAAGAACTTGTTTTCGATTTAAAATATGTTCAATCTGATTTTGATTTATGTATTGTTCGCAATTTGTTAACATTTGAAAATTGGATGTGTTGATGTCGATGCGTAATCTCGTTAGGCCTATTAAAACCTTTCAGATATTCATTTTAAGTTTCATTTCTACTGTCTGGCGGAACTTGCCTGAACAGAAAGTACTCGAATGTATGTATATTTTTGCATGTTTGTTCTTGTTTGCCTCATGAAAGAACTTTTTTCAAGGAGGAAGGCCAGGATCAACCCTTTCTTAAATTTTTTTTGAAGGAAGGTGAAGACGAATCATTTTTAAAATTTAATTTTTTAAATTTAATTTTTTAAATTTATTTTTTTAAATTTTATGTTTTAAAGTTTTATTTTTTGAATGAAGGTGATAACGATTTTTTTTTTTTTTTTTTTTAAGGACCATGAAAGACACCTCATAAAGGACGGTGGAGGACCGCCATGAAGGACGGTGAGGGGGGGAATTTTCAAATTGATCCATTTTCTGTCTCCCTTTTTGCGGCTATACTACTGTTGACTGCTGCAAGCTTGCATTCATTCCTTTGCAGCCAGATGATGTAGTGACCAGTGGTTCAGATCCTACTTAAATCTTTATCGGTCTCTTCCGTCACATGACCTTTTCCGTTATAAAATAGGTTAAATAACCCCTGAACAACCTCACCAAAACATCATGCAGTCAACATCTTGTAACCTTTGCATATGCTTAGACACGTTGTAGCATCGATGTGATGAGATTCTGGGTGAGGCTAAGGTCCTTGTTTTGCCAAAATCCAGTGTGCATTCCTTTTAGATTTTATGCACATGCAGGAAAAGACCTAATTCGTAGCTGACGGTCAAGATGCTCCAAGACGTGTTGAATATAGGATTCTGTGTTTTTCGGAGCTTGACGAAGAACTTGTTACGTTTTTTTTATTCTTCCAATGAACAGTATATTATGAGGTGACAGGATGGACGGTGTTCTTGTAAAACATTCGTGCTCTACTAAAGTTATCTTTGATGGATCAGTGGAAGATGGTTCTCAAGAATGGATACATATTTTCCGGAATTCAGATGTTCTTCCACAAATAGCAAGTCTGTCTTTTCATCGTCTGTTCCAATATTTGTTTCGTGCTCATGTGCTTATTTTATTCGTTCTCTCTCTCTCTCTCTCTCTCTCTCTCTCTCTCTCTCTCTCTCTCTCTCTCTCTATATATATATATATATAGATATATATATATATAGAGATATATATAATAATTTATTTATTTATTTATTTATTTATTATTACAACTTTCGTACCTGAAAGAATTATGGACGAACAAGGGCGGACATCGCATGCCTCACAGAAACTCATCTTAAGGATTGCCAAGGAAATTGTGAAAACTGCAAACATTGTATTGATAGAGTAGATCTTAAGGTCTTTGTTAGCCTTAGCTTCTGTAGAGGGCTTCAACTTACTAAGAGCGGATAGAACAAAGAGACGTAAAGGTGGCTGTGCTATATATGTACATGAAGGTCATATGACAGAGACGATAATAAGTAAATCAAACAGCTTTGTGGAACTTCTAGCAGTGAAAATAGAAAAACTAAACGTGATACTAATGGTCATCTATAAACCTCCAAACATCCCAACCGAAAAATTCTCGGCCGCCATTGATGACATCAGAAAGCTAATAAAGGCCATAAACCCTCCATCCCCAAATATCTACGGAGACTTTAACTTCCCATCTATAAAATACAAAAAGGTGGATAGGATACTATATATATATATATATATACACCAGGACAAGGGAAGCACAAGAGAAGACCAGGATCAAACAAAAATGTTGATGGCTCTCACAAATGAGTTTATGCTGACACAGGAGATAACAGAAAATACCAGAAAAAATAACTGCCTAGATCTGGTATTCACGAATAACACGAACTTGATTGCTGATATAAAAATAACCCCAACCATTATCTCAGACCCCAACTTAATCGAGATATCAACAAATATGACGACAACATTAAAAGACAATACACATATTGAGGAAAGAAGCAAATGTGGGGCCTTTAACTTAAACTCCAAGACTATAAATTGGGAAGCAATCAGATCGCACATAGCCCAAATAGAGTGGAGAACAGTTTTAGAAATTAAAATAACTGAAGAAATGCTAACAACCTTGGAAGAAAAAACGCTGAGAATTTTTAAAAAATATGCTTCTAAATGACAGCCAAAGGGAAAGAGGAGCTGGCTAGAGAGGCAAAAAGAGAAGAATATTCCGCAAAAGAAAGAGAGTGGAGGTGAAGTTAGCCAACTGCTGCGATAATGTCAGGAAAGTGATACAAAAAAACTGGGGGGTATCGATTGGGAAATACAAGCCCTGATTAAGGACCATACAGGAGGGAAGAGGAAAAGGCGGTAGAAGCAATAAAGAAAAATTCAAAATACTTCTATAGCTATGCGAAAAGGAAAACAAAAACGTGCGCCGCTACTGAGCCCTTAAGGAAGAGAAAAAATGAACTAACCGACGATCCAAAAGAAATATCTGAAACATTGAGAGCCAAGTATGAATCAATTTTTAGTACCCCAAAAAGTGACAAAGCGATACCTGACATAGATACCCCAGAAGATGTAGCGAGAGCTATAGGACAAATGAAACCACATTCAGCTGCAGGTCCGGACAAATGGAACGCATTATTGATTAAAAACTGTAAAAATGAAATAGCTACACCTTTATACTGGATATAGAGAAGATCCCTAGACACTGGGGAAATACCGAGCATTAAAAAGAGCAAACATTGTCCCTATATATAAAGGAGGGGACAGATCTCAAGCAAAGAACTATAGACCAGTGTCATTGACGTCCCACCTCACCAAAGTATTTGAAAGAATAGTTAAAGAGAAAATTTATGATTTCTTGGAGACACTGGAAAGATTCAACGAAAATCAGCAAGGATTCCGATCAGGTAGATCATGCCTATCACCACTAATAGAACACTACAACAATATCCTAGATACACTGGAAGGCAATGACAACTACGATGTCATATTCACAGATTTCGCTAAAGCTTTCGACAAATGTGATCACGGTATAATAGCACATAAAATGAAATATATGGGAATAACAGGAAAAGTGGGAAACTGGATCTACAACTTCCTCAGAGAACGTGTACAGGTCGTCAGAATTCAAGGTATATCATCATCAGAATCAGAAGTACGGGGCTCAGTACCACAAGGGAGAGTACTGGCCCCACTCCTGTTCATTATCATGCTAACAGACATAGACAGCCGAGTAAATAACAACAGTATAGTAACATCCTTTGCAGACGATACAAAGATCAGCAGAAAAATGAGCGATGTAAATGAAGTGGAGGCTTTGCAGAGGGACACGAACAAAATATACAAATGGTCAGAAGACAACAACATGACATTTAACACCGAGAAATTTCAGCTTTTGAGATATGGTAGCAAAGAGGAACTTTAAACAGACTGCATATTATGCTCCAGATAGAGAGGAAATTCAGAGAAGCACGAGAGCGATCGATCTGGGGGTAATAATGATCGATGATGCGAAATTCGAAACACAAAATCAGATAGCGATAAATAAAGCAAAAAGAGTCGCGGGACAGGTAATAAGAACGTTCAAAAGAAGGGACAGGACAGTAATGATTCCCCTGCTAAAAACACTGATTATACCAAAACTTGAATACTGCTCAGTTTTGACGTCCCCATACAAAATGGAAGAAACTAATAAACTAGAAGAAACGCAGAGACTTTTCACAGTCAAGACTGATGGCTACAAAGAACTCAACTACTGGGAAAGACTACGTAAACTAAATCTGTACTCCCTGGAAAGAAGAAGAGAGAGGTACACCATAATCTACATATGGAAAATGATCGAAAAATTGGTACCAAACCTAAAACTAAACCCAATTACCACTCAAACAACACTGGAAAGTAGAAGAGGCAGAATGTGTAGTGCTCCCGAATTAAAGGCCCGACAAGGGACCTCCTTAACACTCAAGGAAAATAGCTTTGTTGTCAAGGGGCCAAGACTTTTTAACCAGCTTCCAAAGGACCTCAGAAACGTTACAGGGGTCAAAGTTGAAGTCTTCAAGAGAAGACTAGATGCTTGGCTCAGGACGGTACCAGATGAACCGGGTGTACCTGGCTATGTACGGTGGAGAGCGCAAGAAAACAACTCGCTCCTCCACCAAGCCAGACCAAGAGGCGGGGCCACCAGCAGCTAGAGAGAGAGAGAGAGAGAAAAACACATTTCATCACCTATCACCTTAAAAAGTTAACTTAAATATTATAACCAATTCCCGACCCAAACACATTAACAGCAAAAACGAGGCAACGGATTTGTGCCCGCAGAAAAACAAAGCCTTTCCCGAGCCATCCTTTTCTGCTCAAACGTTTTCCTTATCTGAGAAATGGCGTGTCTTCGTTGATCCAAACAAAATGACAATTGTATTTCCATGACCGTAATCGCAAAATGGGAAGACGAGAACGAAAGAATTTGTCCACGTAGATTCGCCAATCGATTTTACTTTTCGGTTTAGCGGTTATGCGGCGAGGAAGGGTAAAAATAGGTTGAACTTAAGACATCGCCTCATGAGGGCCGATAATCGAGGTTTACAAATACACGAGATAAATAGTGTTTAAATCTTTTATTTTCATTGGTTTTTGTGTATATATATATATATATATATATATGTATATATATATACATGACTAATACTCATAGTTAACGCGTAAACTTCTTTATTTTGAAATTATTATTCATAGAACTACTGATGGCTTCAAATTTGAAATTTACCGGGAGCCTACCAATAATAATTCTTATGTTCATTTCTTTTCCAACCATTATAATTCCGTTAAACGATTCATATTCGCTTCCATGTTCGTAAGAGACGAGAATAGTTAGCCAAGAATTTTTAAATAGTGAATTTAAAAAGTTGTTTTAAATTTGAAGCAAATTACGTTATTCGACTTATTTCCAGGAGAACTTTCTAAATAAAGCTAGGAACTCTTTCTATAAAATTAACAAAGAGAAGAAAATATTTAAAAATATATCGTGTTTGCATTTTACCATAAAAATTTAATTCACCTCACTCACGTGCTTAGAGGCGTCGAAATTACTGGATTTACTCTAATAATGTGGTCAAGAGTTTATTAATTCGTAATACTCCCATGAATGTCCCTAGATATATTTATTCTATTAAATGTAAAGATTGTAATTTAGTGTATATCATTTAGTATATATCAGTCAAACAGGCAAGCCTCTGACCAATATAATCATATAGCATAAATATTGTATTTGCACAGCTAATGAATCTCGCGCGATATTTGTTCATGTACATAATAATAATACTGCAGTTCAGGTGTCTTGATCATAAATAATAACAATATCAAAAGAAATATAACTGAAGCAGCGTGTATTATATATATATATATATATGGGGTGAATTTCACAATTAAACACGTGAAATGAATGAATGCTGCAAACCCACAAGGAAAAAGAAAAACGATTCCAAGGCCTTTCGTGTATTCAGAGCTACACCTCGTCAGGGAATCACGAGGTGTAGCTCTGAATACACGAAAGGCCTTGGAATCGTTTTCCTTTTTCCTTGTGGGTTTGCAGCATATACAGGGTGTCCCGTAAATCTGGAACCATAGGGCAAAATGATAAAAACGGCAATAAAAAAGCCGAAGAGACTTTTGGGGACTGTTTGTGAAATGAGCGAGGATGGTAGCGGCTGTGTCATCGTCGGTGGATGTCCTCGGAGGTCCACTGCGTGGTTTATCTCCTATGGATCCCGTTTCCCTAAACTTTGCTACAAGTTTGCTGACACAGCTGTGTGTTATCGGCGCGCGGTCCGGATGAAATCTGTTAAATTCCTCAGCGACCTCCATCTGACTCCGATTTCCTACGAGCAGAATTACCTGGATGCGTTCTTCCTTACTTAAAGACATCGTGGGCACTTGCATAAACGGAAAAACATGAATTACTTATTTTACCCTATGGTTCCAAACTTATGGGACACCCTGTATATATATATATGTATATTAGGCCGTTTCGAAAAAATCGAAATTTATGATGGCTCAACGCACACATACTAAAAAAGTAATATGTCATGAATAAAGACTTCATGCAAATTATTAAGACAAGAGCTTATGTTATCTCACCCCTCAATGCATATCTATTTTACCCCTCATGAGAAAATTTTCATTTTTCTGGCAAATATATTTATTTATTTTGTGTCCTCTTAAATTTGGTATATAAAATTCATAAATAAAATTGGAAGATAAGTTGGTCATTTTCAGGAATGGTCCAGTAACCCCCCTATATTCTTTAGAGAGAATTCTAGAAAATTCTTCCTTCAGGATAACTATTCTAGAATTTCCATTTTTTCCCTTTATGGATTATATGATGTTTAATTTGCTTTTTCATCTATAATTACTGGTATTTTCACAAGTTTACTGTTCTAGAAAGGTTACTTCATGTTACTTTACAACTTTCTTACAGTAATCAAGTCATAATATAATTTAGGTGAGTGATTAATGATTATATTATATTATTATTAAGACTAACAGGTGGTAAAACTTTTTCCCTCAGAATTATGGCAAAAACCAGAAACAAGTGTGAAGTCTGGTTGGTCGGACAAGTGCTGGAAGAGGGTTTTTCTGAGAAGCAGCTTCCAACTAACAGTGATGTCCTTAAACGTCTTTTTTATCACATTAAGGTGGGAAAGCAAAATGTCTCTGTAGCTTGCGCAACTGTAGCCAACGAAGTTATTGCTATGTGGGAAAAAGCCTCCTTAATTACATCCCACAAGCCTTATATTGTCTCAAAGCTTAAAAGGCTTTACAATAAGCATGAAGGGCTGGTCAAGAACCGAACTCGACGAACTCCTACCCAAGAGAAGAATGAAGCAGAATTTGTCACCAGCTTAAAGAAGCTTTTCGATGTAGCTCATTCAGAAGTGGAAACAGAAATAAAATTGCAGGAGGATAAAGATTTTCTTAAGGATCAAAGGAACGATCGGAAAATGATTATGGGTCCAGAAGACAAGGAGTTTTCAAGAAAGGCAAAAGCACGACAGATAAGCATGGAAAGAATGGAAAAACTTCGCAGGAAATCAAAGGAAGAAATGAGGCAATTGACAAAGGTTGTGGATCTCAACCAATGTGAAAATTCCGGTTCAGGAGGAAGTGAAGAATCATCTGGTGATGAATTGTTCTACAGAGCACTCATCATCATCTTCAAAAAAGGAGAAGCTTGAACCAGGTGTAATTGTTAGGGATAAAAAGTTCTTGGCTGCTCTGGACCGCACTGGAACATCTGCAAGAGCTGCTATGCACATTGTGGCACCTGCCCTTTCAGCTGCTGGAGTGGAAATTGAAGAGATCACACTTTCATCATCCTCTATCTACAGGTCTCGGCGATCAACACGGATGCAGATGGGAGAAGACATTAAAGCCAGTTTCCAACCAAATACCCCTTTAATAATTCATTTTGATGGAAAGCTTCTTCCATCCATGCATGGGGGTAAGATTGATGTAATGCCCATTGTTGTGACTGGTGCAGGCGAATTAGAAAAATTACTGTCTATTCCAAAGCTTATTTCTGGAACGGGAGAAGAAATGGGGAGAGCAGTTTTAGATGTCTTGAAGCAATGGCCACAAGTAAATGAGTGGGTAGCAGGCCTTTGTTTTGATACTACTGCAAGCAATAAAGGTATCCATGCTGGGGCTTGTACCATCATCCAAAAGGCCCTTCAGAGATCACTCCTTTTTCTGGCATGCCGCCACCTTATCCACGAGCTTCTTATCACTGCAGTTTTTGACATGTTTTTCTCTTCTTCGGGTCCACAAATTCCCTTATTCAATCGATTCAGAGATTCTTGGGATAACATTGATCAGCAGAATTACAAGCCCTATGAACCCAATGATCTCACCTCAGAATCTTTAGATCATTGGATCTTGAAGCACAGAGACAAGCTTATTTCTTTCATCACTCGAGGTGACTACAGGGAATACTTAGAACTTGCACTTATCTTCCTTGGTTGTCCAATGCCTAAAACAAATAAAGGCTCTGATAGCAGATTCCACTACCCAGGAGCTTACAGCAGAGCTAGATGGATGGGAAAGGGCATCTATTCCTTAAAAATTTACTTATTTAGGAACCAATTCCTTCTCACCCCTCATGAAAAACAAGCTCTGATACGAATAAACGCCTTTTCAGTGACAGTTTATCTTCAAGCTTGGTATACATCTCCAGTTGGAATTGATGCTCCAGCAAATGATTTGGCCCTCCTCAAGATGCTACATATCTACAAGATCCAGGTTGATAAGGAAGTGGGTGCTACAGCCCTCAAAAAACTTCAGAACCATGGTTGGTACTTGAGTGAGGATCTTGTAGGATTTGGCTTTTTCTCAAACCTCGTGACTGAAGATGATAAGGTTCTAATGTTCCACAACCTTCACCACGCGCCTCCCTCGAAAAGTGAGGGCAAGAAAGGTGGACCCCCGAATGTTGCAAAACCCCAATGACTTAAAGATTACCAGTTTTGTCACAACTCAAACACAAGACTTCTTCAAGTGCTTGAAAATAGAAATTCCCAAGAAACTTGAAGACATTGAGGAGCACCGTAATCGGGTCATGGCAGTCAAAGTAATCAACGACTGTGCTGAACGAGGAGTCAAACTGGCTACAGAGTTTAATGAGAAGCTCACAAAGAGTGAGGAGGAGAGACAACTGGCCTTTCAAATCATTGAAAATCAGAGAAAGGAGGTCCCTCAGCCACTGAAATCCCTATATTCTTAATCAATATATGTCTTAAATAGAATTTAAGTCGCTTTGTTTTAAAACATATTTTTCGTTCAGTCTTATATTTGCTCTAATTATCCATTAATGTAAAAGAGGTGCCATCTGAGGGGTGCCTTTTTATCATTCAAATAAAATGATATTTTGTCTATTTGTTTTTCTTCCTTTATATAAAAAAATAAAAATGTGTGCGTCTATCAAAATTCAATTTGAAAAATTACCATATAATCGTGAAACGGTCTAATGTATATATATATAATATATGTATATATATATATATATATATATATAGTGGACCTAGTTTTAGCCGTTTAAGGTGATAATGATTTAATTGTATGCAATGATTGATTAAGGCAATGACATTGCTTATTAATGATAGGCTATTTGAGTAGATCCACCATACTATGGAAAGTGACAGAAAAGGCAGCGAGGTCACCAGCTTGGTTTACACCCAAGCAAATTAATATTAAGGTTATAAAAGACCCTTATGGGTTTTGTATTTTATTATGAAAATAAAGCCGTTATTTATTCACTGTGATATAACAAAGAATTGACAGTAATTAATTGGTAGTTTTACGTTATGCTTATGACATAGACTTAGCTAATAAGATGAAATGTTAATACCTTAATTGACATGTAATAAATGATGTACACGTTGATGGTATGTAAATAGCATGCGACATGGAACATTGAATGGGCCTAGTAATGATATAAAGAATGCACGTGCGTTTGGTACATTGAATGGAAAACATGACACTGATTAAGTAGGCTAAATGATTGCATGGATGCACAAGGAATAATTGATGCGGCCTAATAATAATGGATTGAAATGCTTGACAAATACACAAATATCATTTATATATAAGACCATTATGTGATGTTAAGTGATTACGTCAAGAGAATATTTAGTTAACACATAAATATATGAATTGAACATAATAACGGATGATACGCGGAATTACGGTATTGAAATGACACTTGAATTGGATGACAGGCCTACTGCGTTCTTTCACGAGAGTCAGTTGGAACGCTTGATTACACACTTTGGGAGTATAGCCTACCGTTCGGCGGTAGGCTAATGTAGGCTTCACAAGAGTACTTAGAATAGGAGGTACTTATCTTAGGACGATATAACCTTGTTGAAGGCGGGTTGAAGACGAACCATTTTACGCAGATTCGAGTTGTCGTTGTCCGTTAAGCCTCTTGAGATGATAGATGTAGGCTTCGTGGAGGCCTGAGGTGATGTTACTTCTCGAGGTGCAGGCTTGCCTTATGGTCTTGCAGGTGTAGGCCTGTGGTGCTGAATATATCTCGAGGAATGTGGAGAAACTTGAAGGCCGACCCGGCAAACCGCATGCCCGAAGCGATTCCGGTTGGGCCTCGAAGGATTGCTTCTGCCGGTGGTCTGTAGATCTTCCTTGATGATAAATTGTGGGCCTTGAAGGAAGCAGCAGGCCTAGCCTCCGGCCGAAGCCGGTAGGCGGTTGAAGAGGTGGTATCGTACAGAGTAGTCTAGCGAAATGGAAGCGCTAACGAAGTGAGGAGTGAGAGTGGGTGCTCGCTTTTATACGTAGTTCCTGTGACGTAGAACTTCGCACGATAAGGATTTGCGTTCGCGCCCTGGGGGAAAGAAACAGACTCTCCATTGTTTGACTCTTGCCCACGTGTGTTTTCCAAGTTCTTTGATGATAGCGTGGAAGTAAAGGATCTGTCTATTTGTTGGTCTATTTCTTGTCGATCCGCTACATATATATATATATACGGTAGGGTGTGACAGTTGCCCCAACTTTGTCCTACAATGCTGTTCAAAAGTTTGGTGTTGCATATTGACATGAAAAATACACACGTGCAATTTTTTGAAGATTCATGCATATTCGAGTGAGCACCAGCAATTTGAAAAATAGCGATTTTGCTTATACGGCATACGCGCCTATATATGAGATTACACAACCATCATAAGGGATACTAACACAAATCATTTGCCTGTCTTAATTAAAAGCTGTTATCACTAACACAAAAAAGTTAATCATTCTTATTCTCTCATGGTACATTAAGGGGTTTGCAGAGTCCTTGCATTTAGACTCAGCTTTGATGTATCTCCACCACATGCAGATACAAGGGAGTACACAATTGCACTCAGCTGGGTCGGCGAGATGTTGTTTCGAACACTGCATGAAACAAGTTCTGCCGACTTCAGAATATCATGGGGCACAAAATTGAAACTCCCTCTTTCACTGTTCTCCGATGTTTTCTCTTTGGTTCAGCAGTGCTGGCCTCATCAATGTCATCGTCCTCATCAGAGCTAATAGGTGAATCAATATCAGCCTGTACATTCTCAGCATGATCACATTGCTCTCTCTCTTGTCGCTTCTCTTCTCGCATCTGCCTTTTCTGTCGCTTCTGAACCTTTTCTGTGAGTACTTTGTTTACCCCAGAGTAGGTAGCTACTCTGTCACTTAGCATGCTTTTCATAAAGAGTATGTCAGTATCGATGGCATCTTGTTCGGCCTGAGTTTTCCCCTTTTTCGCAGCCGCCATGTCTTTCAACACTGTGTTCTTATAAAATTTCATCGTCAGGCTCAATTCTGATTTAAACTTCATAATTCCAGGATCATCAGCCCGTCTTCTATCCTCATTCTTTTTCATAAGCATCATGTAGTCTTTGTCATAGTAAGTTTTAATCACTCGGCCAATATTGTTCCTGCCTGTAATGGTCGGGACATTCGCCTTCTGGTAATGCAAAAGCACATTGTCAATGGTGGCAGATAAAGCCTGGTCCCAATGCATATCCCGAAGGTTTGCTAACAGACATAGTAAGACCCGCCTATTAGTTGGCAGTTTGCAGCCCTTTATTTCCTTTCTTCTTCTCGGGGTACGGTGCCCAATAACATTCTGACATACTCATCATCTTGCCGTGTATCCATGATTAAATTCTCTATTCACAACATCAAATCACTGTCAAGGGAAAAGAAAAGAGCATCATTAAAATTAAATGCAATAAAATAATACGTGGAAAATTTGTGGGTCAGCGTTCCAGACCCTGAAATGAAAATCTGATAAAATGTGCTATTTTCACACTTATTTATGAAGTTCATAAGCTGAAATAGCAATACTTGCTGGTACGACGGTGCTAGCTCAAACATGCACCGATCTCCAAGAAAATTTACAGGGGTGTTTCCTAGATAAATACACAACACTAAAACTTTGAACAGCATTGTAGGACCATCTTTTGATTTTTGGAGGGCAACGGTCACCCCTAATATACGGTATATATATATATGAAAATTATTTCACGAAAGTATATATATATATATATATATATATATATATATATACACACTTTTCAACCTTTCAAATTTTCCGTGCGATGATTCCTCATTTCACGAAGGTCAAGCTTGTCGCCCCTCTCGAGTTGGCCTGGTGAAGTAGAGAGTTGGTTTCTTGTACTCTCCACCTCACATAGCCAGGTACGCTCGGCTCATCGGGATTGTTCTGAACCAGGCGTCTAATCTTCTTTTGAAGATGTCCACCGCAACTCCACTTGTGTTCCTTAGGTCTTTGGGTAGCCGATTAAACAGTCTTGGTCCTCTCACAACAAAACTATTTTCTTTCAGGGTTAAGGATGTTCCCTGTCTAGCCTTTAATTTGGGAACACAACAGTCTTCCTTTTCTACTTTCCACTGTTGTTTGGGGGGGTTATAGGGTTCAGAGTAAGATTAGGGGCTAGTTTCTCCATTATTTTCCAAGTGTAAATAATTGTGTATCTCTCTCTTCTTTTTTCCAGTGAATATAGGTTTAATTCACGTAACCTTTCCCAGTAATTTAGTTCTTTGCACCCATTGATCTTGGCTGTGAAGCTTCTCTGAATCCCTTCTAGCTCACTAATGTCTTCTTTTTATATGGGGATGTTAAGACCGAGCAATATTCCAACTTGGGTATGATGAGTGTTTTCAATAGAGGAATCATTATATTCCTATCCCTTCGTTTAAAAGTTCTCATTATCTGCCCGGTTATTCTCTTTGCTCTGTTTACTGCAATCTTATTTTGTGTTTCAAATTTCGCATCATCACTCATAACAACTCTTAAATCTTTTGCTTTAGAATTTCTCTAAATTTCCTATCCATTTCAGGTATAATATTCCATGGATTTTAGGTCTTCCCTTTTTCTGTACCTTAACAGTTGAAATTTCTGTGTTAAATTTCATATTGTTGTCTTCCGACCACTTGTAGATTCTGTTCATGTCTGTTTCCAGAGATCCCATATGCTCTGGTTTTCTTATTTTTTACTGATCTTTGTGTTATCGGCAAAGGATGTTACTGTCCTTATCTATGTCAGTTAGCATGATTATGAAGAGTAGTGAAACTAATACTGTTCCTTGTGGTTCTGAGCTGAGGACCTCTGATTCCAATGAAGATATTCCTTGAACTGTAACGAGTAACGACTTGTCGCCGCTCACTAAGAAAGTTATATATCCATTTCTCTACTTCTCCTGTTATTCCCATATATTTTAGTTTATGTATTATGATTCCATGGTGACACTTGTCGAACGCTTTGTCAAAGTCTGTATATATTACATCATAGTTTTCATTACTTTCAGGTGCATCAATAATGTTGTTGTAGTGTTCAATTAGTTGTGATGGGCATGATCTGCCTGACCGGAATCCATGTTGGTTACCATTTAATTTTTTCTCAGTTTCCAAAAAGTCATAGATATTTTCTCTAACTTTTCTTTCAAATATTTTAGTGAGATGAGATGTAAGCGAAACTGGCATATAGTTTTTGGCCTCGGATCGATCTCCTTAATATATTGGAACTGTGCTTTAGGGTGTATCATGCTCATTGAAGCGCGAATTTCAAGATTGGCAGTATGTATTCCTATGTAAAATAAAATTTTAGGAGAGGTTTGTTTTCTTGAACTTTTGCTAAAAATCACGTTTAAGTGTTCAAATTTCCACTTTTTCGTTTTCTGGTTATGTACAGAACAGCTTTGTAGGAAATACACTGTAGTACAATGTAACAGACCGGTTTCTTATCAAACAAAACCATTGTAACAGCTATTATAGGCTACTAGAGTTTCACTGTGATAATTTTCTATGTTTCAGATACAAAGCTTGGTAAAGATTGTGTAGCCACCATGGCTAAGCAAGGACGAAAGACCAGAAAAAGTTCTGGTTTAAAGCTGAGTGATCTGGTGGGTCCAGGCAAGCAGTTATTTCCAACAGAAGTTCCAACCTGGAGAACTGTGTTTCAGAGAGGAATCCTCCTCCAGGAAGAGAAGCTGCTTCTGGATGATATGAAGAGAGCTCAGTACCCTCTGCAAGATTTGGCTAAGGACTTGACATCACTGGTACTGGCACAGTGGCGCAAAAGCAATGCCAAGTTCACTCCTCCTGTGATCATTCAAGAGAGATCCATTGCCAAGAAGATTCTTGTCAGATGGAATGAAATGACTGACCTAGTGAATGGCAGAGTGAAGGCTGCAAAGAGAGAGAAGGGAATATCTGAACTTGATACATTGTTTGACATAACAACCTGCAGAAATGATATCACTCTCTGTGGAACTGAAGCATCTGGCTGCTCTGGCTGTGCTGCTAGAGTTCATGTCAACTGTGACTGTCCTCTGCCTCAGAAGATTCCAAAGCTAGAGCTAGAGTGCCTCCATTACCAGAGGAGCAAAACCTCAGAAGTTTCTGACTTCTGGATGGCATCTGTTGATGTGAAGGAAACAGTGAAGCAGGTGAAGGCTGCTGAGAGGAAGGAGGAAGAACAGAAGGCAGCTGAGAAGAGAAACGAAAAGAGGAAGAAGAAAAGGAGCTACTGCTTGGAGCTGATGATGGTGATGATGATGAAGATGAGGTGACTTCCTTTCCAAAAGTCTCCAGGCAGAGCAGCTCCTACTGCTGACACAGATTTTCCAGTACTGCACCAGGCACATGCTCCAGTGTCAACACTGCACTGGCAAAGTCTCCACCTCTGCCAGGAGGAACTACATGGATATCTCAAGCGCTGCTGCGGCTGCAGTCAGGTTCAAGGTGGCAAACACTCCTGCAGCAGCTATTGCAACTGGTTTCTTGCAAGATCTCATCAAAGCTGGCCATCTATCTGCTGATAAGGCATATCTAGCTGTTGACAGGATGAAGATGTGGAGGGGCAAGGAGTCTGTAATAGGTGCCTCGGTGGAGGCCCTGGAGAAAAGGACAGAGGGAGAGGAGATCAAGGGAATTTTCTTTGATGGAAAACAAGATACTGTAAGAAGACAAAGCTCATGAGGTACAATGAAGAAACTGGCCGCTTCCATCGTGATATTACAACTGAAGAGCACTATAGTGTTACCTGGGAACATGAGGAGAAGTATCTCTTCCATTGTACGCCAGAAGAACCTGAAAGAAATGAGAAACCTGCACTGAAGATAGCTCAGGCTCTGCTTGAGTGGATTAGTGCTCATGGTGCTAAAGATACTATTGTGGTCCTTGGTGGTGACTCCACCAACACAAACACAGGACCTGATGGAGGAGCCATCACTCACTTGGAGAGACTACTAGGTCACAAGTGTCACTGGCTGATATGCCAGTTGCATATTAATGAACTCAGCTCAGGCACATGATCATCAAGCTTGATGGTCCCTACACGCAGAAGTCTGGGTTCAGTGGCCTAAATGGAAAACTTTTGGAGAAGATCAATGACATACTGTCAACTTTAGCTTCAAGGCTCTGCCAGGAGAAAGAAGATTTGAACTGCCAGAAGACATTGCACAGAACCTTAGCATTGAACAAAAACTGCTACTACTGATCAAAGCTCTCAGACAGAAGATTTGAGCAAGGAAGTTGCTGGTCTGAATGTGGCCCACTGAATCAGTCACGCTGGCTGACTACAGGTGAGGCTCTGTGTGATGCTTGGATGAGGCAGCATGGTCTGAAGGGGAGGTGTGAAGAAGCTGGAGGTGCTGCTGAAGTTCTGCCTGGACTTCTACTTCAAGGATGTATTTGAGATCAAGGTGAAGCACCATGAGGTAGGACCTCACCATATTGTGACCGCTCTGGGACTGCTGAGAAGCCAACCTCTGAAGTCAGGAACATAATCACTCATGTGATATTCGTGGAGCATATCATGCTCACAGTGAGAACCGCCACTGCCTCTCTCCTGTGCAGTGAGGATGAGGAGGAGAGGGCATGGGGGTTGAGATGATCAAGAATATCAGAGGTAAGTCTGAGTATGGAGACATGAGTCTGAGAACTCATAGAAACCCTAAACTGAATTTGGATGCCATTTCTCAATTAGTCTGATTAATTGGATAAGGAGAAACTGTATGAGCCACTCTTCACTTGTAAGATGGCAAGAGGAGAAGTTGAGGAGCTTCTCAGGTCTCCACTTGAAGTTGAGAACTTCTCATTTCACACTCCTGTGAAAGAGCAGTCCAGGAAGTTTCAGCTGCAGCTCATGCAGCGTATTGGCAAGAGAGAAGAGATGGGTTTGTTCGTGCTAGGATCGATCACAGAGAATTGTTGCCAGTTTTCAAGTCAAAGCAAGACATGAACACGTTTAGACCTCTACAAGACCTGCTAAACAATGAAGATGCTTTCAGAAGAAAAAATCTCAAACATTCAGTTGACCAGCATATTAGACAAGCTGGGGGTGGAAGAGGGACTTATACAAATATTAAGAAGAATTGCAATTGCAAAAAAAGGTTGAATGTCACAGCAGCTTGCGGAAAGGTGGGGGCAGCTGCCACCACACTCAGTGATGCCGAAAAGAAAATAAATAAAAATTGGTGAGACATTTCTAAAAAAAAGAAAATGCAAAACCAAGAAAGAAGAACAAAAAGACTCTGCCTAATGAAGAGAACAGCCGCGAAAGGTGGTGTATAGGAGACTAAAACCATACAATTCCTTAGTTTTGGGCCATTTTGAGTGATTTTGGTTATTTTAGGGGTTATGAACAACTTTGGCTGATCTTAAATGGGTCTAAGCCTGCCCCTAGAAATGCTTAAGGGTGTATGTGAACAATATGGAACATATGGAGGTTATTTGAGGCTACCAAGTCTGAAATTGGCCAAAATCCCATTTTTCGACAAAAAAGTGCCATTTTGAACACTTAAATGCGATTTTTCGCAAACGTTGCAGAAGACGAACCCTTCTTAAAATTCAATTCTACATAGGAATACATACTGTCAATCTTGAAATTCCAAGTTTTTCAATATTCGACCTCAGCATGATACACCCTACTGTGCTTGCTCTCTTCAGGATGCTCGGTATTTTTCGCGTGTCTAGTGATCGTCTCCATATCCAATATAGGGGCTCAGCGATTGCATTCTTGCAGTCTTTGATCAGTGTGGCATTCTATTTGTCCGGTCCTGCCGGCGAGTGTGCTTTTAGTTCCATATAGCTTTTGTAATATCATCTTTCGTAAAGTCGAAATCAGTTATACTTTCCCCTTGTAGTTTTTCTTTAAAGAACGTGTTTCTATCGCATATCAGTTTGTCAGTTTTAGGGATACTGAAAGATTATATATATATATATATATATGCGCCTCGGTGGTGTAGTGGTTAGCGTCGCTGACTACGAATCCATCGGCCCCGGGTTCGAGACCCGATGACGGCAGCCGGCGCACAGCAAAACCCAGCTGTTTATCCTTCCACACAATAAAGAAAGTGGTTGGTAGATAAATGGGTACCCTGGGTAGCCTACTGGTTAAGACGCTGGGCTGCTGGTGGGGCGTGGTTCGGATTCCACGTTAAACTGTAGGTCTAAGGTGGAGTGAAAAGCTTGACCTTCGTCAGAATGAACAATTCGTGCGGAAGCTAACCAGAGATTAAAGGTGTTGTATATATATATATATATATATATATGTATATAAGACTTATATATATGAAAAAAAAATGTCTGTTTCTAAGATATTGGACAACTTAAGCCATACTAATCCTTCTCAATTCGTTATTCGCCCATTCGATGAGATGTAAACATTCTTTTAATATTTCAGCGTGAATTAATGGAGTATGGAATAATTATTCGTTCAGTTATTGTCTCTTGGACTGAATTAAACAGTGTCACTTAACCATTTCGTTCTGGTTAACGTCGGAGAATTTTATTTCATCTTAAGAAGATCGACGCAACACGCGTTAATAACGCTTCCTTTAAAATAATATTTGGTGTAATACAGGGTGTACATAAAGTCAGGATCTATTTTTGTGAAGCACTTGGAAATTATATGGAATTCAATCATAAAATGAAAGTGGTAACATTTATTAAATAATTAAGAGTAGGATTCGACGTGATGCCCATCAGTATCCCTGCACAGCTCAAATCGTTCCGCAGCATTTCTAAACACATTCTGGAGCATTTGCGGGGTTATGTTATCTGCAGCAGTTCGTATACGTGTACGTAAGTTTTCAAGACTCGTAATCTTCGTCTGATAGACGTGCGATTTGATAAAGCCCCATGCAAAGAAATCTAAAGGGGTTAAATCTGGTGATCTCGCTGGCCAAGGTATATTGCTTCCGCGTCCGATCCAGCGATTTGGAAAACGTCCATTTAGATAATCTTGAACAATTTTGGCATGGTGACAAGGAGCACCATCATGTTGATAGACGACGGTACTAACAATCCTATCCCCGTCGTCTATCAACATGATGGTGCTCCTTGTCACTATGCCAAAATTGTTCAGGATTATCTAAATGGACGTTTTCCAAATCGTTGGATCGGACGCGGAAGCAATATACCTTGGCCAGCGAGATCACCAGATTTAACCCCTTTAGATTTCTTTGCATGGGGCTTTATCAAATCGCACGTCTATCAGACGAAGATTACGAGTCTTGAAAACTTACGTACGTATACGAACTGCTGCAGATAACATAACCCCGCAAATGCTCCAGAATGTGTTTAGAAATGCTGCGGAACGATTTGAGCTGTGCAGGGATACTGATGGGCATCACGTCGAATCCTACTCTTAATTATTTAATAAATGTTACCACTTTATCATTTTATGATTGAATTCCATATAATTTCCAAGTGCTTCACAAAAATAGATCCTGACTTTATGTACACCCTGTATACCAAAAATATTTGGTTACAACAGCCAAATACCTGCATGGTGAATAAATATTTGACAACCAATCGAAATAGCGGATCACCTGAAGATCATGGCCCCGAACCTTCTCTAGTTAGCTTTATAAGGTTAACTAACGAAAATATCACGACTTAACCTAACCAATCGTTCGGTCAACTGTACGCCCTTAACGAGTGGTTACATGAGGTCGTGATATTTTCGTTAGTTAGCCTTATAAAACTAACTAAAAAGGCTAAATACGCACGAAAGCGCTCGGTCGATATTATTTTTCGTTTTCCTTGGTGTGTTTTTAGAATACACACACACACACACACACACACACACATATATATATATATATATATATATATATATATATATATTATACTGTATATACTCCTCTAATGACGTATGAGTAACTTAAGAAAGTAGCATTTTCAGCTCTTAAAATATACTCTACCTGTCCCAAGGGCTTTTAAGAACTCTCTTTTCATGAGGAGAAACGACCTACAAAGACTTTCACTTTTCACCGGCTGATGCAGGGAAGAAGGATAAATGCTATATTTTAGGAAAGCAAATAGATGGAATAACCTCTCCATTCCCCAGTAAAATTACTGAAAGATAAAGCTTCTACCATATTAACGTATACAAAGTTAAAGAAAAAGGTACACGAAGTTAAATGATATTATATACTGTATAAATATAGATTTTAGCGTGAATTGCTTAAATCAATAAGCGTTTTTCCGCGTAGCGATGATAAACAATCACTTTTGTTGAAAAATGTGTAAATAAGTAAGTAACTTCTGAAAGTTTGGAGTTTTCGCAAAAACAACTTTTATGAAGAGGGACTACGAGTATAAGGGATTCACGCACGTACGTGAATTACGCGCGAATGGTGTATAAAATTTACTTATAGACGTTCGCATCGTATCAGGAACTAATGTTATAAATGCAGAGCCCATGCTACTCATCCCTGATATAAAACGCTATTTCTTTAGAAAAAAAAAGTAACTATTCATTAATTCATCGGTTCATCCTACGTAATCCATTCTTTAGAGTTCAATTATATTATCGGACAATTGTTTTGTGTGAAAAGAAAAGACTTCTCATGAAAATGGAAATCATCCATTCTACGTTTAAAAGTTGAAATTTTCTGAATGCATTTTTAATGAAAATCGGGTTATCTTCAATCGGTGTAATTGGCATTTCTTTCACGTTTAATTACTGAAATTGCATTCTTACAAATTCATGTTTTCAATATTCGCTACGTTTGTATGTTGTAGTTGTTACTGACGTTAAAATGTAAATAAGAAATAAGTAATATAAGTAATTAGTGTAAGTAGGAAAGAGTAAAAATATGATAAAAATGAACATATACGCTGGCGTTCAAAATTATGGAAACACTTTTTAAAATGCTGATTATGTAATAGTAATAGAATTCTTTTCATTCTTTTTATACGTCACAGGAAGTAAAAAGATATGTCTGTCCAATTAAGGAGCTTTCAAATGTGGTGTTTCCTTACATGAAAACTTACGAGCAAGTAATCAATATTAAAAGAAATTGTATCTGATGGTGACATTACGGTTTGATTAAAATAATTGTTTATGTTCACAGAAATATTGATATTATTGGTTAGAATGTTTTTCTGTAATTTGTTATTTATACATTTTATCCCATTTTCCTTCAAAAGTGAAATTTGACTCGTGAAACCTGCACCTGAACATTGTTTGGTAACATTGTGCCTTTCTCTTACGGATATCTCTGTATAATGGCTCTTGCAAAGGAAATATCTACTAAAATAGACTCAAGATTAATTAATACCTTCTTGATGAAGAACTACAGAAACAAATAGCCAATAAACTGAGAGTTTCATTCTCCACGGTGAGCAAAACCCTCTCTGTAATGAGTGTAATGAACAAAGTAAGCCGACGGCGAAAAAGGAAGACCTCGGAAAAAGAAGACAGAAAGAATATTACGTTCGAATAGTTGCTGAAGTGAATGCGTCACGCAACGGCAGCATTTCTACTTCAGCAGCGAATAGATGTCCGAGGGAGGTTGGTTTAATGGGTCGGGTTGCTACTAGAAAGCCGCTTTTGCCAGTCTTGGAGCGACCATTTTTTGTGATTTTATGCCAATTTCAAACGTTTGGCTCTATTTCTTCGTCGCAAAAGCGGCTTTAAACTAACCTCTCTCAAACGTCTCTTCGATGTTAAAGTAGAAGTGTTGCTATTGCGTGATGCATTGACTTCAGCAGCTATTCTAACGCTAATATTGTTTCTGTTGCATTTACTCAATAAAATCATGTATCTGTCTTCTTTTTCCGAGGTCTTCCTTTTCGCCGTCGGCTTACTTTGTTCATTACACTCCCATTTTGCGAATGACGAGAGAGGGTTTTGCTCACCGTGGAGAATGAAACTCCTACTTTATTGGCTATTGTTTCTGTAGTTCTTCATGAAGAAGGTATTAATTAATCTTGAGTCTATTTTAGTATGATATTTCCTTGCAAGAGCCATTATACAGAGATATCCGTAAGAGAAGGGCACAATGTTACCAAACAATGTTCAGGTGCAGGTTTCACGAGTCAAACTTTTTTGAAGGAAAATGGGATAAAATGTATAAATACAAATAACAGAAAAACATTCTAACCAATAATATCAATATTTCTGTGAACATAAACAATTATTTAATCAAAACGTGATGTCACTATTAAATACAATTTCTTTCAATACTGATTAATTGCTCGTAAGTCTTCATGTAACAAAACACCACTTCCTGTAACCTATAAAAAGAATTAAAAGAATTCTATTATTTACATAATCAGCATTTTAAAAAGTGTTCCATAATGCTGAACGCCAGTGAATATACAGTATACTATACTTGGAATTGGGTTTGACTTTATGAAGGAAATTTGAAAATGATTAATTCTACTGAATATAATCTTAAACTTACAGTATATGTATTTAATCTAAACGAAACTACTGAGTTTGAATTAATGCGATTTATTTAGTTCAATTTCAACAAAACTGGGTCTCATAATTTTCAACCCAGCATTTTGTTTATCTAAAATCCAAAAAAATTTTGGTTTATATATATATATATATAATATGAAAATGAAAATGAAAAAGTTTATTGGCAGACCATAGTCCATATGACAAATATTAATAATACAATGACAAGTCACATACTAAGGATAGAAATTAATTAATGAGAAATTAATGAGAAATAATACAGTAACATCGAAGTTAAGTGGAGCTACAGACAGACGTTTTCATACCATGAATTCCATAGCTTAGAAGACATACGGCGGGACTGATGAATAGCTTCGATAATCGGGTTGGTTGGTTTTTTAATTCTTTGCATTAGAATGTGTTGAGCACGTCTTGTTACCTCCGGAAAGCTCGGGACATTGTGGGTAGCAAACATTTGGAAAGCTGAGCATCTCAGCAGTAATTTATGTAGGAGTCTAATACAGTGGTTCTTAACCTTTTTACTACCATGCCCCCTCTAGGAATTGGTCCTTCCCCCACGCCCCCCTTCAATCAAAATAACATTCTCAATAATTCTCAATATTAGCCCATGCTCTCGTTAAGAGAATAACAAATACAATTAGAGAAATTCCTGTTTCTAGGGGCGCGCCCCCCAGGTTAAGAACCACTGGTCTAATAGATCTGTTGTACAGCAAATTTAGGGTCCTGCCAAAATCTTTTTTTATAATTCACCCAGAGATGCAGTCCGTATATATTACTGCAGAAAATACGAAAGAGAGTGTCTTTAGCTTCATTTGTCCAGAACCAGAAGCTCCTTATAGTCATATTCGCTTTGGCACAAAAGCTTCAATATTTTCTTATATCTGAGTCATCACTCGAGGAGCTGGTGATGGTTTGACCCAAATATTCAAATTCTTGTACTTCCTCAATTACTTCACCTCTCATTTTAAACCTAATATCAGCTGGCTGATTACAGCTTTTAGGATGAAATTGCATAACCTTACTTTTTGTAACATTAAAAAGAATATCATGTTTCTGCTAATATAATTTACAGATTTTTAGCAGCCGATCGAGACCTTTAACAGAGGACTTATTAACACCATATCATCGACATAAACTAAGTTATTTATCCTTGTGCTATCTATGCAACATCCAACTGTTGCCTCATTAAGTGAAACAATTAATCCATCAATATACACATTAAACAGCAGAGGAGATAGCAAGGAGCCTTGCTTCACCCCGCAAGAGGAACCAAAACACTCGGATAGTACATAAGTACATTGCCCACCTAACAGTAAATGATTGGTGGGAATACCAAAATTTCAATAAATTTAATATGTACATGGGAACCTTCCTATCTTCTAATTTTTTAAATAAAATATTGTGGTTCACTCTATCATATGCCTTACTTCTATCTAGGAAACAACTATAAATAGTTGAATTACTGTCAGTATATTTAAATTAATTTCCCTCAGTACATAGATACACAGATCAGTAGAGTGGGACCTTTTAGAAACAAACTGATTGGGCGATATCCATAAGTAATCATTTAATCGGTGTAACAAGAGTTTCTCTAGTAGTTTCGAGAAGCAGGAGGCGACAGCAATAGACCTGTAATTATTGCTGGATAGAATGTCCCCATACTTATTTTTGACCAGGGGCAAGATATATACCGTCATGAACTCTGCAGGGATACGAGTGGAGCTATGAGCAAACATGACTGAGAAGAGCAATGATATATGAAGAAACACCACGTCATTGGCATATTTTAAGTGCTCGTTCAGTAGGTCATCTACCTCTGACGCCGAACCAATCTTTAACTCTATAATTAACCTCTTTACTTCAGAAACTGAAATGAAAGTATTTTCCCTGGTCCCTCCCACAGACGTTTCGCTGCAGCCCATCTTAAGATTATCCCTACTCACACTGTTAAGAATGTTAGAGGAGTGTTTTTTCCACAGCCTTGCAATTTCATCCTCCCCTGACATCCCATCGACTGTCGGAGGAAGGACATTTTTGACATCCGTTTGATTTGAATTTCCAAAATTTGTTATCATCATTATTTAAGTGAGCTTCACAGGCTTTTGATGGACGAATAGACTCTTCTTCCTGTTTACACCGCCTTATGGCTGCCTTATACTGACCTCTACTTCTACACATATTCATGTATACTGGTCCTAATCTGGGTCTACCATGGAAGCACCACAAATCGTAGGCGTCTTTCGATTCCCTCTTAGCTGGGCATATAAAATCATTCCATCCAAAAATAACCTTTGTATGATAGTTGTAAGATTTAATCAGGGGTCTTCCTGCTTCTCTTAACAGGGATACTAAATTATTATAATACCTCTGTATAAGTTTACAGTGAGAATCATTTGAGCAAGGATTACTACAAGCAAGATGGAAAATTTCTAAATTATTAAAGAGGTGACATGGTTTCTCTTTATATTTTATTCTATTCTCTGTTGCATATTAACATTAGACTAATCAACGCGATTATTCTTTCCTATTGAGTTCTTGTTATGTCGTGTTGCATATATGTTGGTAAAATTAATTAATCGTTCTAACGGTCTATGATCAGAAAGAAGGAAATCATGCAGAATATGAACTATAATAATTCGATCCTTTAGATTATTACTTGTGAGACAATGATGAATCCACCTGGTGATACAACTCCTATCATAAACGTATGTGAAATTACCACTAGTTACGCCTAATACATCTATATCTCTTATTCTTAATTTAGCCGACTCGCACATGTTACCCAATTTTACAAAAAATTCTGAGTTCACATCACATGCACATTAAAGTCCCCCATCATTATAGTCAGAATATTTGGAGTTATCTGACAGTGGTTTAATTTTGTATAGCAAATCAATATATTCATCTAGATTACTGCCGTTGTTGTATGGTAGATAGCAGTTTACAATTAATATGCAATCATTGTTCACTTGTAATTCAATGCCTAACAACCTTACATTATCGCTTGTTAACAATTTTGACAAATTTTTTCTTATTGAGAAAGCAACACCACCAAAAGCCCTACGTACATTAATTTATTTGATAAGTCTATTGCTGATGACGCATGGTACATAAAGTTATGATGGGTGGTAGAGAGAAATTTTAGCTCTTGCTGAGGAGTATCAGTAGTATGGGCGCAAAAGGAGAGAGTGTAATGCAATTGCAAATGTTGTTCAATGTTGCAACACCCCCCTTTGTTGCAAGGCACCCCACAGTGCCAGTGCCAAACCCCCCTTGTTGCAAGGCACCCCTTAAAGGGGGAGATGGTTGCTGTAAGAACAACAAGGGGTTATGCAACTTGGAGGCGGAGTTGCAATGAACTGCCGCTGGGGGAGATCTCTTTGGGGGAGAAGTTGGGACGGCCTCAACCCCCAAAGGGGCATACCTAACCTAAGAGAGAGGAGAAGGAGAGAGAGAGGAGAGGTGTTCGCTTGACAGGAGCCATGCGCATATTAAGACTTTAGCCGTTGTTTTATAGGGCCCCTAATCAGCCAGTCGGCTTAATCAGCCAGTGCCTCCAGGCATTATCAGCCAGTTGGCACAGTGTATACTTCGTTTTGGCACCTACACACCCGTCTATACGCCCATAAAATATTACGATTATATGCGTCGGGCTCGAGACCCGGCGGCGGCGCGTCCTTCCGCGCTTGGTAGCCAGGGTGACCTAATGATCCGTGTTAAACTGTAGGTCTAAGGTGGAGTGTAAACAGCCTTTCGTGCATGGTAGATAAAATAGGTAACCTGTCTCCCTCCTCGCTCTCTCTCTCTCTTATATATATTTCCCCGTTTAAAAGTAGGTCTAACTTGGAGTGTAAAACTTGACCTTCGCCAGAATGAACAATTCGGGCGGAAACCATCGAAAGCAAAGGCGAGCCTATATTTACAATTCCGGAAAAAAGTTAATCTAAAAAATTCATGTAAATATTATTTTCACGGTTGGTAGATAAATGGGTACCCAGAGCGCCCTAGCAGGGATTTCTCCCTCGCGCTCTCTCTCTTTCTTATATATATATATATATCCCCGTCAAAAAGTAGGTCTAAGGTGGGGCGAAAAGATTGACATTCGTCAGAATGAACAATTCGGGCGGAAGCAAACGAAACCAAAGAAAGCCTATATATGTATAGTTCCGGAAAAAAGTTCATCTAAAAAATTCTGAAAATTGGTACAAGAAGCGTACACAAAATTTATAATCACGTCAAATTGCATTAATTAACTCACTCTCCGACTAACTTAAATCGAATATTATGGTCTTTTTCATCTGTAACTTCTGCAAATTAAAACAGGACAAATTGTACACGTAGCATTAAAATGTGCAGCACAAATGAATAAATAGAAAGGAAATATGATAAAGGAGGGAAATGAAGAAAAGAAGAAAGGTGAAAGCGATATAAGCAAACACCTTCCTAAACATTTCCTAATTAAACGATGTAAATAGCTGAACAATAGAAGGACATAAATATTTATGGAAAAAATAATATATATATATATATATATATATATATATATATTAAACATCGTTCTGAAAATTGTGGAGTTTGACGGAAGCGATAGATAATATCGATTTAAAATTCCAATAAATAAACTTCTTTCCGCAGGAGTTTATTTCGAGATAATATACATCATAAAGATTAAACTTCACACGTATTTGACTCGCATTTTAGCGTTTCTCTCAAACATATGCGAATTCCGAATATATCTTCGAATGTCGCTAAATCGCTTCCTTTTCCTCATTGCTTATTTTTCCTTTTCCTTCACGGATAAGTGACTTTAATAGTTATTTTCAGTTTCCAAGATTCAAAATAAGGCGTGCATCATTAAATTATACAGCCCAGCGTCGGGTCAGCATACGAACCATGAGAAGACCGAGTTTTAAATAGCTATAATTAAACGAGTCTTTGTGAAAAGTTGATGATATTTTTTTAAAAGCCATTTCCAGTTCCTTTCGCTCTATTTTCACCCACACGTGTCTTCAGTTTCCTCTGAAAAGTCACATCACACATCTTGTTATTTTTAAATTTTTTTATTGTACCGAAAGCAAAGGTACATATGTACAAATCTCTCACTCTCTCTCTATCTCTCGCTATATATATATATATATTAATCAGCGAACTGCTCGAGATCGTAAACTTTGGGCTAATCACCCGCAACCAGCACGCATCTGTTATTTTTAAATTTTTTGTTGTATCGTGGAATTCTTAAATGATACAATAAATTTTACAGCGGGTTTCTTCATGGGTAATTAACTATCTTCCAATTTTATGTTTCAGGCATCACAAACCGTTTCACAAGCCAACCTCAACTCTCTCTCTCTCTCTCTCCTCTCTCTCTCTCTCTCGCGGCCGAATACAAGATCAAAAACAAAGCGTTTCTCGTCTCTCCACGAATGGGGATATCTGACACGCCCCAGATTTCACGGGGCAACCAATCACAGCACTGTGGGCGGAGCCCAAGACCTCTGTTTGTCTGCTATGCACCTACGCGTCAAGTCCCTCCCAAAGTTCACCGCTAGCCAATAGGAAGCTAGCGTTTGTGTGTTGTGGGGTGGTCACAAGTCCCCTTTAAAAAAGGGGTCACTTTCATCTCAGAGCCTCAGTTCAATCGTTTTTCTTGCTTAGTGTTTTTGAAATATCAACCATGAGCTAGCTGTACGACTCCCCCGATCTGTTTGAAGATCAAGATTTTTATGCTCAGGCAACGCGTCTAATTTTCAGCGCTGCAGATCGGGATGAACTTTTATCTACGCAGATTGTTACAGAAAATTGCGATGCATTGGAAGATCCTACAGACAATTCATTTGAAATGTAAGTGATTATATACTGCGGTTCATTCAGTGTTAACTTATAAGTGTCTAACCTAGATTTATTCTGAGTTTTCCTACAACGAAAAAATTAATCCCACGACTCTTTCTCGTTTATAATAATATAACCTAACCGGGACATAATATATATATATATATATCGGCCAGGGCTGTTTCTCGTTTATAACAATATAACCTAACCGTAAAAGGCCGCAATAAACGCTTTTTGAAAAGTATTTTTAATTATTCTGTTTCCTTCGTGGTTATTTCGGCATATATATATATATATATATATATATATATATATATATATATATATATAGTGGAGCTTTAATAATACATTACTGGATAAATTAAAGATGTATTCTTTTTCGTTTATAACTAGTAATCTAATTTCCTTTTATTCCAAATTTTTCTACAACGAAAAATTAATCCCATTATGTTTTTAATTATTGTCTGTTTCCTCAGTGATTATTTTGGCATATATATATATATATATATATATGGTGGTGCTTTAATAATATTTTTCTCGATCAAGACAGCACCGCAGTAGGATTTTTAAATTACCAAAACTGTCAGGATATCGGCTTTTTTATTATAATTTTTTAAATTCGGGGCATTTTCTCTTGTTGTAGCACTTTATTTTTAATTACCTTTATAGGACCGATGCGGAACTTGAACGTGTTATAGCTACTTTTCGTTTTGATGAAAGGGGAATAAATGATATGGATTCTTTACCGCACAGCCAATACAGGGGTCGAGGTATTGGCTCACATCCGGTCCAACGAATGCCAGGTCATCAAGGAACTAATGTAAGTATTTTTTGGGGTTAAGAACAAAACACATTGTATTTTCACTTATTAAATGGTAGAAAACATGTACAAAGAGGAACCATTGTCCATTAAATAAGTCTTCATGGCTACATTTTACAATTAAAAATGTATATACAACTTTACACAATATAGATATAAACCTTTACACAATAAAGCGGGTGCTAACATATGGGAACCTTTTTTTTTATCTGTCTGCATACATTTTTATCGTTCATCTCTGTGTCGCACAAATCGAATAATTTTTAAAAATTTATAAATCCCTTCCCACGTGACATCTGCATGAGAAATGAGAAAGCGTACATCCCGCACGTGTCGCTATAATATCCTTGAAAGCGATACGGGTTCCACACAATCTCAGGTACATGTAATTGCGCGATAAACTGCACAACCACAGAATCAATCCAGGGCTGAGCGCCGAGTGCGAAATAGTACATTATTTCCCCATTTTTAAAATAGACTGCAAATCAATGAATCCCCTCACCCCCCACAATGTCGGCGTTAACGATAATCCCGTACCAATTTCTTGTAGCTGGTAACTTCACTATTTCATTCTTCGCAAACACACTGATAAATTTTGAGCGTGTGAAACGGTCACTTTTCATTACTCTCTGGAGTGTATTCGCGTCCATTTTAAAAGTCTGTGACCACGTTCCTGAAAAGTTCAACTTCTATTAGTGCCTGTGATTCGAGGTAAACTAGCAAACATATAGGCGCGTCTATAGGCTTGGCAAATTCCAACCTGACAGATATTCCCACTCTGTTGTGGACTTAAATGCGTGTTTACGCCAGCAGACAAGTCAGGCGTAATATCAAATGAATAAATGTTAAATCCTTCGACAAATTCTTTCTGCGTTACACCAAACCCAAGCACATCACAGCCACCTGTATTATGAGTCAATTACTATGAGCTCTCGCGCAGAGCGGGAACACCGCGTCTGATGAGTACTCCGTAATCATAGTCCCTCCTAAAGCGATGCCATTTACGTATAGAGTAATATTTTTAAGGCCGAAATTCTCCAATTTAAAGACACTCTTTTTATATTTTCCATTCGTCGAGGCGTGGTCCTGCATTCCAATTACTATCCTTTTAGGTAGAACACCAAGGGCCACGTTTTCTAGTTGCTTCGAGGCCAACCCGGCAGACACCGTGTATAGTTTGATCTGTACCTTGTTAAATGGGTATTTTACTGTGGCGTGTATTAAGTCCTTCTCAATTTCTATTTGTTTTGGCGAACTTAATTTCACTCAGCGTATACGCAAATACGTCTCCATTATGTGAATCACAACGGGTTTCGCGCCCTCTTCTTGATCAGACCCCAGATTTATGCAGATTTCAGGAATCGTGCGGATAAGCTTCAACTTCATATCCATCCCGTTCATAAGCAGTTTCTTCTGGAATGTGAAATCTGTATGAAGACGTCCAAAACATTCGTATATATTTTTTTAGAATTTTTAAATTTATCCCTTATACCGTTTTCATCTTTAGTATGGTAATATCCCTCTGCGGTTAAAAAGGTGTCCTTCGCTTCTTTTGAAAAGTCGAGGACATTTTCCAGATAGGCTCGTAGGTGGTTGTACCCGTTCCTGCCGAGATGTTAACCATACACCTCACACTGGCTGAATATGGAGTGTAAAAAGTTGGCTTCAGGGTAGGCAGAGTAACTATCATCGCAGTCCGTTCCATCTGAATGGGCTATACGCAGTTTAGCGTACAAATGCATGCAGCTCGGGTTAAAAGAGTAAGGGCCTGAGTTGGGTATCAAGAATTCTATAGGGGCACTCGGCGAACTAATTGTGTTTAATGGGTTAATTGTAATAAAGTCGCTATGCTCAATAGAGACCTGAGTTGGGGCATGATTCGTGAGAGTAGTGTCCTTAACTTATATCATTTAAAAAAATGATCAGCCATAGGTTTCATACGCCTAGAGCACTTCTTTTTTGATTCCCTTTTACGTTTAGCGCCACGTCATGGTAACCCCTTCTTCCTGTCAGATCTCTTCTTTCCGCCACCACGCATTTTTCTCTTTGCATCTTTGATGATTTCGTCCCGTGTACGTTTTAAATGTTTTTTTAGAACTTCTTTAGGCTTAGTTCCACCCTTTATGTCTTCTGCCGTGTTAAAACCTGTTTGTAACGTCTTCCACCCTAGGTATCTGGCACCCCTCTTCAACAGTGGGACAGCGGTGCGTAGTATGGATGAAAAAATGGATCCAAGTCCACTCCCACGCTGGTATCTCACTCCTCGATAGACTGGCTTTCGGGTCATTATAAACGGCGAAAGTGTAGTTTCACTGTTAAGCTCCCATCACCGAATGGGAATTTTTTTCCCTCAATCGTTCTTATATATATCGAGATGTTGGTTAATAGATTAGTCACAACATTCACATAATGGGGCTTGTCATATGTAATGCTCATGCTTTTCCCTCTATGGTTGGGGATGTGTGCAATGCGCAGCAGGCGTGCCTGGGTGTCCCAAAACAAATTGGTGCTCTGCGATATTGCTGTAAATATAGCACATGTCTGGGGGCGGAGAGCTTTCACCCAAATTCTCCATCTTCAATTGATACATTAAGCTGGACAAGTCATGCTGTGCCTCGTGAAAGGTATCTCTTTGGAGAGCTGCGCTATATCGGCCTTCAGCCACAATTGTGAACAGCTCTTTATCTTTAATATTTCTACCAAGCGTTGACTTTAACTTCAATGTGCATGCAGGCGTGTCTGTGTTTACGACTTCAAAAATAAATCGTTTGTCAGGTACGAGTTTTCAAGACTCTTGTTTAACCCCGTCACAATGCTCATGGCTGTATCATAATGCCCGATTCCTGCGATACATTTGTGCTATAGTACTGTTCCTCACCGAACAGGACTGAACGCATAGTAATGTCTAAGGTTATGCCTAATTTTTCCCACTTATCGATTCTTCTTAGGATCAAAAATATGATTTGCTCATTTTCAAGAGTTAAAAATTTGGAGACTAACTGGAGTTCACATAAACCCACCTCATACGAATCACGCTCCAATTCAATGGGTCCGTGGAGTTCTGTCACAAAGTTGACGAGGGTGTTGTTAGGATGTACAGACAGAGAAGAAGAGGACGGGAGTGTGACATAGAAGTGCCTGGGAGCCATGTTGCATACTAATTAAGCTTCATTATTGCAGCAGCTTTTATATAGGTGTTGAAGCTTTCTGGGTAACCCAGCCATTTCACCAGGTACATTTTTCTCTTTCCTGAACCTTTGCTGCCTAAATTTTTTCAATTTTAAACACACTTTTTCCTAAATTAAATGTCACTTTCTGCAACTCCTCGCGGTAAAAGCCTCCAGCGATCTCTTCCCCATTCAAATCTTGAATGTAATACATCATTATCTCACCTTTAGGTCTCATAGCACAAACCTTAAAAATCTCACGTGTCCATCCTTGCTCAAATCCATTCGCGAATTTATTTCCCGAGCGTGATAGCCTTACATAATCATTGATTTTGAAATGTGTAGAGTGTGGTGGCGGTGCTCCATCTCTTCTCACCTCTGGCAGCGCAACTCTTTCTAAAACTTCGTTAGGTGTTGTGCCACTCGTACGGTGGTGTGAACGGTTGTATGATGATGCCAATGACCTGAGAACGTTTATATATCTGTATGTGTTTTTGTGTGTAAAATAGCGATGCATGCGTTCCTTTATGGTACGTTGAACTCTTTCAGCTAAAGAGGCCTAATGTATAGAACTGCTAGTGTAGTAACTGATATTAAACTCTGTCAGCATGTTTTGAAAAGCGCGACCTATAAATTCTTTCCCCATGTCCGTACAAAAATAGCCAGGAACCCTTTCTTCTCTTAACATCAACGTTTTGGTCGCTTTAGCAACTGTTTCAGGCGATTTATTTTTCAGGGGAATTAGCCACAGATATCTAGAGAATACATCTATTATGAATAGGATGTAGCGGCACCCGTCATTATACCCTGAATATCTTTGCATGTCTGTTAAATCCGCTTGCCAAATAGAGTCAGTCGAATCCGCGGTTGTCTTGGCAGTTTTAAACCCTTTTCTCACCGGTTTATGAAGTGTATAATCATCCTGTTCCCGCAAAAACCAATCAACATCAAGGCGGGGTTAGAAATGTCATAATAGCGTTTACTTAATATGTTAGCCATTTGCGTATTTTAGAGACACGTGGATAAGGTTGGCCGTTTGTTCTCTTCGTTCTCTTCTTCAGAGACGCTGCTGCTGGGGGCGATGGAGTACTCAGTTGTGACACATGCGAGACTTGATCCAGGTATTTTAACTTATTCAGATTATCTATCAATGTTTTGGGGACATTTATTTGTTGTAGTCTTGCTTTAATATGCTTCCATCCTGTTGGTGAGGGTCTGTCCCACTTTCTCACCAGATCAGGAACATTATCAACGATGTTAGATCCTTGTACCCTTGTTCCCTCACCAATGACCTCGCCTGTATCGGCCCACTGTATGATGAGGTCCTCACTCAATAGATTATAAAGACTTAAGCCTTTATTCCTCAATGTATGTGGGAGACTGTTTTTTTAACGCATGTTCGATGTGTTGTGTTCCGTTGTTCTTTGGTTGGTCACGGGGAGCTCTGTAGGATTCTTATAATCTTCGTACTCATGAAAAAATTTCTGCAAAGCCTCTTGGTACAAGATCCTTTTCTTATCAGGTGACTCTTCACTGTTTAATAGGGCTAGCAACTCGCTTTCAATTTCTTTTAAGCCTACTTTTACGGGGTTCTAGAGCCGTGTCTGGAATCTTTGAACTTTGCAATGAAGCATACACCTCGTGCGGAATCACAACCACCTTCTTCATTATATTAATATAGTCAGTAAAGGACCCCAAACTGAAAATAAGATGGGTAGGAATGATCCTCCTCTTTGTACAATAATTCGCTTTTTCTTACCCACAGTTTGACTTTTATGAGCGAGCGCTCGTATTATGTTCTTATAACGACGAAAGCGAGCCTTCTGAGAGGGTTTCATTGGTACATTACATTTTATAACATTAAGACAGATTTCACAGATGCATTTTAAAAAGTCAGAGTCGATATTTTTAACAAACATCTGTTGCAGTGCCCGGAGCAATCGGTGATAGATTTTTATTAATTCACGATATTTCTTCAGCCTATTTGTCATTCTGGAATATACACCGTTTCAGGTTCGCTTGGGAATATATTCGTTCTTAGAAGCACCCGAAACGTGTTTCGCGGGTGAAGGTCACAAAGCAAATATCCATAACGCTGGCTTGTGGCTTCTTTATAAACCTCCAAAAACTCCTTAGGCTGATTCGGGAACATTTGATTGGCTAATACCCCAATTTGTGACACATCTCTACGTTGTGCGAATAAGACTAGATATTGTGTATTTAGCGACACATCACGCATGTATCTATTTTTGAAAAATAGATTCTGGTTGATGAAGAATACGCTTATGTTAAGATGTGGGAGAACACTGTAACTGTCTCGGCAAACGTTTTATCCATCTCCAACATGAGATTGTCAATTACAATAACTGTATCCTCATTACCTTTTAACGAATTAACGTCATAGACACCCTTGTGGAACAAAATTTCATTTTGGTACTCGTTGAACACGGACTGATACGTCGAATAACACCACATTACTTTATGTACAAATTTTGAGAACATCTCCCCTTTATCTTTAATGATTTTAAGCATAAATACAGTTTTTCCATATCCTGTAGGACCAGATATAATACATGTGGAGGGGCTTTTGAACCTGAATTTTTCTACAGATTCCATCTCTACACGTCACACCCTTATGTGGGTCACTTACAAAATATTACAAATTTTGAGTGCTGTTCCTTATATTTTGTTTTCTTCTTCCACAGAACCGTGAATGACAACGATGTACAGCACCCCATCATCGATATCACAGACGAACCCGATGACCGTGCAGCTACAGAACCCTTCCCGCTGACGAACCCTCACCAGCGACACCTGTAGCATGCGACAGTTCAAAGCGGAAGCATGATGAAGAACCCTCCACGTCAGGTATAAAGCGTGCCAGGAATGCTCCGCTTGTTAGACCCCCAGTAATAGATCCCCAACTCTCAACGTCTTAAGACACAATCCCCACAATAGTACCTTCCTCAAATATGCCCCATTGTTCAGTTCCGGGTACTTCCTCCGCAACAGCTTCTCATACTGTGGAGGATGGTATAACATTCGAGTGGGTGCGCACCGCTACCCCGACCCCTACCCTGACTAGAAATCGGTACGTGGTCAGGGTTGACCCTGGATCCCTGTATCCCAACGGACTGCGGCGCGTAGTTGAACGTATTGTGGAGTTTGCCTTCAGAACCGCGACGAACGTAAAGTCCGGACGAGGTTATCCTTCAGGTTCGGGTCAGATGAGGGGGACGATTTTTGGGTGGTAATACCGTTCAGACGTTTGGCGGCTGTAGATATAAAATATATCTTTGGGCGTATAATGCAAGCCTCTCAAAGTGGTACATCCTTCAATATGGACAACTTCATGGTAGATATTGACAGAGTATTCAGGGTTGCGGGTCATAGTGCCACACCTTATACTCTTAATTTCAATTCTCCGGTTATTTACAGAAAGCATTTAAACGTTGATCGTGGTTGTGGTTTTATATCAATAATTTTAGCTCATATGTTCACTGTGTTAAATACTTGGACGCAAAAAATTTAACTGCCCACGGTTGTGCAGCATGCCCGTAAACTGGCTTCAGATTATAAGCTTGAGTTTGAGTGTAATATGGGTCCTGAAGAACTGAGAAGGGCCGAGCAGGAAATGAATGCACGTATAGTCGTATTTGGAATGGATGATCGTCATAGGACTGTGTATGTTTTTAAAAGCAGCGTGAGAGATCGTACAAGACCTCTACTTATTTTAGGATTGTCAGGAACATCGTATCTCCCCATCCATAACATAATGGTTCTCTACGCCAGTTATGATAAAAGTCGAAAATATGAAAGGCATCATGATTTGTGTAAGGGTTGTCTTGAGATTGCTGATGATATGGTGAAACATTGTAAGGATTGCTGCATGGTATGTGAGCAGTGTAAAAGCCCCAAATGTGAAAGTCAGGTAGTTGAACCCAAGAAGAGGGAATGTAATGCGTGTAGACGTACATTTGTCAATAATAAATGCTTTGAACTCCATACTTGCAGGAAAATAAGGATTTGTAAGTGCGGTATGTTTCACATGATGGATAATTGGGAGAATTTCAAACATAAATGCGATGAAATTCACTGTTCTTCATGCCATGAGAAATATAAGGAGGTTGGAGTAAAGCATGTGTGTTATATGAAAGACGCCAAGCCTAAAAACAGCCATTGTATAACTGTGTACTACGATATAGAAACTTACACGAACGCTGAAACCAAAGAGGTCATTCCACATTTACTCGTAAGTCAGACTATCTGTGATGAATGCATGGAGATCGAGTGTGATGAGTGCCACAAATGTGGAAAACGGACAAACGTTTTTGAAACGAATGCACACGACAGCCCTGTGAAAATCTTTTTATCCTATATTGTCAAATTAGCTTGCAAGTTCAAAAAAATGACTGTGTATATTCTTACCCATAGCGGGGCGAAATTTGACAGACAGTTCCTTTATAAAGAGCTGCTTGAGCACGAGTCGTCTGCGATATTTACAGGTGATCCCTTGAAAAGAGGCAACAAACTAATACAGATGCAGATAAGAGGTAATGTACAGTTTAAAGACACCCTGCTGTTCACACCTTGTAAATTAGCAAAGATGCCCAAGGTGATGGGAGTAGCCGCTGAAGTTTCAAAAGGGTATTTCCCTTACACATTCCTCACTAACGAAACTTTGAATTACGTAGGGCTACCTCCACCCAAACATTACTTTAACTACACCAACATGAGTGATAGTGAGCGTAAAGATTTGAACCCTACTACAACAGTTTTAATGAAGATAATCCATACAATATAGCCGATGAATATGAACGTTATTGCGTGAATGACGTACGTGTACTTAGAATATGCTTTCAAGCCTTTAGAAGGATGTACATAACCCGTTTCAAGGTCAATGGTCGTGTTTTTGGGGTTGACGGCCTAAGTGAGGATCCAGCCACTGGTGAGAAGACTGTGTATTCCTTTAACGGCTGCTGGTGGCATGGATGCCCGCGCGCTGAATGTGCCGTCACAGGGGACCTTTATGGAAGATCCCCCGCCAACAGTCTCGCATGGACCCGTAACCGTGATCAACTTGTAGGCTCCCATTCACTCACAAAATCGTGTGGGAGCATGAGTATGATGCAAGGATGGAGACAGATGCCCAGTACCGTGAAGAAATAAAGAACATCAAACGTTCAATGAAGTTGGACCCCCTCAAATGCGGTGACAGCTTGTTTGGAGGGCGCACAAACCCATTCAAGCTATACTTTCCGCCTACGGAGGGCGTGAAACTCCACTACTACGACTTCTGCTCTTATACCCCTACGTGATGAAGAACAATCCGTACCCCGTAATTGCACATGAAAAAATGGTGGGTCCCACCATACCAACCATCGAGGAGTTTTCAGCTAACTTCAATGAGCGCTACTTTAGACTCTCTTTCGTAGACGCGCTCCCCCCTCGCGATTTATGGATGCCGATCTTACCCGTCGTTATAGATCACAAGCTCATGTTTCCCCTGTGCGTGAAGTGTGCAGAAGAGAACAACGGTGATTGTGACCATACAACCCACCAGCGTAAGATCAGAGGTGTATATACAAGTCCTGAGCTGGCCTTAGCCGTTCGCCATGGGTATAGGATATTGAAGATACATGAGATGTGGAGGTTTCAGAAGCTACCCAACCTTTTCACACCATATATAAACGCTTTTTTTGAAGGATACGGTCGAAGCATCAGGGTATCCGCGAGGAGTTGATACCGAAGATGAAAAAACGGCTTATATTCAGCGTTACCGTGCCCATGAAGGTATACAGCTTGACCGATCCCAAATTGTTAAGAATCCTGGCAAGCGCTTTCGTGCAAAGTTGTGCCTAAACAGTCTTTGGAGGAAATTTGCATAGAATACCGGCAAAGAGAACGTCCATTTGGCACAAAGTTATAGTGAAGTTAGAGAGGTGAATATACGGGGATCCAAAAAAACTTAGCCCCCCCCGCCCATGGCCTAAACCATTAGAGGTACAGTAAAACTAAACATACCTTACAATAGAGAATTTAATCCTGCATTTAATGAGATACAATTAAAACTTGGTGTTCCCGCCATTGGCTTCCAAGACAGCCTGAATTCGCTTTGGGTAGCTTGCCAAAAGTGACGTGAGTAGATCGTGATCGTTACGCAAATTTGCTAAAACAGTTTCAATGTGTTGCGTCATTGCATCCTTTGAAAATCGATTTGCTGCAGGTTCTTGAACAAGAGACATTCAACCTTGTCCTTTATAACTGATCCAATGTGTTCACAGACGTTCAGGTCAGGAGAATTTCCTGGCCATTTTTCATTTCCAAAGAAATCGATCTCATGGTTCCGCAACAACTGTTGAGTGGCTAATGCTTTAAAGCAGGGGGCCTTATCGTGCAGAAGTGTGACCTGATCGACATCCATAACATTGTTTGGGTTTCTTAGAAAAGGAATGATATGCTGGGATAGAATAATATCACGAAAATACTGTCTATCCCAACTCTGACCATTTGGCTTCAGCACCCACATGAGCTTCTTTGCAGTGAACAAAACAAACACACCAACACAGTCTGGACTTTTTAATAATTCGCGATAATGTTCATTATCATCGATTTCATCTGGTGTTGTGGCCCACACTCGATCATTTTGGTAGTTAGGCCGACGTGTTACGTAAACAAAATATTCATCAGAGACAGCTAAATGCATGAAATCATCCACAATCTTCAAGATAATGGGCAAACCACATTTTGTCATCGATGTTAAGTTGAGTTTTTCTTGGCTTTGGAAGTTCATGCCAAGGCTTTAAACCTTGCCTATGACGGTACAGTCGAATGATCTCACCACTAACGATCTTTCCTCTCAACACTTCGATCTCTCTAGAAAGTTTAGCACAGCTGTTTTTCCGCTTACGCGTACCGCTTTCAATGATGTCCTTTGTTTCCTGAGAGAGTAGCAAATTTGGGCGCCCAGATTTGGTTGTATCCATTTCACATTCATCCAAAGTTTTATTCCAATTTCTTTTGACGAAGTCCTCACTTCTTCGCAACTTTTGGCAACCCATGAACGTGTTATGAAGGTGGCTCCAGCATCACGAGCTTCCCGAAATGTTATTGCTCGTATGCGATCTATCACACGTTGCCTCTCCGAATCACCAATTAATTGAGAAGCCATTATATTATCACTTATCAGCTAGAGTAATTTTAATACCTGCAATAAATAAAGAATTTTATATATTTTTATAATCACTAAAAACTATTTCGATATAAGTAAACATGTAAGCTGCAAATAGGGGGGGCTAAGGTTTTTTGGAACCCCTTAGGTAATACGTAATAAAGTATTACGTAAGTATTACCTAAGGGGTAATACTTACGTAATACTTACGTAATAAAGTACAGTATCACCGAACTGGCCATAGATACCTCACGGGTTACAAACATACCTGTATCCAGCTTCACAACGGCCTTCGCCCGCATCAAACTTTGGGGCCTATTGCAGTCTCTTCGACGGAGGGTGTTGTACGCTGACACAGATAGCGTGATATTCACAGCGAGGGAAGGTAAATAAATGCCCGCTATTGGGGAGTTCCTCGGAGAGCTAACTGACGAGATCAAGGATGAGTATGGTGATGGTGCATACGCAGACTCGTTTGTGTCAACAGGGCCAAAAACCTATGGGGTACGGGTGAGGGTGGGGGATGATATGAAGTATATCGTGAAGGCTAAGGGTATCACGCTTAACCATGCGAACCGTCGAGTCGTTAACTTTGAATCGTTGAAGGATCTAGTGTGCTTGGAAGATGAGGTTGACCAGCTACCCCAACTGACTGTGGAGACGCACAGTTTTCGGGCGCAGAAACTGAGGTGTGTGAAGGAACTTAGGGGCACGAAGGTATGCCGTAACACCTATAGGAAACGTTACCAGGTGCCTGGTACCTATGATACCGTGCCTTTTGGCTACCTTAATCCTTGATTGTATTTATATATGTATGTATTGATATATTTATTTATCGCGTATATTTGTTTCAATTAAGGTTTCATTTTCTCCTTTGCGTGCGTGCGTGTGTGTGTACAGTAAAAAGCTAAGCTCCGCCCACTGTAAGATCGGCAACGTGACTCTTGCCAATACCTGAGCATATCTCTATCCCTGCGTGCTCAGTTGACCTCTGCATACCCTTGAGTTCAGACTTGTATTCTCCCGCGTGGAAGAAAACTAGCAATGGCTACCTTTAATATTGCGTGTTCAACATTTATGAAGTGGTATTCGGCAAAGAGCCAAGATGTGGTGGATACTGAAAAACTCCCTATTACCCCCTCCTTTAATACTTTTATGGCTACATTGAGCCGTGCGAAGGACCAAGATGTTCAAATACTCTACGGGTATTCTGGCGAGGGCATTGTAAGATTTCGTAGTACAAACGATGTATTGAAGTATGTTGTAGACCTAATCTTTATGAAGGCTCACATGTACCGCGAAGTAGAAGAAGCAACACGTTCAGAAGATAAGCAACGGTTATGGATAGTGAGTCTTGTTGATGAGTGGTGTGACAAGCGATATTATGTCATGTTACATCATACCGACTACTCGTACCCTACGGTTGAGAATGTAAATCTTGTCATCATGGAAAATCTTAAGTATTTTTACCACTATATTAATATATATCATGCCGAGGTTTGTAGTGAGGTTGTGGCTAATGGGCTGTGTGAGTTTTTAACAGACTTTAGAGAGAAGTATCGCTTGTTAAACAAAAAGGATAAATATGGACATATGTTTCTCTCAAATAGTGCACCGGATTGTGAAGATGTTTAGTTTGTGGAAATGAACGTCTGGTGAGTGATAAAACATTAAAGCCGGTATTGCTTCACGTAGCGGAAAATTCTGTTTGTCCAGGGGCACAAGTGTTCAAACAAGCCTGTTCACGCTTCAGTAGTTTATGGTGTGACTCGCTCCCCCAGCGAGCCGTCCACCTGTGTACCTCACGAAACACACGAGTTCGAACAAACCCGTACATGTTTCATCAGCGTGAGTGACTCCGCCCGTCGAGCCGATCCGTCCACTCGTGGCTCATAGTCATCTCAGAGCTTGAACCGAGTGGACGTGCGAATACGATGGAACTTTCTTTGAGAAGCATTCTCAACGCCTCGTACGATGTCTCCGTGACGAAGTCATTGCGCGTGTTCAGGCGTGAAACCGGCACCATTAACTGTGTACTTGAAACGATTTGCAGGCAAGCAAGCAAACGTAATGTTATTTATTTAAGTGTTGAGGAGATGAATAGAGTCTTCGTGATAGTTGAGAAGTGGGGAGAGGACCGTTATAAAATACCTGCAGCTGTAGGTACAAGAAGAGAGCAGATTAGTGACGCCCCCTCATATGCTGTTGTTTGCACGTTGTGTATATATAACGATCAGCCATGCATTGATATACGACTGATGTGGAAGAATGCATCTGATAATAACGTTCTTGTCCCTACACGAAACCGCATCATCCTCGACAGAATGTTTGAAATCGTCGGATTCCGCAAGCTGAAAGCCTATATTAGACGCTCGTGTTACGGCTATGATTTATTTTGACACGGTTCTTGAATACGCATACACCGCTCTGCTCGACGGATTTATCGAATGTAGGAATGAACAAGGCGAGAACAGTCTAGAGTTGGATGCTTATTTAAAAGGTTTAGATTCTTCGAAATATCCTGAACTTTGGTACAAAGCACTTGAGCGGTACAGGGCAGAGCTTGCCTACACTCAGTGATGGGCATCGATACATGAAAATCGCTAAAGCGATACCGATACATCGATACATGAAGAACGTCTTAGGCGATACCGATACGCCGATACTTTCTAGATGTCTTAAGCAATACCGATACCGACACATGTATCGCCGGTACATTTTTATAATTATTCATTTAATATGTAGGTATTAGATATTATTGTTTATACTAGTAATTTGTACGCACTGTAAGTAAAATCAACGACATTTTAATGGGTTTTATAGATGTAAATTAAAACAATTGCTTTATTTAATGAAAGTATGTTTTAATTTTGCAGGATACATGAATGACTGAAAATATTACACTAACAATTAAAAGTAATTACTATTACCCTTCAAAAATACCAGCTGGCTAAATATCTGGTCAGACAGTCTATTCCTTTTTGGAGCGTGAATGTGACCAGCCAAACTATATTATATGAGCGTTTCTATATTATGAGCGTTTCTATATTATGGTTAATTAATCTCAATAACACAAGTACAAACGTGTTTAAACGTTGCGCCGTACTGTGTGACGTGACCAGTAAAGTAGTACTGTCATTAAATAAATATTTAATAATATTATTATTTATGTATATTCATAAATATAACTCAGTAGTGTCATATTATAACATCTATTTAAATATTTAAAAATTCTTATTAATGTATCGATGTATCGAAGTATCGATTTTTTTCGATACATTTAAGAAAATTGACCTTAGCGATACCGATAAATCGATACTTTTGTCAAGTAGCTAAAGCGATACCGATACCGATACAAAAGTATCGATCGATACGTATCGGCGATACATGTATCTAGATACTGCCCATCACTGCCTACACTGTTCACCCTGAAGAGCTGTACCTCTATATAATGAATAGCTGTCGTTACGACTTGGAAGATTATATCAATTGCCGCTATGCCTTGTTGATTCAATCTGCACTAAAGGTTTTAAACTTGATGAGGAAGCTAACACTAAAAGACAAATATTATCAGAGGCTTCAAAGATTTTTCATCCCATAGGTCTATTCCTGCCTTCAACAATAAAATCAAAGATTCTCCTCCAAGAAGTTTGGAGGACAAATGTTGGGTGGGATGAGCCATTGAGCCAATAACAACTGAAGATCAAAAATCTTGGAAGAAGTTAGCTGCTGATTTAACAAAACTGCAGAACATTAAAATACAAAGGTGCTGTGGGTTTAGGGATAAACCCCAGAGACTTCATGTGTTTGCTGATGCAAGCACACAGACTTATGGGTGCTGTACGTATCTTGTAAGTCCTACAGAAAGTCATCTAATTTATGCAAAAGGGAAAGTTGCACCTCTCAAACCTACCCGAACCATACCTCAGTTGGAACTATTGGCTGCTGCGTTAGCCATTAAAACCATTTCATTGCTTAAGGATGCTTACCATGATGTGAACATAACTGGTATCCACATCTGGCTCGACAGTCAGATTTGTCTTGCCTGGATACGGAATGATCACATTAATAGTAAGAACATCTTTGTAAGAAATAGGCTAAAAGAAATAGCTGAAGCTAATGAAAGCCTACAAGTCAACTTTCACTATGTTCCAACTAAACAAAATCCAGCAGACTTTCTGACCAGAGGTTTATCCTACAAGTTGTTGAAGTCAAACAAAACTTGGTTCATGGGACCTAAGTGGCTCTGTAATACAGACCAATGGCCTGTGGAACAAGTTAACTTGACATTAAATTTAATCTTTTCAAATGAAAAGGTTGAACCAATCACTAATTATGAACATTATTCTGATTTCAACAAACTTGTCAGGGTCACAGCCTACTGTTTGAGGTTTGCTCACAACTGTTTAACTACAATTAACAAACAGCTAAATAAGAGCAATCGCAATTATGCAGAAGTTGCAACCAAGTACTGGATAGGGCATGCACAACAAAAGGAGTACAATAAAGAGTTAGAATTCTTGACTAATGGGAAACAAACAAAAGAGCCTGTACCATCAGTAGTTGTGGATCTAAACTTGTTCAGAGATGAGGAAGGTCTTCTAAGGTGTAAAGGGAGATTAGACAAATCAAAACTGTCTTACAAAAGCAAACATCCAATCCTTTTACCAAGATTTAGCTATCTGACAACATTAATCATCAGACAAACACACAATGATGTACATCATAGGGTGGGGGGTACCACAGACACTAATTGCATTAACTCCACTAGGGAACAACATTTTTGCTTCTTGAAAACTATTTGGTGTTTCTTATAGAACTTTTGATGCTGATTCCAAATATGGTTTCAGAATGTTTCTATCACCCATACTTTTCGAGAAAATAATATTTCCATTTACTCAGAGTTTTCCCAAAATATTAGTTAAAATTAAATGTACTAATTTAATTTTACTTTCTTTTTTTTCCAGGTTAACTATATTTAATAGTATTTTTTGCATTAAAAAAATATAGCTATTTAAACAAACAGATTTTTAATAAAAAGAAATTTTTTTTCAAGTTTTGCTCAAATTTTAAAATTTTTCATAGTAGAAAAAATTGGTTTTTCATTCCAAAAAGTTTTCCGTAATTTCAATAATTTTCCGCCAGCATGAATCGAAACTGTATTAATCCCAGAGATACATTTTGCTACGTATGTGGAGAACTGACCATAATGGCACAGAGGAAGACAATGACCCCACTCGTGAAGAAGGCTTACGAACTTTATTTTGGATGTAAGGTATGCGACCAAGACAAATCCTGGGCACCTCATATCTCATGCATTTCCTGTGCCGTCACTCTTAGGGGTTGGATTAAAGGTACCCGCAAATCTATGCCATTTGCCATACCAATGATTTGGAGAGAGCCCAAGGATCACCTAACGGATTGCTATTTTTGTATGACTAACGTTTCAGGATTCTCTGCCAAAAATAAACAAAATTCAATACCCAAATCTTGCATCTGCCATGAGACCAGTACTACATGACGATGATAACCCAATTCCAACTCCCCAAAGTCATGGACACTGGATGAAGAGTCTGAAGTTGAACCAATGGAAATTGATGGCACTAAAGATACAGACTTTCAGCAACCTGAATCAAATAAATCACGTATGATAACGCAGGTTATGCTGAATGATCTCGTGAGAGATTTGGATCTTCCGAAAAAGAAAGCGGAATTATTGGGCTCCAGGTTACGTGAATGGATTTTGCTGGCAAAAGATACAAGCATATCGGCGTTCCGCACTCGCCAAAAAGATCTGATGCAGTATTTCTCCTCGTCAGGTGGTTTATGCTACTGTAATAATGTAAATGGACTGCTGTTAGCTCTCGGTCATGAGCACAAATCTGAAGATTGGCGTTTATTTATTGACTCTTCGAAGCTAAGCCTCAAGGTTGTACTACTTCACAATGGAAATAAATACCCTTCCATTCCTGTAGGGCACGCTGTCCACATGAAGGAATCTTACGAAAATATGAAACTCATCCTTCAGCAGATTAATTATGACCAGTTTCGTTGGTATATATGTGGGGATTTAAAAGTCGTCGCGCTTCTTCTGGGAATGCAGCTCGGTTATACGAAGTTCTGCTGCTTCCTTTGTGAATGGGACAGCAGAGCCAGAGATTCACATTATTTTGTAAAGGATTGGCCACTTCGTCAAAAATGTATCCCAGGACTGAAGAATGTGTCTCATGAACCCTTAGTTGACCCCAAGAAAATATACTTACCGCCACTTCACATCAAACTTGACATCATGAAAAATTTTGTCAAAGCATTGAACAAGGAAGATGAGGCATTCAAATATGTGAAGAAAAAGTTTTCACGACTTAGCGATGCAAAGATAAAGGAAGGGATCTTTGTTGGTCCCCAAATCAGAGAGCTCATGAAAGATCAAAAGTTTGATGATGCCTTGAGAGGAAAAGAAAAAGTGGCATGGGAGGGCATGAAGAATGTTGTCACAAATTTTCTAGGGAACATCAAAGCCTCTAACTATGAAGAAATAGTGCAGGACATGATTGAAGCATATAGGTTATTGGGATGTAATATGTCACTAAAAATCCATTTCTTGCACTCCCATTTAGATTTCTTCCCTGAAAACCTCGGCGACGTAAGCGATGAGCATGGAGAAAGGTTCCACCAAGATATAGCTACTATGGAGAAACGCTACCAAGGGAGGTGGGCTCCGGCAATGTTAGCTGATTACTGCTGGACATTGATGCGAGAAGCTCCTAATGAAAACTACAAGAGAAAATCAGTGACAAAGAAGTTTTAAGAAGAATATTTTAAATGCCAATCTGCCACTAATATAATTTTTATGAAGTATTTTTACTAACTTCTATACACTTTTTGAATAAATATTAAAATACAAATTTCTCAGTAACCTTGGGTGATAGAGAAATTCTACGGCTATATTCGGAATCAGCGGAAAAAATCCTATAAGACCGACCTGTTCACGTCCAAGAAACAAAAAAAAGTTCAAATTTGTTCCCCAGTGCTCTTTGAAGCACAGCCAGTGAGGTTCAAAATATTTGTGAACGTGGGTTACTGATTGACCCCCAATGCAACAAAATGATGCAAAAAAGGTGGTAAATCAGATATCCCACCATGCTTCAAAGAGTTAAGAAAAATTTATTGGATACCCAAGGGAAGAATCACTGTTAAAACAGTTCTGAATGAGAGTGTCACATGTAGGCGTATTCATGCTAGGCCCTATAGGAAACCAAATCCTCCTGCTTTGCCAGAGGAGAGAGTTACTTTCAACAAACCCTTTGAGACTGTAGGCATTGACTATAGAGGAGCATTGACTGTAGGGGTGGTTGACACTGAACAAAAATGTACATTGTACTGTTTACATGTGCTGCCTCACGAGCTGTTTATCTGGATGTTGTGGAGGACCTTACAGCAGAATCTTTTGTTGCTGTCTTTAAGAGATTCTGTGCACGACACTCAGTATCCAAGACAGTTTGGACTGACAATGCTACATATTTCAAGGCTGGTGAACAGGTCATTAATGACTTGTTAAGCAATAAAGTCACACAATTATATGTACAAAATTCAAACATAAAGTGGAAGTATATTCCAGTTGCCTCTCCTTGGTATGGTTCTATCCGGGAGAGGAATATACAAACAGTAAAGAATTGCTTGAAAAAAGCAATTGGTAAAAAACAGATACACTTGTTTGAGTTGCTCACTCTCCTGGCTGAGATTGAGAACATCGTCAACAATAGACCACTCACTTACGTGAGTGACAACATTAATGACCCGGAACCATTAACTCCAAATCATTTGATTTCGTGGGGAGAACAAGTTAGTCTCCTGCCGGACTACAATATAGACTCTTCAGAAGACCCAAACTGGACGCAACGACATGATGAACTCCAGACTAAGTTACAACACTTAACTAGAGTTAAAGCTCATTTCATTAAACAGTGGAAAACTGAGTACTTGATGGGTCTAAGGGAGAGACAAACAAATGACTAAGAAGGCCTACCTTGTTCTCATACATGACAGTACTCCAAGACAATACTGGCCTCTGGCTAGAGTTTTAGAACTCAGACCAGGGGCAGACGGGGTAACAAGAGTGGTCAAATTAAAGACTTCAACGGGTGACACAACAAGAGACATTTCTCTTTTGTACCCCCTAGAGTCTGAACCCAAAACAATGGACTTTGGAAAGCCCTCTCCACCGACAGTAACAACTGGAGACACTGAACTTCCAGTAACTATCCCCTTAACAATAGGAGCGGTAACGCATCCTACTACAACATTGACAGACACAAGAACTCAGCGACAAACAGCGTTAAAGGCGCGACTAGTTTTACAACAAGAAATAGATGCTGGGGAATTGTAATTTTATCTTCTAACTTTCACTTTTCCTTTTCTTAAGGTAAAGACCATGAACAGTTTCACCCTATGGATGTATATTTTCTCTTTTAATTAAATGCTACATCTTCTCTATGAGAAGGTGAGGATAGTCACTGTTAATGAGATTAACAGGCATTTACAGTCAAATAGTTAGCTAGTCTACACTCAGACATAAAAATTGGTGACAATGACACCAAGATTTTTATCACCCGGGACCCCCAGTATATGGAAAACTGATACTTGTGGGTAGTTGTGAGGTAACGAAAATGGTCCTCTGAGTAGGTAGGTAGTTAATCTAACAATTATTAAATTCCTTTTATGTCAATAATTGGGTGGATGAAACCAATTGGATGCTCACCAGAGTTATTCTCCACATTAGTATTTATATACTGTGTGATCGAGCGTGCTCGGTAATACACATACATTACCGATCAACCAACTGAAAAAAACCAAGAGGACGCTGGTGGAAAAAGCCCCGCGAAAAAAGGAGAGGAGAACGAAAAGAGCCAACGAGAGAACAAGACGGAACGGAGAGAAGGAAGAGGCTAAACAACGGAAAAAGAACCCCACCAGCAAGTACGCTCTCAACAACGGAGAAAAGAGAAGAGGGACTGTCTAATAACACTCGGTAAGTGATCAGTTGTGTTTTGTAGCCAAGTTAATTAAGGAACATAAATTAAGCTGGGTCAGACAAATTAGGCCTACATTGTGGTCTAAGACCAGCATCAACTCATAGCTTAACAAAGGTGAAGGTAAATTACACTAACCTAATTTGGTGAGGAATCCTACTGTGGACCTCAATTTACTCTGCCCGCTCTGGACCATTTCCGGAATCTCTAGGCTGATCCCTACAAGGCTAGGCTTAATCTACTCTATAGTTAGACTGGAGATATTAGGGGTGGGTTAATTGGGGACCAATTCATACAGAGCATTTTTCACACTACACTAGATCAAAGTTGGGGAACGTAAAATACACCAGAATCTTTAGGAGACATTTTTTAAATGAATCCATCAAATAAAACGTCAAACTAACGAAAATATTACGACTTAACCTAACCAATCGTCAATATATATATATATAAATTGACGATTGGTTAGGTTAAGTCGTAATATTTTCGTTTGTTTTAACGTTTTATTTGATTAGGTATATGTGGACAAAGTTGGGGAACGCAAACTACACTAGGATAATGTAGGGGAACGTAAACTGCACTAGGCACCACAGGGGGACGTAAACTACACTTGCTCCTATTATATATATACAGTGGTGGGCACCGTTAACCAAAAAGTTAACTTCGATAACGATAATCCGTTAACCCCAATTTTTAACTCCGATAACGATAATCCGATAATTTTACTACAAAGTTAACGGAAGTTAACGATAATCCGTTAACGATAGCTATTTTTTACTAACATTTAAAAAAATCAAGGAAAAAAGCTTTAAAACCAATAGAAAATGTTTATTTTTAAAATCCAACAATAAATAGGTATTTAACTGTATTTTTATCAAGTTTTGCAACTTTTTTGCTTAATAACTTTTTTTTTATTTTTAATAAAAAATGTACTGATTGCATGTTGTGAAACCCTTGTAACCACTAACCATTAACTAAATTTTAATTTACCAGAGAATTATTATGGCGGGAACTGAAAGGTAAAATTAAATTTTAGGCACATTTATTAAAGACTATGACACAATGTGCTGGTTGCCTTCAGAAAGACCAACTTCTCAAAGTTAGGCCCAACTGCCAGTCTTGACCTCTTGGGCCTCAGGATGTCCTTGCCGAGAGAGGAGCCGTTCCACTGCGGCAGATGACGGAATTGGCAGACTGAAGTTATGGCGGTTTGAATTCATTCGCGGAGCGGTGATCTTCCGTGAATGACTCCTCGCAGTTAACGTGTTAACCGACTTTAACAGACTAAATATCGAGTTATCGGAAGTTAACTGGTCCGATAACGATAAGTGGAAATTAATTTCCGTTAATAGTCCGTTAAAAAAGTTAACTTCGTTAATTAACTGTTATCGGATTAACGCTTTAGTGCCCAACACTCTATATATATATATATAATGACAGGCTCCAGAAAATTCCAGAAGACTCGAATCTTTATAAACACAAATTCGCTGTACCTTTATTTCGAAAAATTCTAGATTCGAATCTTTCACGTTCATGAAACAAAAATTCGCCATACTTTTAATTTGATTATTTTTAATTTGCTTTATTTTAATTTGCATTTTAATGTACATAAGATTAAGAAGGGGTGGGGGTGACATCAGAAGACCACGTGGTTTTGGAGGGGTTTAAGTCATTGGCCACAAATGACCACAAGGGGGGGAACGGGTTTGAAAACCACCCGAAAAAGGACCACGTGGTTTTTGAATGACCCCTTAAATTTGCCTAAAAAGCATCCATGCTTCCAAGGGCATATTCAGATGAGAGTACTGTGAATATATTAATGTCATGACAAATACCTAAAAATTGTAAAACTCTGTCACTTTTATTCTTTTCTAAATAAAGTTTTCATTTGAATTTTATGTATATATACTATATACTGTACATTTGAAGATAGACAATTTATCAATATGCAGGTATACCTATATATATATATATATATGTTACAGGGAATCTGTGTAACTACGGATTTGATGAAATCAAATCCCTAAAACGTTCAGGGATTTCATGTTGTATTAAGTCGTGATATTTTCGTAAGTTTTAAAGAAAATATCACGACTTAACCTAACCATTCGTCAAGGGCGTATAGTTGACCTAACCGAGCATTCAATTAACTTAACCGGATATACAATAATTTTACCGTAAGTTTAACGAAAATATCACGACTTAACCTTACATGAAATTCCTGAACATTTTAGGGATTTCATGAACTCCCTAGTTACACAGATTTCCTGTAATATAATATATATTATATATATATATATATTAAAAATAATCCTAGCCAACATACAGGGCCTTAAATCAAACCATTCCACGAACAAAGTTGCATACCTGAAAGGACTCATGCAAGAAGCCGGAGCAGACTTTGCATGCCTCACGGAAACTCATCTAAAGGACTGCCAGGCGAACTGTGAAAATTGTGAGTCCTGTATTGACAAAAAAGAAATACAGATTGACAACTACAGGGTGGGCCGTAAGTTTCCATACATAGGAAAAATTAAACGTTTGTTTTTATGTTTCAGATACCCTAAGAATATGCGTTTGACGAAAGAGCAACGAATTGAAATCATACTGATGGCTGGGTCGGGAAGCAGTCGCATGGTTGCAATGAACTTTAACAGACAACATGGAACGAACATCACACACGACACTGTGGCAAAACTTATTAACAAGTTTCAGAAAACTGGAAATGTTGCAGATCAACCGCGAAGTGGTCCAAGACGTACAGCCACCGATGAAGACACAACAGCTACGATACTTACAGCGCTTACACGGAATCCCAGAAAAAGTACACGACGGTTGTCTGCAGAAAGTGGTGTCAGCAGATCGAGTATCAGGCGCATTTTGAAAGCAAACAAATGGCATCCATACAAATTGCATATGGCACAGCATTTGAGTGAAGACGACCCGGATAGACGGATGGAATTCTGTGAATGGGCATTAACCAAAGTGAACGAGGATGCAAACTTTTCAACTAAGATCTTGTTTACTGATGAAGCAAATTTTTACGTCAATGGAGAGGTTAATCGGCAAAACATACGTTATTGGAGTAATGCTAACCCTAACTGGCTGAGTCCGACGAAGATGCAAGGTGCCGGTAAAGTGATGGTGTGGGCCGGGATATGGGGTGACAGAATTATTGGACCAATTTTTGTCAGTGGAAATCTTAATGCCGAAAGGTATCTTAACATGTTGCAAGAAGAGATTTTCCCATCCCTGCTAAACGAGGAAGGTAACTTCCCAGTTTACTTCCAGCAAGATGGAGCTCCACCTCATTATGGTCTTCACGTGCGTCGGTATTTGGATCAGCAGTTTCCGGATGCTTGGATTGGTCGGCGTGGTCCTGTGGAGTGGCCTCCCAGATCCCCAGATCTCACCCCCCTTGATTTCTATCTTTGGGGGCACTTGAAGGCCATGGTGTATCAGGAAAAGATACGAGACATAAATCATCTAAAGGAACGTATCACCAACGCCATTACAAGCATAACGTCAACTGTGCTAATGCGTGTTCATCAACAGTGGGGAACACGTATTGAAATGTGTTTTCAAAACAATGGCAACCATGTAGAGCATATTATATAAATAAAAATGGTTGTCCATAAAAAATGTTTATTTTTCCTATGTATGGAAACTTACGGCCCACCCTGTATAACATCCTCCGAGCCGACAGAACAGTGAGACGTAAAGGAGGATGTGCTATTTACACACGCGAAAGGCACATAGCAGAAATGGCTATAAGTACCTCAAACAACTACGTAGAATGTGTAGCAGCAAAAATTGAAAAATTAAATATGGTACTAATTGTAATGTACAGACCCCCAAACACGCCAACCTCAAAATTTTCAGATTCCATTACAGAGGTAAGAAACTTAGTAAAAGATCTACACTCTCCAACCCCAAATATTTTTCTCTGTGGTGATTTTAATTTCCCATTCATGAAATATAAAAGGATAGGAAAAAATATATGTATACACCAGGACAAGGGGGGCACACGAGAAGACCAGGAGCAGGTAAAAACGCTACAAGCTTTAGCTGATGAATTTATGTTAACGCAAGAAATAACAGAAAACACAAGAAAAAACAACTGCCTAGATTTGGTATTCACAAACAACAGTAATCTAATTGATAATGTAGAAATATCCCCAACTATGATATCAGACCACAACATCATTGAAATAACAACTAATATAAAGGCAACAGGAAAGGAAAGAACACGCACAACAGAAAGAAGCAAATTCGAAATTTTTAATTTTCACTCCAAAGCTATAAACTGGGAAGATGTGACATCCAACATGGAAGTAATAGATTGGAAAACCATTTTCGAGGCCAAGACAACAGAAGAGATGCTAATGACGTTAGAAGAGAAGACGTTAGAAATTGTGGAAAAAACATGTCCCAAAGATACAACAAAGAGGAAAGAGAAGCAGGTTCGAAAGACAAAAGAGGGCATTGTTCCGAAAGAGAAAAAGAGTGACTGCAAAATTAAGTAATTGTAAAGATAACAACATCAGAAAAATATTAAATGATAAACTACAAAGTATCGATGTCGTCATACAGGAACTAATCGAGAAGCATACAGAAAAAGAAGAAGATGACGCTACAGAAGCGATAAAGGCGAACTCAAAGTACTTCTATAATTTCGCAAAAAGAAAGTCGAAAAACCATGCGACTATCGGACCTTTAAAAAATGAGAACAATGATTTATCTGATGATCTAACAGAAGTATCTGAAATATTAAAAGCTCATTATGAATCATCTTTCAGTATCCCAAAAACTAACAAATTGATATGCGATAGAAACGCGTTCTTTGAAGAAGAACTACAAGGGGAAAGTATAACGGATTTCGACTTTACGACGGATGATATTACACAAGCCATAGGGAAACTAAAAACACACTCAGCGGCAGGACCGGATAAATGGAATGCCACACTGATCAAAAACTGCAAGAATGCAATCGCTGAGCCCCTATACTGGATATGGAGACGATCACTAGACACGGGAGAAATACCGGGCATCCTGAAGAGCGCGAACATAGTCCCAATATACAAAGGAGGAGATCGATCCGAGGCCAAAAAGTATAGGCCAGTGTCGCTTACATCTCATCTCACTAAAATATTTGAAAGAATAGTTAGACAGAAAATATATGACTTTTTGGAAACTCAGAAAAAATTCAATGATAACCAACACCGGTTTAGGTCAGGCAGATCATGCCTATCACAACTAATGGAACACTACAACAACATTATTGATTCACTTGAAAGTAATGAAAACTATGATGTACTATACACAGACTTTGCTAAAGCGTTCGACAAGTGTGACCACGGAATCATAATACATAAACTGAAATATATGGGAATAACAGGAAAAGTAGGGAAATGGATATATAATTTCCTTAGTGAGCGGAGGCAAGTCGTTATAGTGCAAGGAGTATCTTCATCAGAATCAGAGGTCCTCAGCTCGGTACCACAGGGAACAGTATTAGCTCCACTACTCTTCATAATCATGCTAACTGACATAGATGAGGACGTTACCAGAGACAGCACAGTAACATCCTTTGCGGATGATACAAAGATCAGTAGAAAAATAAGAAACCCAGAAGACATAGGATCTCTACAAACCGACATAAACAAAATCTACAAGTGGACGGAAGACAACAATATGAAGTTTAACACCGAGAAATTTTAGCTATTACGGTACGGAAAAAGAGAAGACCTAAAATCCATGAAATATTATACCCCAAATGGACAGGAAATTCAGAGAAATTCCAGAGCAAAAGATTTAGGGGTTGTAATGACAGATGATGCGAAATTTGAAACACAAAATAAGATAGCAGTAAACAGAGCAAAGAGAATAACGGGTCAGATATTGAGAACCTTTAAACGAAGGGATAGGAATGTAATGATTCCTCTGCTGAAAACCCTGATAATACCCAAATTGGAATACTGCTCGGTCCTAACTTCCCCATATAAAAAAGAAAACATTAGACAGCTGGAGGGGATCCAAAGAAGCTTGACAGCCAAGATCAATGGGTGCAAAGAACTAAATTACTGGGAAAGGTTACGAGAACTAGACCTATATTCACTGGAAAGGAGAAGAGAACGATACACCATTAATTACACTTGGAAAATAATGGAGAAACTAGTCCCTAAGCTTACTCTGAATCCCATAACTCCCCAAACAACGGTGGAAAGTAGAAGCGGTAGACTGTGTCGTATTCCCAAATTGAAGGTGAGACAGGGAAAATCCTTAACCCTGAAAGAAAATATTTTTGTAGTGAGAGGACCAAAACTGTTTAATCAGTTGCCCAAAGACCCAAGAAACACGAAGGGAATTGCAGTGGAAATCTTCAAAAGAAGACTAGACGCCTGGCTCAGAACAATCCCCGATGAGCCGGGCGTACCTGGCTATGTGAGGTGGAGAGCGCAAGAATCCAACTCACTACTTCACCAGGCCAACTCGAGAGGAGGGGCGACAAGCTTGACCTTCGCGAAGTGAGAAATCATCACGCGGAACCTTTGTAAGGTTGTAAGGTAAGGTAAGGTATACATATATATATATAATATATATGAAAATGAAAATGAAAATGAAAAGGTTTATTGGCAGACTATAGACCATATGACAAATATTATTAATATTATTAATACAATGACAGTTCATATACTAAGGATAGAAATATATACAATTGATTAGAAATAATACTGTAATGTCGAATTTAAGTGGAGCTACAGACACGTTTTCGTACCAAGAAGTCCATAGCTTAGAGGATAAATGGCAGGACTCATGGATAGCTTGGATGATCAGGTTGGTTGATTTTTTAATTCTTTGCATTAGACTATTGAGCACGTCTTGTTACCTCCGGGAAGCTCGGGACATTGCGGGTAGCGAACATTTGCGAAGCTGAGCATCTCAGGGGTAATTTATGTAAGAGTCTAAAAGACTTGTTGTAAAGGAAATTTAGGATTCTGCCAGAACCTTTTTTATAATTCACCCAGAGTTGCTGTCCGTATATATTACTGCAGAAAATACGAAAGAGACTGTCTTTAGCTTCACTTGTACAGAATCGAAAGTTTCTTATGGTCATATTCGCTTTAGCACACAGGCTTCGAGATTGTGTTCTTATATCGGAGTCATCGCTCAAGGAGCTGGTAATAGTTTGACCCAAATACTTAAACTCTTGTACTTCCTCAATTACCTCACCATTCATTTTAAACCTTATATCAGCTGGCTGATTACAGCTTTTAGGATGAAATTGCATAACCTTAGTTTTTGTAACATTAAAAAGAATATCATGTTTCTGCGAATACACTTCGCAGACTTTTAGTAGCCGATCCAGACCTTTAACAGAGGGACTTATTAACACCATATCATCGGCATAAACAAAGTTATTTATCCTTGTGTTATCTATACAACATCCCACTGTTGCCTCGTTAAGTGAAGCAATTAATCCGTCAATATACACATTAAACAGCATAAGGGAGAGCAAGAAGCCTTGTCTCACCCGGCAAGAGGAGCCAAAACACTCGGATAGTACATTGCCCCACCTAACAGTGAAAGATTGGTGGGAATACCAAAATTTCAATAAATTTAATATGTGCATGGGACCCTTCCTGTCTTCTAGTTTTGCAAACAAAATATTGTGGTTCACCCTATCATATGCCTTACTTATATCTAGGAAACAGCTATAAATAGTTGTATTACTGTCAATGTATTTAGATATTGTTTCTTTAAGTACATAGCTACACAGGTCAGTTGAGTGGGACCTTCTAAAACCACACTGATTAGGAGATGCCCATAGAAAATGATTTAATCGGAGTAACAAGCGTTTTTCTAGTAGTTTCGAGAAGCAGGAAGCGACAGCAATAGGCCTGTAATTATTGCTGGACAGAATGTCTCCGTACTTGTTTTTGACCAGGGGCAAGATATATACCCTCATGAACTCTGCAGGGATATAGCTATGAGCAAGCATGGCTGATAGGAACAATGATATATGCAGACACACTACATCATTTGCATATTTTAATTGCTCATTCGATAAGTCATCTACCCCTGACGCAGAACCAGTCTTTAACACTATAATTAACCTCTTTACTTCAGAAAATGATATCAAAGTATTTTCCCTTGTCCCTCCCATAATCGTTTCGCTGCACTCTATCTTAAGATTATCCCTACTCACACTACAGGGTGTCCCAAAAAAAACTATATACTCTTTATAGCATCATATATTTTATAATTTAAAAAAACAACAACAATATATTGTTAGAGCAATTGCCAATGAAAGGTAAATTAGTAATCTAAGTGATCAAAATGTTATAGCGAGTTGTTTGCATATAAAATTTAATTAACTACGCCAAGTGCTCAAAATGTTCTCCGGCGGCATGAATGCACTTTTGAATGCGTCGACTAACTGATTCGCAGACATGGACTAATGTGGATGCTGTGATGGTCCCGCACTTTTCTCTAATTGCATCCTTAAGGTGTTCGAGTGTTGCAGGTCTTGTACCATAACCTGCATCCTTCAGGTAGCCACACAAGTAAAAATCAAGTGGAGTCAAGTCCGGTGAACGTTGAGGATACTCAACGCTTCCTCTTCGTCCTATCCAACGGTTAGGCAACGTTTCATCGAGGTACCTTCTGACATCACAATGATAATGAGGGGGGGCTCCATCTTGTTGAAAGTAAAAGTCGTCGTTTCCAAACAACTTCCGAACTGCAGGTATAATTTCTGTCCGCAGCATGTCGAGATATGCGGCACCGGTAACTGTCCCATTAAAGAAAAATGGTCCAACCAAACCCCTGGATGATAAACCACACCATGCTGTTAATCCTGGTAAATTAACATGTTTATCCACATAAACGTTAACAATATATTGTTTGGTTTTTTTTAAATTATAAAATATATGATGCTATAAAGAGTATATAGTTTTTTTTGGGACACCCTATATTAAGAATGTTAGACTAGTGGTTTTTTCCACAGCTTTGCAATTTCATCCTCCCCCGACACCACATCGATTGTCGGAGGGAGGACATTTTTGACACCCGTTTGATTCTTAACAAATTTCCAAAATTTGTTATTATCGTTATTTATGCGAGCTTCACAGGCTTTTGATGCTCGAATAGACTCTTCTTCTTGTTTACATCGCCTTATGGCCGCCTTATACTGACCCCTACTTCTACACATATTCATGTATACTGGTCCTAATCTGGGTTTACCATGAAAGCACCACAAATCATAGGCGTCTTTCGATTCTCTCTTCAGGGGGGCAATAAAATCATTCCATTCAGGAATAATCTTAGTATGATAGTTGTAAGATTTAATCAGGGGGCTTCCTGCTTCTCTTAACAGGGATATTATCTTACTATAATACCTATCTATGAGCTTACAGTGAGAGTCATTTCAGCAAGGATTATTACAGGCAAGATGCAAAATTTCTAAATTATTAAAAAGGTGACTTGTTCTGTCTTTGTATTCTATTCTCTGCTGCATATTAAAATTGGACCAATCGACGCAATTATTCTTACCTATTGAGTTCTTGTTAAGTCGTGTTACGCATAAATTGGTAACGTTAATTAATATTTCTAATGGTCTATGATCAGAAAGAAGGAAATTATGCAGAATATGAACTCTAACAATTCGATCCTTTAGATTATTACTAGTGAGACAATGATCAATCCACCTGGTGGTACCACTCATATCACTAACGTAAGTAAAATGACCACTGGTTACCCCTAATACTTCTACATCATTTATACTTAAACTGGCCGACTCGCACATGTTACCCAATTCTACAAAGAATTCCGAGTTCACATGTGCGTTAAAGTCCCCCATTATTATACAGTGAGAATATTTGCGGTTATCTGATATTGACTTAATTTTGTACAGCAAATCAATGTATTCATCTGGATTACTGCCGTGTGTATATATATATATATATATATATATATATATATATATGCATATAGATAAAGTGATGGGAATGCAGTAAATGTACTTTAGGTGACAAGAGTACAATAGACAAATATTTTACAGTACCAAATTTGGTGTATGATACAGAGTGTACACTGAAGATGTAGACTTGGGTAGAAAATGGGGCCAAAACAGTTTTTCGATGATTAGGTTTTTAAAAGACACGATATAGATTATATTAATAAACCTTTCCTTATGGTATTTTTACGTTTACTGACATCATGATGGTCAACAGTGGTTAAATGAGAGAAACGCTATTTTTCATGATTTTCATTTTCTTTTAGTGGCTTTAAATTGATTTTACAATAATTTAATGTCGAACAAAAGATTTTGTGTTTTTGCTCGACGATTAGTTTATCTTTTATTTGTCTGACAAAAACATCTCTGATGTTAAAAACTATTCTGTTTGCAAACTTCAAGATTTTCAGGTTCCCACTTCTCATTCTGACCACAGTCTCATCGTCCAGTCACGCAACCACGGGGAAGTAGTGATATGCACGCTCACCAATTTTATGAGTCATCTTTCATGATTCATATAAATCCTTTCGATGCATGACACGTTTTGTTTACAACCTTAAGACAGGCTTTGCACGTACAGTCAGTTATCTCATTAATTTTTCCGAGTGCTCATTTTATTTTGACGGCATTCTGACAGTAATTAATGTAGTTATCTACTTTTAACAGGTAATTACTAACTATCCTTTGTTTTTAGCCACATATTAGGTTCTTATGAATAGGTATGTTCAAAAAGTTCCAGACTGATCCCACAAAAACTTTCTGGTAACACTTACGATCTAATTGATGTTGTCCCCTTCAAAGTAATCTCCTTGTGCAGCTATACATCGCTCCCAACGGCGTTTCCACTTTAGAAAGCATTCGTGGTAAGCCGTATTCCTGACCGCTTTCAGTTCGTTTGTTGCATTTTGAATAATTTTTTCCACACTTTGAAATCTTCGACCTTTCCATGCAAATTTAAGTTTGGGGAAAAGAAAAAAGTCTGCCGGGAACAGATCTGGAGAATACGGCGGCTGGGGAACGACTACGAGGTTGTGCTTCGCCAGGTACTGCTGAATTGACAACGCTGTGTGTGCGGGCGCATTGTCATGGTGCAACATCCACGTTCCTACATTTCAACTTTCAGGCCGCTTTCTCCTTACTACGTCTCGCACGCGCTTCAGCATTTCTAACTAAAACTGTTGGTTAACTCGTAATGAACGAGTCCGTAGTAATCGAATAAAATGACCAGTATTGCCCCATTGCCTTCACATTCGATCAGACTTGCCGTGCTTTTTTTCGGTCTCAGGAACGTCGCGCACTTCCATTGCGATGACTGCTGTTTTGTTTCAACGTCATACTCGTACTCCAACGTCTCGTCACTGGTAACGATGTTTCTGAGAAAATTTTCATCAAGATTGGCACGTTGAAGGAGGTATTGAGACACAACAACACTTTGCTCTTTCTGCTCGGCAGTCAAGAGTCGTGGCATAATCCTATCGAAATGTCCATTTCGTCCGCAACTTTCCTGACTGTCAGTCTACGGTTCCCTCGAATCATTTCACGAACACAAGCAACAAGCGGTAACCGTCTTTGGACACAGACTGAGTCACACTACAACATGCATCACATGACGCGCATACGCGTCATGTGATGCGCGCGCAGCATAACCAGTTCGGGAACTTTACCAACACACCTCGTATATATATATATATATATATATATATATATATAAAACCCCTACAAGGATTTGAAACCAGATCTCTGAGTAGGAGTCACGGTCTCTAACCAATGGATAAGCCACAACAGCTTTAAGAGTTGACAAACAACCGGATGCATCTTTCACCGTCCAGTAGTTCATTGGAGACATGAACGAAATACTGCCATTAGCTCAAATGCAAGAGGGAGGGGAAGTGGGAGGGAGGATGCAAAACAGGTCTGGACGTGAAAGGAATAAGCGTTCCCTTCAGGCTTAAGCACTCGTCAATTTGTGTAACATGTTAACCATGTTGTAGTTCAGTGGTTTGTTTCTGTAACTCCCAGTCAGAGATACAAAGGAATACAAAGGACACCAAACAGCACCAGACCAGCTGGTTTCTACGAGGCTGGCTGTTTAAGAAGGAGGGTTAAAAGAAGGCCGAAATTTTCAAGAAGGAAGAAAATTTAAAGACACGTGAAAGTTTTAAAGCAAAGCAGAGAAAAGAGGTTGAGAGGTAAGAAAGAATTTAAAGATGAAGTGAAAATTTTAAAGTACAGAGGAGGGAACCAAGTGAAAATGCTACAATACTTTTATACGCTAAAATATGCTTCCAACTGCTTCCAATTTCAAATTTAAAGATAAAGTGAAAATTTTAAGATACAGAGGAGGGAATTCAAGTGAAAATTCTACATTTCTACGCACTAAAATATGCTTCCAATTGGGGGGTTAAGGCAAGAGAAGCATCTAGTTTCTTTTTAACGATTCGATCGAATTACTTTGACCTACGCTGGCTGGCAATCCATTCCACAAATTAACTATACGATTGAAGAAAAAATGCTGAGCTTCATTAGAAGTAAAATGTTTACCCACTAATTTGGAACCATTACTGCGAGTTCTGTCTGCATTCCTGAAGGCGAAATATTTTATGGCGTCTACATTATCAAAACCTTTAATCATTTTAAATACTCGGATTAAATCTCCTCGAATTCGCCTTTTACGAGTGAAAATAAATTTAACGTTTCTAAACGGACAGCGGATGATTTGTTTCTTAGTCTTGGAATCATCTTTGTAGCCCGTCGCTGCACTTTCTCCATTTGGTCTATGTCCTGTCGTAAATATGGGGACCAGAATTGGACGAAGCATTCCAGGTGGGGGCGTGGTAAGGAATTATATAATGTTAGCATTATTTTCACCGACTTCAACTCAAACGATTGACCAATAAATCTTAAGATTCTATTTGCTTTTCTGACCGCTTCGTTATACTTTACTTACTCGGTTTAACGGTTTAAAAGGGTCTGTATCGAAGGAGTGACATTTCAAAGGAGTGACATAACAAAGGAGTGACATAAATACCGTAACGAAGGAGTGACATAACAAAGGAGTGACAAATCGGAGATAAAATTCAAAGGAGTATAATTATTAAAATTTTATTTAAAAAACAAAATTTGTTAGAATTGTTAAAATTAAGATTTTATTTCAAAAACTAGAAACCTAACCTAACCTAACCTAACCTAACCTAACCTAACAGTTGCAAGCCTCTCTTCCCTCTGGATTTGTTCTTTCTTCTTTGTTGGTATTTTCGTGTCACTCCTTTGAATTTTATCTCCGATTTGTCACTCCTTTGTTATGTCACTCCTTCGTTATGTCACTCCTTTGAATAGGACCGGTTTAAAAGTGTCGACAACACTATAACACTAGTTAGTGTCTTGTCGCGTGCAAAATACATTTCTTTAACATTGTTTCTACCGATATGCAACGTTTTACATTTATCTACACTATATTAAAGTTCATTTGACAAATTTCCGCCCACTCGAGTAATTTATTAATATCTTCGTGAATCTGCAAACGTTCTGCCGCTGATTTTCTTCATCCCCCTAGTTTGGTATCATCCGTAAATTTTGAAATTATGCTCTTAACACTAGAAGTACTAAGTGGTCATTTTTAACCGCTATTAGTTTTTAAGTGTGTGATACATTAACTACAGAAAAGGTAGCGGTCTGACCTTTTATGACTTTTCATAAATTTCTGCCATTATTATAATACCATTTTGATTTTTTTTTATTTTTTTTTATTTCCAAGAGATTTTGTAGGTTACTACCTACAAGGACCACACGTTCAAAAATGACCTTTCATTCAGTTTCTTTCCCCTATTCCTTTGGAACATTCTAGAAGATAATTGAGATATGGCATCTTAGTTTTGAACATTCTAGAAAATACTTGAGATATGACAACACTGTATTAGTTTGCTTGTCAGCCTGAAGCCACTCAAATTTTACGTCAGTGTGCCTTTTGCCAGCATCATAAAAGGAGGTGAGTGCTTGATTTATGGATCTGTCGTGACATTTGTTTCAGTCTGCCGATAGTGTAACTATAATATATATATATATATATAATATATATATATATATACAGGCCCGGATTTAGCTATAGGCGAACTAGGCGATCGCCTAGGGCCTCGCGCCAAAGGGGGCCTCGCTCAAGCCGTTTTGCGCGTTCTGTTCAAGTGATATTAATGATTTAGAACTCTATGAAGAACTTAAAGTACTTTGCAGGTTTATACCTGAGAAAACAGATCTCGGAAATGCCCTTGTTTATATAGTGCAAAAACAACTAAGTGAGATTTATCCTAATGTTTATGTTGCACTTCGAATAGTATTAACCATCCCAGTTACTGTTGCTTCGGCTGAAAGAAGTTTCTCGCGTCTCAAACTTATTAAAACATATTTGCGTTCCACCATGTCTCAAGCGAGATTGCAATCATTAGCTATGTTATCAATAGAAAACGATATAACAAATTCATTAGATTATTCTCAATTAATTGAAGAGTTTAGCTCGAAGAAAAGTAGAAAAGCATTGCTGTAATATTCAAGGAGCATCTGAACCAAATATTAAAGCATTAATATTTAGCCTGATAAGTCGATCGCTCACTATTATAAAAAATGAAATGTCAACATCTCTTATACATCACATATGAAAAACGTTTGTATACTATGGAAAGTCATTACCTATAATATTATATAAATCTTAGAAATCATTATCTTATATTTTCGACACAAATCTTGATTCATATTATAATTTATACTTATTTGTATTGTTTATTTATATTTCTTATACAATTTCCATGCGTGATTATTTTGGTTTGGATTAATTTTTAAGTGCTGGCATAGTTCTGGGATTCTAATATTGCTGGTATAGTATTGATAATTAAGTCCATATTTTCATATATATAGGCCTAGGGCCTCGCAATTTCTAGATCTGCCTAGGGCCTCGCAAATTCTAGATCCGGCCCTGTATATATATATATATATATATATATATATATATATATATATATTGTTCATTTTACAGATAAAATGGCACGGTGTTATAGAAATAAAGGAATTGAGATTGAAGAAGCTCTGCGTCTTCTTCAGGAAGAACTTGCCTCAGATGATTCAATGGATGAAGAAGACGATGCCGTCGATCAACTGCATGAGGCAATACATCCTATCGAAGAAATGAATGATTCTGATGAGCCGGAGGAAGATGAGCCCTTAGTTCTTCAAAATGAGGCTCCATTCAGTAGCACGAACAACACTTTACCTTCTCGTGCGGGTGTCTTATGGACAAAAATTACAGGTGAAAGAGAGAGAGGCAGAACTCCTACTGGAAATGTATTCAAGCAGAAAAGTGGTTCTACACCATATGCATACCAAGGTATTGAAAAAAATAGACCACTTAGTGCATTTCGACTGCTTATTGATGAACCTATGTTATGATCAATTCGAAACTACACTGAAATTCATGGGAAACTAAACGACCCAAGTTTCAGCATTCTTCTTGAAGATTTGGAAAGTTTTTAGGCCTCCAAATTGCTCGTGGTGTTTTAGTTGCAAAGAACACACCCGTGAAACAATTATGGAATCAAGACTGGGGTCCACCTATATTTCATAAAACAATGAATAGGAATAAATTTGAATTGATCATGAAGCACATGAGATTTGACAATATTGCCAGCCGCAGACAAAGAAAACAGGCAGATAAATTTTGTCTAATTTCTGAAATTTGGAACTCTTTCATAATGAACTGCCAAAAGTGCTATGTACCAAACTTTGATCTTACTATTGATGAACAACTCTTTCCACGCAAATCAAAGCCAGATGAATTTGGAGTAAAATTTTAGCTTCTTCTGGACGCAAAGTCGAAATACTTTTGTAATGGAAAACCATATTTGGGTAAAGATCCTACTCGTAATGCTGCTGCACATGATCTTCCAGCTGATGTTTGTTTATCACTCATGAAGCCATACTTGAAGAAAGGTTATCATGTAACCACGGATAACTTTTTTACCAGTTTACAATTGGCTGAGAAATTCAAAGCTGAAAAAACAACTCTTCTTGGTACTATCAGAAGACAGAGACGGGAAGTTCCTGATGGAGAAGCTATATTGAAAGGAAAGCCACTTTATTCATCTACGATATATAAATCAACATCGAACTGCACTCTGACCATTTATAAAGGTAAGAGATCCAGTACTATAATTCAAGCAAAGTAGGTGTAGATATTCTTGACCAAATGGCCCGGTACCACACCAGCAAAACTGGATCTAGGCGATGGCCAATGGCGATTTGGTTCAATATTCTTGACTTGGCTTGCATAAATGCATGGGTTGTATACCGTGAAGTTACTGGATCCAGAGTCTCACGCCGACAGTTTCTGCTTGATCTAATAACTGAAATGTGCAAGACAAAGGCAGCCGTAGGTTATGATGAAATGGAGCTTGGCGAACCAGAGCAAGTTGCTCAGAGCCCAGCGCCTAAACGCCGTCAATGTCAAGTGGAATCATGCAGAAACAAATCCACTTATAAATGCAGAGCATGCGGCAAGGTATGCTGTGGCACTCATTCAGGACATAAAGAAAAAGTCACTGTTGTAAGGTGCACGAATTGTATGTAAAATGTTTCAAATAAATGTTCTGTTCAAGTGTACCAATTGTATGTAGAATGTTCTAAATAAATATTTTGGTTGTAAAATGTTTCAAATAAATGTTCTCTTTGTAAAATGTTTCAAATAAATGTTATGTTCGTAAAATATTTCAAATAAATGTTCTGTTTATAAAATGTTCTAAATAAATGTTTTGTTAAATACTTCAATAATGTTCTCTTTGATAATTGTTTCAAATAAATGTTCTGTTTATAAAATGTTCTAACTAAATGTTCTGTTAAATACTTCAAATAAATGTTCTGTTTGTAAAATGTTTCAAATAAGCTATGTTCTAAATAAATGTTTTGTTTGTAAAATGTTTCAAATAAAGCTATGATTTTAATAAAAATAAAAAATAAATTAAAATGAATATAAATAAAAAATAAATAAATAAAAATAAACAAAAAATAAAGTAAAAAAATCCTAGCGATCAAAATTGACCGCAAGGTCTTTCTAGGTAAACAGAATTCATGGTTGTTCTAGTGTTAATTCCGAAGTCGGTGTCAATGATATAACTTATAAAAGAACCGGTGCCAGAACTGATCCCTGAGGCACGCCGCTAGTTACACTTTTCAGTTAGACGCTCTGCCATTAATGACTACTTTTTGTTTCCGTCCACTCAGCCAATTTTCGATCCATTTGAGAACATATACCATAAATTCCGTGAGAATGAAGTTTAGCTAATAATCTTCTACTGTATGTGGCACTTTATCAAACGCTTTTTGAAAATCAAAATATGTAATATCCACTGTTTTACTCTCGTCATATATATTTACAGTATACTGTAATTAAAGAAATCAAGCAAACTAGTAGGACAAGAACGATTACGTCGAAAGCCGTGTTGAGAATCTTGAATTAATTTATTAATCTCTAAGTGATTAAATATTTTGTCCCGAACGATCGTATCCATAAACTTACAAACTGCTAAAGTCAGGCTGATGGGACGATGATTTCCAGGGAGTGATGTGTTCCATTTTTTAAATATTGGCGTAATGTTTGTAAGTTTCCAGTCGAACGGAACCTTCTCCAGACTGTAACGATTTATTATTATTATTATTATGATTATATATAATATATATATATATATATATGATACACACAGACAGTGCATGGAACAAGGAACTCTTCTGGGATATAAATCCACTATAGTCCGAATAAGTAATGGTAAATGACAAATACCATAGTTTCTTTTCATGATGCTAGCCCGACGAACGTGGGCAACGGGTCACTCGCAAAGAGGTCATAAATATAGCTTCCCTCACCAGCTATCTGCAAGCAGAAAGGATCCAGCTTTGGGACATGGATCTAGGGTTTAAAGCACCTAGCCATGCTACATTTAGAACCTCAATATAAGCAAAAGACTCGCTGCCTTCACGTCAGATTGAATGCATCAAAGAAAAAGAAAAAGGGGTAACTATTATATTTTAGCCAAAAACCAAAACTTAAACCTCAACTGGCAGAATTGAGCGTCAAGGCAGCGAGTCTTTTGCTTATATTGAGGTTCTAAATGTAGCATGGCTAGGTGCTTTAAACCCTAGATCCATGTCCCAAAGCTGGATCCTGTCTGCTTTGCAGATAGCTGGTGAGGGAAGCTATATTTATGGGACCTCTTTGCGAGTGACCCGTTGCCCACGTCGGGCTAGCATCATGAAAACGAAAAACTATGGTATTTGTCATTTACCATTACTTATTCGGACTATAGTGGATTTAATTATCCCAGAAGAGTTCCTTGTTCCATGCACTGTCTGTGTGTATCTATATATATTATATATAATATATATAATCATAATAATAATAATAAAATAAATCGTTACAGTCTGGAGAAGGTTCCGTTCGACTGGAAACTTACAAACATTACGCCAATATTTAAAAAATGGAACACATCACTCCCTGGAAATCATCGTCCCATCAGCCTGACTTAGCAGTTTGTAAGTTTATGGATACGATCGTTCGGACAAAATATTTAATCACTTAGAGATTAATAAAAATTCAAGATTCTCAACACGGCTTTCGACGTAATCGTTCTTGTCCTACTAGTTTGCTTGATTTCTTTAATTACAGTATACTGTAAATATATATGACGAGAGTAAAACAGTGGATATTACATATTTTGATTTTCAAAAAGCGTTTGATAAAGTGCCACATACAGTAGAAGATTATTAGCTAAACTTCATTCTCACGGAATTTATGGTATATGTTCTCAAATGGATCGAAAATTGGCTGAGTGGACGGAAACAAAAAGTAGTCATTAATGGCAGAGCGTCTAACTGAAAAGTGTAACTAGCGGCGTGCCTCAGGGATCAGTTCTGGCACCGGTTCTTTTATAAGTTATATCATTGACACCGACTTCGGAATTAACACTAGAACAACCATGAATTCTGTTTACCTAGAAAGACCTTGCGGTCAATTTGATCGCTAAGCAGGATTTTTTTTACTATTATTTTTTGTTTATTTTTATTTATTATTTTTATTATTATATTCATTTTAATTTATTTTTTATTTTTATTAAAATCATAGCTTTATTTGAAACATTTTACAAACAAAACATTTATTTAGAACATAGCTTATTTGAAACATTTTACAAACAGAACATTTATTTGAAGTATTTAACAGAACATTAGTTAGAACATTTTATAAACAGAACATTTATTTGAAAACAATTATCAAAGAGAACATTTATTTGAAGTATTTAACAAAACATTTATTTAGAACATTTATAAACAGAACATTTATTTGAAATATTTTACGAACATAACATTTATTTGAAACATTTTACAAAGAGAACATTTATTTGAAACATTTTACAACCAAAATATTTATTTAGAACATTCTACATACAATTGTACACTTGAACAGAACATTTATTTGAAACATTTTACATACAATTCGTGCACCTTACAACAGTGACTTTTTCTTTATGTCCTGAATGAGTGCCACAGCATACCTTGCCGCATGCTCTGCATTTATAAGTGGATTTGTTCTGCATGATTCCACTTGACATTGACGGCGTTTAGGCGCTGGGCTCTGAGCAACTTGCTCTGGTTCGCAAGCTCCATTTCATCATAACCTACGGCTGCCTTTGTCTTGCACATTTCAGTTATTAGATCAAGCAGAAACTGTCGGCGTGAGACTCTGGATCCAGTAACTTCACGGTATACAACCCATGCATTTATGCAAGCCAAGTCAAGAATATTGAACCAAATCGCCATTGGCCATCGCCTAGATCCAGTTTTGCTGGTGTGGTACCGGGCCATTTGGTCAAGAATATCTACACCTACTTTGCTTGAATTATAGTACTGGATCTCTTACCTTTATAAATGGTCAGAGTGCAGTTCGATGTTGATTTATATATCGTAGATGAATAAAGTGGCTTCCTTTCAATATAGCTTCTCCATCAGGAACTTCCCGTCTCTGTCTTCTGATATACAAGAAGAGTTGTTTTTTCAGCTTTGAATTTCTCAGCCAATTGTAAAACTGGTAAAAAAGTTATCCGTGGTTACATGATAACCTTTCTTCAAGTATGGCTTCATGAGTGATAAAAAACATCAGCTGGAAGATCATGTGCAGCAGCATTACGAGTAGGATCTTTACCCAAATATGGTTTTCCATTACAAAAGTATTTCGACTTTGCGTCCAGAAGAAGCTAAAATTTTACTCCAAATTCATCTGGCTTGATTTGCGTGGAAAGAGTTGTCATCAATAGTAAGATCAAAGTTTGGTACATAGCACTTTGGCAGTTCATTATGAAAGAGTTCCAAATTTCAGAAATTAGACAAAATTTATCTGCCTGTTTTCTTTGTCTGCGGCTGGCAATATTGTCAAATCTCATGTGCTTCATGATCAATTCAAATTTATTCCTATTCATGTTTTATGAAATATAGGTGGACCCCAGTCTTGATTCCATAATTGTTTCACGGGTGTGTTCTTTGCAACTAAAACACCACGAGCAATTTGGAGGCCTAAAAACTTTCCAAATCTTCAAGAAGAATGCTGAAACTTGGGTCGTTTAGTTTCCCATGAATTTCAGTGTAGTTTCGAATTGATCATAACATAGGTTCATCAATAAGCAGTCGAAATGCACTAAGTGGTCTATTTTTTCAATACCTTGGTATGCATATGGGTAGAAACCACTTTTCTGCTTGAATACATTTCCAGTAGGAGTTCTGCCTCTCTCTTTCACCTGTAATTTTTGTCCATAAGACACCGCACGAGAAGGTAAAGTGTTGTTCGTGCTACTGAATGGAGCCTCATTTTGAAGAACTAAGGGCTCATCTTCCTCCGGCTCATCAGAATCATTCATTTCTTCGATAGGATGTATTGCCTCATGCAGTTGATCGACGGCATCGTCTCTTCATCCATTGAATCATCTGAGGCAAGTTCTTCTGAAGAAGACGCAGAGCTTCTTCAATCTCAATTCCTTTATTTCTATAACACGTGCCATTTTATCTGTAAAATGAACAATATATATATATATATATATATATATATATATATATACAGGGCCGGATCTAGAATTTGCGAGGCCCTAGGCAGATCTAGAAATTGCGAGGCCCTAGGCCTATATATATGAAAATATGGACTTAATTATCAATACTATACCAGCAATATTAGAATCCCAGAACTATGCCAGCACTTAAAAATTAATCCAAACCAAAATAATCACGCATGGAAATTGTATAAGAAATATAAATAAACAATACAAATAAGTATAAATTATAATATGAATCAAGATTTGTGTCGAAAATATAAGATAATGATTTCTAAGATTTATATAATATTATAGGTAATGACTTTCCATAGTATACAAACGTTTTCATATGTGATGTATAAGAGATGTTGACATTTCATTTTTTATAATAGTGAGCGATCGACTTATCAGGCTAAATATTAATGCTTTAATATTTGGTTCAGATGCTCCTTGAATATTACAGCAATGCTTTTCTACTTTTCTTCGAGCTAAACTCTTCAATTAATTGAGAATAATCTAATGAATTTGTTATATCGTTTTCTATTGATAACATAGCTAATGATTGCAATCTCGCTTGAGACATGGTGGAACGCAAATATGTTTAATAAGTTTGAGACGCGAGAAACTTCTTTCAGCCGAAGCAACAGTAACTGGGATGGTTAATACTATTCGAAGTGCAACATAAACATTAGGATAAATCTCACTTAGTTGTTTTTGCACTATATAAACAAGGGCATTTCCGAGATCTGTTTTCTCAGGTATAAACCTGCAAAGTACTTTAAGTTCTTCATAGAGTTCTAAATCATTAATATCACTTGAACAGAACGCGCAAAACGGCTTGAGCGAGGCCCCCTTTGGCGCGAGGCCCTAGGCGATCGCCTAGTTCGCCTATAGCTAAATCCGGGCCTGTATATATATATATATATATATATATATATATATATATATATTATAGTTACACTATCGGCAGACTGAAACAAATGTCACGACAGATCCATAAATCAAGCACTCACCTCCTTTTATGATGCTGGCAAAAGGCACACTGACGTAAAATTTGAGTGGCTTCAGGCTGACAAGCAAACTAATACAGTGTTGTCATATCTCAAGTATTTTCTAGAATGTTCAAAACTAAGATGCCATATCTCAATTATCTTCTAGAATGTTCCAAAGGAATAGGGGAAAGAAACTGAATGAAAGGTCATTTTTGAACGTGTGGTCCTTGTAGGTAGTAACCTACAAAATCTCTTGGAAATAAAAAAAATAAAAAAAAATCAAATATGGTATTATAATAATGGCAGAAATTTATGAAAAGTCATAAAAGGTCAGACCGCTACCTTTTCTGTAGTTAATGTATCACACACTTAAAAACTAATAGCGGTTAAAAATGACCACTTAGTACTTCTAGTGTTAAGAGCATAATTTCAAATTTACGGATGATACCAAACTAGGGGGATGAAGAAAATCAGCGGCAGAACGTTTGCAGATTCACGAAGATATTAATAAATTACTCGAGTGGGCGGAAATTTGTCAAATGAACTTTAATATAGTGTAGATAAATGTAAAACGTTGCATATCGGTAGAAACAATGTTAAAGAAATGTATTTTGCACGCGACAAGACACTAACTAGTGTTATAGTGTTGTCGACACTTTTAAACCGGTCCTATTCAAAGGAGTGACATAACGAAGGAGTGACATAACAAAGGAGTGACAAATCGGAGATAAAATTCAAAGGAGTGACACGAAAATACCAACAAAGAAGAAGAAAGAACAAATCCAGAGGGAAGAGAGGCTTGCAACTGTTAGGTTAGGTTAGGTTAGGTTAGGTTAGGTTAGGTTTCTAGTTTTGAAATAAAATCTTAATTTTAACAATTCTAACAAATTTTGTTTTTTAAATAAAATTTTAATAATTATACTCCTTTGAATTTTATCTCCGATTTGTCACTCCTTTGTTATGTCACTCCTTCGTTACGGTATTTATGTCACTCCTTTGTTATGTCACTCCTTTGAAATGTCACTCCTTCGATACAGACCCTTTTAAACCGTTAAACCGAGTAAGTAAAGTATCGAAGCGGTCAGAAAAGCAAATAGAATCTTAAGATTTATTGGTCAATCGTTTGAGTTGAAGTCGGTGAAAATAATGCTAACATTATATAATTCCTTACCACGCCCCACCTGGAATGCTTCGTCCAATTCTGGTCCCATATTTACGACAGGACATAGACCAAATGGAGAAAGTGCAGCGACGGGCTACAAAGATGATTCCAAGACTAAGAAACAAATCATCCGCTGTCCGTTTAGAAACGTTAAATTTATTTTCACTCGTAAAAGGCGAATTCGAGGAGATTTAATCCGAGTATTTAAAATGATTAAAGGTTTTGATAATGTAGACGCCATAAAATATTTCGCCTTCAGGAATGCAGACAGAACTCGCAGTAATGGTTCCAAATTAGTGGGTAAACATTTTACTTCTAATGAAGCTCAGCATTTTTTCTTCAATCGTATAGTTAATTTGTGGAATGGATTGCCAGCCAGCGTAGGTCAAAGTAATTCGATCGAATCGTTAAAAGAAACTAGATCTCTTGCCTTAACCCCCAATTGGAAGCATATTTTAGTGCGTAGAAATGTAGAATTTTCACTTGAATTCCCTCCTCTGTATCTTAAAATTTTCACTTTATCTTTAAATTTGAAATTGGAAGCAGTTGGAAGCATATTTTAGCGTATAAAAGTATTGTAGCATTTTCACTTGGTTCCCTCCTCTGTACTTTAAAATTTTCACTTCATCTTTAAATTCTTTCTTACCTCTCAACCTCTTTTCTCTGCTTTGCTTTAAAACTTTCACGTGTCTTTAAATTTTCTTCCTTCTTGAAAATTTCGGCCTTCTTTTAACCCTCCTTCTTAAACAGCCAGCCTCGTAGAAACCAGCTGGTCTGGTGCTGTTTGGTGTCCTTTGTATTCCTTTGTATCTCTGACTGGGAGTTACAGAAACAAACCACTGAACTACAACATGGTTAACATGTTACACAAATTGACGAGTGCTTAAGCCTGAAGGGAACGCTTATTCCTTTCACGTCCAGACTGTTTTGCATCCTCCCTCCCACTTCCCCTCCCTCTTGCATTTGAGCTAATGGCAGTATTTCGTTCATGTCTCCAATGAACTACTGGACGGTGAAAGATGCATCCGGTTGTTTGTCAACTCTTAAAGCTGTTGTGGCTTATCCATTGGTTAGAGACCGTGACTCCTACTCAGAGATCTGGTTTCAAATCTTGTAGGGGTATTATATATATATATATATATACGAGGTGTGTTGGTAAAGTTCCCGAACTGGTTATGCTGCGCGCGCATCACATGACGCGTATGCGCGTCATGTGATGCATGTTGTAGTGTGACTCAGTCTGTGTCCAAAGACGGTTACCGCTTGTTGCTTGTGTTCGTGAAATGATTCGATGGAACCGTAGACTGACAGTCAGGAAAGTTGCGGACGAAATGGACATTTCGATAGGATTATGCCACGACTTGACTGCCGAGCAGAAAGAGCAAAGTGTTGTTGTGTCTCAATACCTCCTTCAACGTGCCAATCTTGATGAAAATTTTCTCAGAAACATCGTTACCAGTGACGAGACGTTGGAGTACGAGTATGACGTTGAAACAAAACAGCAGTCATCGCAATGGAAGTGCGCGACGTTCCTGAGACCGAAAAAAAGCACGGCAAGTCTGATCGAATGTGAAGGCAATGGGGCAATACTGGTCATTTTATTCGATTACTACGGACTCGTTCATTACGAGTTAACCAACAGTTTTAGTTAGAAATGCTGAAGCGCGTGCGAGACGTAGTAAGGAGAAAGCGGCCTGAAAGTTGAAATGTAGGAACGTGGATGTTGCACCATGACAATGCGCCCGCACACACAGCGTTGTCAATTCAGCAGTACCTGGCGAAGCACAACCTCGTAGTCGTTCCCCAGCCGCCGTATTCTCAGATCTGTTCCCGGCAGACTTTTTTCTTTTCCCCAAACTTAAATTTGCATGGAAAGGTCGAAGATTTCAAAGTGTGGAAAAAATTATTCAAAATGCAACAAACGAACTGAAAGCGGTCAGGAATACGGCTTACACGAATGCTTTCTAAAGTGGAAACGCCGTTGGGAGCGATGTATAGCTGCACAAGGAGATTACTTTGAAGGGGACAACATCAATTAGATCGTAAGTGTTACCAGAAAGTTTTGTGGGATCAGTCTGGAACTTTTTGAACATACCTATTCATAAGAACCTAATATGTGGCTAAAAAACAAAGGATAGTTAGTAATTACCTGTTAAAAGTAGATAACTACATTAATTACTGTCAGAATGCCGTCAAAATAAAATGAGCACTCGGAAAAATTAATGAGATAATGACTGTACGTGCAAAGCCTGTCTTAAGGTTATAAACAAAACGTGTCATGCATCGAAAGGATTTATATGAATCATGAAAGATGACTCATAAAATTGGTGAGCGTGCATATCACTACTTCCCCGTGGTTGCGTGACTGGACGATGAGACTGTGGTCAGAATGAGAAGTGGGAACCTGAAAATCTTGAAGTTTGCAAACAGAATAGTTTTTAACATCAGAGATGTTTTTGTCAGACAAATAAAAGATAAACTAATCGTCGAGCGAAAACACAAAATCTTTTGTTCGACATTAAATTATTGTAAAATCAATTTAAAGCCACTAAAAGAAAATGAAAATCATGAAAAATAGCGTTTCTCTCATTTAACCACTGTTGACCATCATGATGTCAGTAAACGTAAAAATACCATAAGGAAAGGTTTATTAATATAATCTATATCGTGTCTTTTAAAAACCTAATCATCGAAAAACTGTTTTGGCCCCATTTTCTACCCAAGTCTACATCTTCAGTGTACACTCTGTATCATACACCAAATTTGGTACTGTAAAATATTTGTCTATTGTACTCTTGTCACCTAAAGTACATTTACTGCATTCCCATCACTTTATCTATATGATATATATAATATATATATATATATATATATAATATATACACACGGCAGTAATCCAGATGAATACATTGATTTGCTGTACAAAATTAAGTCAATATCAGATAACCGCAAATATTCTCACTGTATAATAATGGGGGACTTTAACGCACATGTGAACTCGGAATTCTTTGTAGAATTGGGTAACATGTGCGAGTCGGCCAGTTTAAGTATAAATGATGTAGAAGTATTAGGGGTAACCAGTGGTCATTTTACTTACGTTAGTGATATGAGTGGTACCACCAGGTGGATTGATCATTGTCTCACTAGTAATAATCTAAAGGATCGAATTGTTAGAGTTCATATTCTGCATAATTTCCTTCTTTCTGATCATAGACCATTAGAAATATTAATTAACGTTACCAATTTATGCGTAACACGACTTAACAAGAACTCAATAGGTAAGAATAATTGCGTCGATTGGTCCAATTTTAATATGCAGCAGAGAATAGAATACAAAGACAGAACAAGTCACCTTTTTAATAATTTAGAAATTTGCATCTTGCCTGTAATAATCCTTGCTGAAATGACTCTCACTGTAAGCTCATAGATAGGTATTATAGTAAGATAATATCCCTGTTAAGAGAAGCAGGAAGCCCCCTGATTAAATCTTACAACTATCATACTAAGATTATTCCTGAATGGAATGATTTTATTGCCCCCTGAAGAGAGAATCGAAAGACGCCTATGATTTGTGGGCTTTCATGGTAAACCCAGATTAGGACCAGTATACATGAATATGTGTAGAAGTAGGGGTCAGTATAAGGCGGCCATAAGGCGATGTAAACAAGAAGAGAGTCTATTCGAGCATCAAAAGCCTGTGAAGCTCGCATAAATAACGATAATAACAAATTTTGGAAATTGTTAAGAATCAAACGGGTGTCAAAAATGTCCTCCCTCCGACAATCGATGTGGTGTCGGGGGAGGATGAAATGCAAAGCTGTGGGAAAAAACCACTAGTCTAACATTCTTAATATAGGGTGTCCCAAAAAAAACTATATACTCTTTATAGCATCATATATTTATAATTTAAAAAAACCAAACAATATATGTTAACGTTTATGTGGATAAACATGTTAATTTACCAGGATTAACAGCATGGTGTGGTTTATCATCCAGGGGTTTGGTTGGACCATTTTTCTTTAATGGGACAGTTACCGGTGCCGCATATCTCGACATGCTGCGGACAGAAATTATACCTGCAGTTCGGAAGTTGTTTGGAAACGACGACTTTTACTTTCAACAAGATGGAGCCCCCCCTCATTATCATTGTGATGTCAGAAGGTACCTCGATGAAACGTTGCCTAACCGTTGGATAGGACGAAGAGGAAGCGTTGAGTATCCTCAACGTTCACCGGACTTGACTCCACTTGATTTTTACTTGTGTGGCTACCTGAAGGATGCAGGTTATGGTACAAGACCTGCAACACTCGAACACCTTAAGGATGCAATTAGAGAAAAGTGCGGGACCATCACAGCATCCACATTAGTCCATGTCTGCGATCAGTTAGTCGACGCATTCAAAAGTGCATTCATGCCGCCGGAGAACATTTTGAGCACTTGCGTAGTTAATTAAATTTATATGCAAACAACTTCGCTATAACATTTTGATCACTTAGATTAAATTTACCTTCATTGGCAATTGCTCTAACAATATATTGTGTTGTTTTTTTAAATTATAAAATATATGAGCTATAAAGAGTATATAGTTTTTTTGGGACACCTGTAGTGTGAGTAGGGATAATCTTAAGATAGAGTGCAGCGAAACGATTATGGGAGGGACAAGGGAAAATACTTTGATATCATTTTCTGAAGTAAAGAGGTTAATTATAGTGTTAAAGACTGGTTCTGCGTCAGGGTAGATGACTTATCGAATGAGCAATTAAAATATGCAAATGATGTAGTGTGTCTGCATATATCATTGTTCCTATCAGCCATGCTTGCTCATAGCTATATCCCTGCAGAGTTCATGAGGGTATATATCTTGCCCTGGTCAAAAAACAAGTACGGAGACATTCTGTCCAGCAATAATTACAGGCCTATTGCTGTCGCTTCCTGCTTCTCGAAACTACTAGAAAAACGCTTGTTACTCCGATTAAATCATTTTCTATGGGCATCTCCTAATCAGTGTGGTTTTAGAAGGTCCCCTCAACTGACCTGTGTAGCTATGTACTTAAAGAAACAATATCTAAATACATTGACAGTAATACAACGATTTATAGCTGTTTCCTAGATATAAGTAAGGCATATGATAGGGTGAACCACAATATTTGTTTGCAAAACTAGAAGACAGGAAGGGTCCCATGCACATATTAAATTTATTGAAATTTTGGTATTCCCACCAATCTTTCACTGTTAGGTGGGGCAATGTACTATCCGAGTGTTTTGGCTCCTCTTGCCGGGTGAGACAAGGCTTCTTGCTCTCCCTTGATGCGTTTAATGTGTATATTGACGGATTTAATTGCTTCACTTAACGAGGCAACAGTGGGATGTTGTATAGATAACACAAGGAATAAATAACTTTTTTATGCCGATGATATGGTGTTATAAGTCCCTCTGTTAAAGGCTGGATCGGCTACTAAAAAGTCTGCGAAGTGTATTCGCAGAAAACATGATATTCTTTTTAATGTTACAAAACTAAGGTTATGCAATTTCATCCTAAAAGCTGTAATCAGCCAGCTGATATAAGGTTTAAAATGAATGGTGAGGTAATTGAGGAAGTACAAGAGTTTAAGTATTTGGTGTCAAACTATTACCAGCTCCTGAGGATGACTCCGATATAAAACACATCTCGAAGCCTGTGTGTGCTAAAGCGAATAGACCATAAGGAAACTTTCGATTCTGTACAAGTGAAAGCTAAAGACAGTCTCTTTCGTATTTTCTGCAGTAATATTATACGGACAGCAACTCTGGGTGAATTATAAAAAAGGTTCTGGCAGAATCCTAAATTCCTTTACAACAAGTCTTTTAGACTCTTACATAAATTACCCCTGAGATGCTCAGCTTCGCAAATGTTCGCTACCCGCAATGTCCCGAGCTTCCCGGAGGTAACAAG
>JAJOZX010005997.1:272500-297109 GCA_023014485.1 Bathynomus jamesi | reverse complement strand
GGGAAGGATCATGTAAATTATATCTCTAAAAGATTTCTAGGAGTGTACTATAATATTTAAACTTAGACATATAGTCTCTAAACAGGCTTTATTATTTCTGTATCATACTCTTGTTCTTCTTTGCATAATGTGCTGCAATCTTGTACGAGGCAATTCTACTAACATTCCTTTAAATAGTATTTTTGTTATTAAAAAACGTGTAATAAAGATATCTGATGCTGATGTTCATGATCATCCAAACACATTTTTAAAGAGTTAAAATTACTAAAGATCAAAGACATAAGCAAATTAGTACAATTTATTTTTATTTACAAATGTACGGTGGATAAATAAATATTTTGCACCTCATCAAGGAATTCACTCATACCAAAATAGAGGTAGAACTAGGTATGAAATTGTCTTGAGTTAGATTGTCTTCACCCCAAAAATCACCTAATTTCATTGGACTGAAATTATGGAATAATTTAAGCATTCACCTTAAAAATATTATGAATAGAAAAGTATTTGTAAAATTTTAAATCTCTCTTAATAAAGAAAACTGATGAATCTTCGTATTTATGTTATTTACAATTAAATGCACACACTGTATTATCTGTCTCATTTCTAGCACTTAACTATAAATTCTTTGTACTGTACATATATCCGTAATAATGACATTTAAGATTAAACACATGCATGAGTTTTAAGATTCAGTGTATGTGTATTACAGAATTTATTTCTCATATTCACCCATAACTTCGTTCGTGTATTCTGAATTACATAATTCATATTTACATAATTCATTTATCATATTCATCTATAAGTTTGTTTGTGCATTCATACTTTCTGCCCATGATCTATAATTCATTTATAATTTATATTATAATTCAACTCTCATATTCAACTATAATTTCGTTTGTGTACTCTTGGTAATTAATTAGTGCTTTTTACTCATGACATTTATATATTGTATATTACTTAGTCATAGCTACCTATGAGTAAAAGTATTTTATCTTTTAATCAATCTATGAGCCCAGCAAAGCGTATATTCTACGTTAAAATTATTGTACTTAGGGTGTCCGAAAAGTTTCAACGCACCCGTTTAAAAAAAAAATACTAATGGTTGGATGTAAATAAAAACTGGTACATGTAAGCAGCCAGGCTTATTCTATACCACAAAACACTCTCCAGTCATAATGATACATCTCTGCCATCTGGAAGGGGGAGTAGACCTTCCTTCGGTAGAAGTCTGTATGTCGTTATTGAAGCCACTGTGTTGCAGCACTCTAAAGGCCTTCACTCCTGGAACAAATGCACTCCTGAACATGTGTCTTCATCGGTCCAAACAAATAAGAATCCGAGGGGGTAAAGTCTGAACTATTAGGTGGGTGAGTGATTACAGTAAGCTGAAAGTGCGTGATGAGCTGTGCCTCCTTACGCTGCCTACCTTTCTCCTAATTCTACCACCTATCCAAAACTGTGTGCTACCTCACTTCCAAAGTGGAATACATTCTATCCTACTTACGAGATTTCAATGTTCACCACCAGTCCCCACCTTTGGCTTTCCTCCCATTTCACTGACATCGATGGTGAACTAGCTTACAACTTCTCTATCCTGAATAGCCTAGAGCAGATTGTACAGCACCCTACTCGTATCCCCGATTGTCCTAGAGATAGGCCCAACATTCTGAATTTATTTCTTACCTCTCATCCTTCTTACTCTGGCAAACATTTTTCTCCTTTGGGCTCCTCCGACAACAATCTTATATGTGTTTCCTGCTCTATCGCTCTAATTCTGCCTTTCGATCCTCCCAAGAGAAGACTCCTTTGGCACTTTGGCGCCACTGATTGGGAGGCCCTTAGGCAATACTTCTGTGATTTTCCATGGAATGATTACTGCTTCCGTGGCCGGGACCCCTCCAATTTGGCTGTCCGCATCGTGGAGGTGATTCTCTCGGGCATGGAGGCGTACATTCCATATTTTATTCCTATTACTAATACAAAAAAAAACCCACTTCATTTAACTTTTCTTGCTGTAAGGCTATCTGCAACTGAGAGGAGGCATTCAAAAGGTATCGTCGCCATCCAACTCCTGACTCTCACTCAGCTTATATTTCTGCTCAGAATCGTGCAAAATCTGTTCTACGACTCACCGAAAATACCTTCATCAGACAAAAATGTGAAAACTTACCCAATTTAAATTCTTCTTGCTCTTTCTGGCAACTAGCCAAGAACCTCTCCAACAACTTTTCTTCTTCTTTCCCTCCTCTTTTCCATTCCGACAGCTCAGTTGCTGTCTCTTCTCCTGATAAAGCTGAACTCTTCGTTCAAACTTTTGCCTCCAGCTCAACCCTGGACGAGTCCTGTGCTGTTCCTCCATCTCCTCTTCCCTCTGACTTAATTATGTCTGAAATTAGAATCTTTTCCAAAGTTGTTTTTTCTACCATATTTGGGCTCAACTCTAGAAAGGCGTACGTTCCTGATGGTGTCCCTCTTGTTCTCAAGAAATGTGCTTCTGTGCTGACACCCTGCCTAGGCAAACTCTTTCGTCTTTTTCTTTCATCTGGGAATTTTCCTTCCTGCTGGAAGTTGGCTTTCATTCAACCTGTCCCAAAGAAGAGTGACCGCTATCAACCCTCCAACTATTGTTCAATTGTTTTGATTTCATGCCTTTCTAAAGTTTTTTAATCTATTCTTGAATAAGAAGATTCTTAAACACCTCTCTTCTCACAATCTTCTTTCAGGTCGTGAATATGGGTTCCACAAGTGACGCTCTGCTGGCGAGCTTCCTACATATTTTTCTGCCTCTTGGTCATCCTCCTTTCATCAGGGCTCTGTCCTGTCATCCACTCATATGGGGTCATATTAACCTCTTAACGTCTGAAGTTTTTGTAGGGTTAAGTTATGAGGGCGTGTATGGGAAACGGTACAAATTCGACCCAGTCGTCCAAAAGAGGTTAAGTTAATTTAGATTAGGTTAAATAATGTTAGATTAAATTAGGTCGAAGCTGGGGCTTTCTGCAAGGCAAACCTTTTGACTGACGAACCTTTTTTATCAAATACAAAATTTTTGTCAGCTAACACAATTTTCTCGAAGTGACATTTTACTGACAAGTTTTTGATTAAGGTTAGATTAAGTTAGGCTAGGTTAAGTTAGATTAAGTTAGGCAATTGGAATATCGATGAAGTTTCCAATTGACGAAGTGTCTGCAGACGCAATTTTTCGACAAAAGTGTTTGCACCTTCATACATAAAGATAACGAAACATAAAATTATCTGACCTAACCAAATTTGATCTAAAAAAGCTAATATAATCTAACCTAATCTAAACTGAACAAACTTTACTTAATACTAACCTAACTATAACCGACAGTCATTAAAAATGTCGAAGATGATAAACTTTCCATGGAAGGGAAAAACCTCTTCTTTGTGTAATATTCCCATTAGGTTGATATATTTGATTAAATTTCCTGTCAATAAATTTCATATATCATAAATGGATTTTCCTTCCTCACTCTACAGATTATATATACAGGGTGAGTCAAAAGTCTGGAAACATAGGAACTATGCTTTTCACTGCAAATATATATTGTATATTTGCATTGAAAAGCATACATCCTATGTTTCCAGACTTTTGACTCACCCTGTAGAATTTACTGTATAACTCTAAACAAAATGTTTATATTATTGATAGGTGATACTTAAAAAATAAAAATTAATAAAACAAAAGACTCGAAAGAACGCTTTCGACAATTTTTAAATTAACTCAATTTAATTCTCTTGAGTCGAAATAAAATGAGATAATATACTGTACTCATATACTGTATATATAGATATATGTATAGTGTTTCTACCTCGTGGTGTATGGACGCTTTGTTCCCGTTCTGTGCTAACATCAAAGTAACTTGTGATTATCAGTCCGGTGGTTAATTCTATCTATACCAATGTGTATATAACGTATCAGTGAATACGTAAAAATTATTTATTGAGTGAAGGCTGGTGCCATACCGTGTGCACAAAGAAAAATAATAAATTTAAAATAATTCAAATTCAAGGTTTCATTGATGTTCTACTACAAAAGTAAAGAGGAAAAAGGTCATAAAACTGGGTAGGATTAGATTTCGCAGACGAAATTAGAAGAGCGGAAAGAAAAGAGAATTAAGAAAAAGAAAAAAGCTATGGCCAAAAATGTGAAAAAGTATGTAAATTACTCTAAATATAGAAAATTCAATGGAGATAGACTATATTTAATGGAATGCACCGCTTACCAGCTCTAAAATTGCGAAAATGGAGCGGACAAGACCGCTGGCATAAAATGCATTTTGTGCAATACATTTAAACACTAAGAATTCATAAACTTAGGAAAAAAGGATAGAAAAATGCTGAATAGAAAGAATAACAAAATCACTGTCTTTTATGGCTTTGTATGCATCAAGTGCATGGTAAACCACAGAAAAATAGTACAAACGGGAATGAATAATGTTGAAGTAGAGAAAACGATTGCAACAAGACCACCGACAAAAAAAAACCAGGAAACGACAAAGAACGCCGCCACAAATAAAAGTGGGTTTCAGGACATGGAGGGGGGGAACACACTAGAGGGAGGTGCAGAAGAAACCTTAGACGAAGAAATACTCCCTGCACAAGAATGTAACGTCATGAATTAAAACGAAGGCACACCAAAGATTAAAAGAAAACACATTCTGAATAGGGAAAAAGTGGTTCTAGAGCAAAGGAAAGCAAGTGAATTTAAAAGTTTTGAAATGATGTAATGATGTCCTAAGCCTGACCTAAGGGATATAAAAGACAGACCAGTTGCAAATACTACGAGTATAAAACAGGATCGTGTAAATATGGCTTCGGTTGCATGTATAACCATCCTAAAAAATGTTACATGAGGAATGGAATTTGCCGAAGAGGAAAGGGATACTGTAGTACTACTTTCATCCTTCTAAACCTTTGGTTTAGGTGCAGACATTTAATCAGAGAGAAAAATATGTCTCAATATGGAATGCCTTTATTTCTGCATTAAGGGTACACTGAAAATATTCTGTTGTTAGCCCAACAAGAATGAGTGTTATTGAGGATACTGTTGGCTAAGTTGATCTAAAGTGACGGTGGCGGCCATATGGCTCCCTGGGGGCCATGGCACATTTGAAGGGGGCCACAGGAAAATGTTATTTTGTAAAATAGAGTTAAATCTGCATATTACCTACTGAAAATAATGCTTATGGGGGCCACAGGAAAAAATAAGGTTCCTAAGGGGGCCATAAGCCAAAACCGGTTGGGAACCACTCTAAACTATCCCTATCGTTATTCCTGCAACAAGGAAATTGTTGAAATGAAGATAATAATAACAACCAATCTTTTAGAGAAAATTATAATTTGCGAACAGATGTACCCCTCATCAGTAATGAGAATGTATATTTTGAAAAACGGATGACAAATTAGTAAAAGAATTTCTTGAACATCTAGGATTAGCTGATTTAACGGACAAATTTAAATGTATATAATACTTCTAGAGTATTGTAGCATTACTCAAACAGTAATCAAAACAATGAAAATAAAAACCAGTTGTTTAATTTTATAAACAGAAATTATTTGTACGTAGAATATCTGTGATATTTAAAAATAAGAATAAATTAGTTAGTTAAAAAATATGCTGAGCAAATGTGACAAAATGAATATTTACTGTACTGATGTAAAGTATTTCTGCATTTTTACAGTATACGTATACTTTTTGTATAAAAATTCGCAGTTTTCTTTTAAAAGTTTTGAAATGATGTACTGTAACTAAAATATGGTATTCTGAACGAGTATATATGTACACACACACACACACATATATATATATATTAGATAAAATTATTTTTAAAACTCTAAAGAGACATATACCATAGAAAAAATTTAGGTGTGTATAACTGTAGGGGTGACTATACTACAAGTAGTAACAATACTTATATTATTTTACCAACAATAGTTTGATATTTTCGTAACTGTTATACATAGAGTAATTAACATTATATTAACAAAATTATTCTGAAAGTGTACAGACCACCAAACACCACAAAAAAAAAAAAAAAATTCAATTAGCTAGAAGTAAAATTGGAAACATATTAAAATCACTTCAAACCCCAACACCAAATATATTAACTTGTGGAGATTTTAACTTTCCATTCATAATATGGAAGAAAAATGTTGAGAATTTCTGAACACTAGAAAAGACGATAAAACTCAAAATACTTTTGGATATTATGGAAAGTTATGCCCTTACCCAGGAAATATATGTACATTCGACCATCGACTTACGTCGTCACCGTCTTACGTAATTTCGAGTTACGAGAAGCCCCCCATTGACTGTAATTGATTCGTCTTACGTAATTATTTCGTGTTGCGTAATAGCTGCGTAATCGCAAACGCAGTGCTACCACTACCAACCCACCACTACCACCATCGCTAACCCTCCAAGCCATTCAACTCTCTTTCCAATGTAAGTCTAAATTAATTTTTTATTATTAATTTTTAATATGTATTTTCTTTTACAGATGGTGTTTCTTAATAATAATTATTAATTACCATTATAATTCTGTTTATATACACTGTTTTTATCAAAAAATTTAATTATTTTATTATTTTCAATACTTTTTTGGGGTCCTGGAACGGATTACCCGATTTACATTATTTTGAGGTTCGACTTACGTCATTTTCGAGTTAAGTAACTCATCTAGGAACGGAATAATTACGTAAGTCGAGGTTCGACTGTATAGCTACACGTCTTTGCTTTTTGGATTTAATTTTGACAAATAACATTGACATAAAATAAATAAAAATGTAAGGCAAACGAATTTTTTTTTAGCATAAGCTAGTCGATATACAAATAAAATTCGAAGCCACAAGACCAAAAATTCCTCCTAGAGAGATAGAAGGAATATTCGAAAGATTAAATATGAATTTATAGGAAGTAGGTAGAGGAAGTATAAATGCAAAATTAATGGGAATAGAGTGGAAATTGCTACTTCGAGAAGGAACTCCAGAAAAAATACTACCTATAATATAAAACGAAGCTAAACCTGTTCCGAAGAGACGAAACGAAACTAAGCATGTTCCAAAGAGACAAAAAAGAAAGTGTAGCAAACTCGAAGGAAATTATAACAGTATTTAGAGAAGGGAAACAAACCGTAAAAAATATCCAAGGATGCAAAACTGAAGGAAGGAGACTTAAGCTAGAAATGGACTAGAAATGCACTTAAAACAATTATTTTATTCGCCCACAAGATAAACGAGGAAGAAATCAAGGTAACAGTAAACAAACAAAATCCAAAATACATTTACGCCTCTCCAAAAAGAAAAATATAAATGTAAAGAGGGTATAGAGTAAATTAATACATAAATGACCCAGAAGAGATGAATAAGTTGCTTAAGGAACAATTCAACTCGGTGTTCGGTCCCCCTTTAAGGCAGAGATGAAAATAGAAAATCTGGATGAATTCTTTAACATAAATACAAATCAGCGAAGAATAAGTATCGACACGAATCTATTAATGCATTTTGAATTCTTGGAATTAATTAAGGCTCCCACACAAACACGAGAAAATTCAGCACCAGGGCCAGACACATGGAGTGCCATGTTTCTGAAGAAATGCAAAGAGAGCATAACCAAACTATTATACTTACTCTGGAAGAAATCACTAGACACAGGACAAATTCCACTCCCATTAAAGAACGCGAACATTGCCCACTTATTCAAAAGAGGTAACAGAGCAATAGCTGAGAACTATCGGCCAGCAGCTCTCATTTCCCACCTTATAAAGTGCTTTGAACATGTAATTAGAGAGAGAATTATTTACTACCTACAGAAAAAAGAATTTATTGGATCCGAACCAATCACAGTCATTAGACCACCAAGAGAAAATACTAGAAACATTGTGTCGAAGTTAAAATATAGATGCAATATACACCGATTTTACTAAAGTCTTCGATAGGCCAAATGTAATCATGGAATAATAGTACACAAATTTGAGAATGCAGGAATTACTAGAAACCTGGGACGATGGATATTTAATTTCCTGACTGGAAGAATACAAAGAATGGTAGCAAATAAAATTAAATTTGAAACCTTAGAAATCGTCAGTTCTATCTCACGAGGTACAGTATTAACTCCATTGCTGTTTGTCACAGTGGTTGCAGACATTGTTATTGATAACAATTTGTACCGTACTATGCGGATGACGTTAAGATATGCAAGGAAATACTCGTATCAAATGGAGGTGACAATGAAATATTACAAAACGACAATGAAACATTATTAAACTTGGCTGAAGAAAACAATATGAAGTTTAACGAAGAAAATTTCCAACTCATAAGATATGGTAACAAAAAGGAGATACAGAATAAAGGATAAAAAACCACAAGTTAGGGATCTTGGAGTAATAATGTCCTTGGATGCAGAATTCAGAGAACCAAACAATATTAAAATTACATCAGTAAGAAAAATAACGAAAATAAGCCGGAGGAGCTACCACAGCAGAAAAGCAAACATCATACTAATATTATTGAAGTATTTAGTCCTGCCCATAATTAAGTACCAGTACTCACAATATCATACAAAAGACTAAACATTGCAAACATGGAAGAAATACAAAGAACTTTTACATCTAAGAGTACAGAGGAAACGAAAGATGAAGACGACTGTTCTCAGCTTTAAACCCTAAAATTCTACTTCCTGGAAAGAAGACATGAGCGGTACACACTAATAACATATGTAAAATACTCGAGGGATATCCCAAACTTCAGAAATAAAATAGAAACACACTGGAATGAGAGAAGAGGTAGAAAACGAAGGTGGAAGATACCCTCAAAGTACGAGGCCCGAAACCTTTTAAATAACGTGCTGCCAAAATAACTGAGGAACATCCAGCACACCAACCTAAATAATTTCAAAAACTAACTGGAAGGTTCGCAAAGTCCCTGACCAGTCATGCGTGGCTGACTACGAGGGCAGGAGTAGAGTGGAAACCAACTCTCTCCTCCACCAAATTCCACAAATCTTGTGGTTCGATCTGAATCATCGTTCGAAGACTTCAAGTAAGACTAACGATATATATATATATATATATATATATATATATTATATATATATATATATATATATATATTATGACTGGAGTGAGTTGAAATGATCTGCAATATTTACTACAGACAGCACGTTTTCTCTTATACTTTTTTATTTGTTTTAAAGACTCTCAAAGCATCTCAACTCAACTTTAAAACAAATAAAAAAGCATACAAAAAATTTGCTGCCTGTAAAAATTCTTGCTATTTCGTTTCACCCCAGTTTATGGTACACTCTTGGGCAGGAATTTTGGGACCCCCTCTCTCTCTCTTTCTCTCTCTCTCTCTCCATATATATATATAATGAACAATGATTGCATATTAAATGTAAACTGCTATTTACCATACAACAACGGCAGTAATCTACATGAATACATTGATTCGCTGTACAAAATTAAGTCATTATCAGATAACCCCAAATATTCTCATTGTATAATAATGGGGGACTTTAACGCACATGTGAACTCGGAATTCTTTGTAGAATTGGGTAACATGTGCGAGTCGGCCAATTTAAGTATAAGTGATGTAGATGTACATATAAGGGGTAGCCAGTGGTAATTTTACATACGTTAGTGATATGAGTGGTGCCACCAGGTGGATTGATCATTGTCTCACTAGTAATAATCTAAAGGATCGAATTGTTAGAGTTCATATTCTGCATGATTTCCTTCTTTCTGGTCATAGACCATTAGAAATATTAATTAACGTTACCAATTTATGCGCAACACGACTTAACAAGAACTCAATAGGTAAGAATAATCGCGTCGATTGGTCCAATGTTACGATGCAGCAGAGAATAGAATACAAAGACAGAACAAGTCACCTCTTTAATAATTTAGAAATTTTGCACCTTGCCTGTAATAATCCTTGCTCAAATGGTTCTCACTGTAAACTCATAGATAGGTATTATAGTAAGATAATATCCCTGTTAAGAGAAGCAGGAAGCCCTCTGATTAAATCTTATAACTATCATACTAAGATTATTCCTGGATGGAATGATTTTATTGCCCTTCTGAAGAGGGAATCGAAAGACGCCTATGATTTGTGGTACTTTCATGGTAGACCCAGATTAGGACCAGTATACATGAATATGTGTAGAAGTCGGGGTCAGTATAAGGTGGCCATAAGGCGATGTAAACAGGAAGAAGAGTCTATTCGAGCATCAAAAGCCTGTGAAGCTCGCATAAATAACGATAATAACAATTTTTGGAAATTTGTTAAGAATCAAGCGGGTGTCAAAAATGTCCTCCCTCCGACAATCGATGGGGTGTCGGGGTAGGATGAAATTGCAAAGCTGTGGAAAAACCACTATTCTAACATTCTTAACAGTATGAGTAGGGATAATCTTAAGATAGATTGCAGCGAAACGATTGTGGGAAGGACAAGGGAAAATACTTTGATATCATTTTCGGAAGTAAAGAGGTTAATTAAAGAGTTAAAGACCTGTTCTGCGTCAGGGGTAGATGACTTATCGAATGAGCATTTAAAATATGCAAATGACGTAGGATGTCTGCATATATCATTGCTCCTATCAGCCATGCTTGCTCATAGCTAAATCCCTGCAGAGTTCATGAGGGTATATATATCTTGCCCCTGGTCAAAAATATGTACGGAGACATTCTGTCCAGCAATAATTACAGGCCTATTGCTGTCGCTTCCTGCTTCTCGAAACTACTAGAAAAACTCTTGTTACTCCGATTAAATGATTTTCTATGGACATCTAATCAGTTTGGCTTTAAAAGGTCCCACTCAACTGACCTGTGTATCTATGTACTTAAAGAAACAATATCTAAATACATTGACAGTAATTCAACCATTTATAGCTGTTTCTTAGTTATAAGTAAGGCATATGATAGGGTGAACCACAATATTTTATTTGCAAAACTAGAAGACAGGAAGGTTCCCATGTACATATTAAATTTATTGAAATTTTGGTATTCCCACCAATCTTTCACTGTTAGGTGGGGCAATGTACTATCAGAGAGTTTTGGCTCCTCTTTCGGGGTGAGACAAGGCTCCTTGCTCTCCCCTATGCTGTTTAATGTGTATATTGACGGATTAATTGCTTCACTTAATGAGGCAACAGTGGGATGTTGTATAGATAACACAAGGATAAATAACTTACTTTATGCCGAAGATATGGTGTTAATAAGTCCCTCTGTTAAAGGTCTGGATCGGCTACTAAAAGTCTGCGAAGTGTATTCGCAGAAACATGATATTCTTTTTAATGTTACAAAACTAAGGTTATGCAATTTCATCCTAAAAGCTGTAATCAGCCAGCTGATATAAGTTTTAAAATGAATGGTGAAGTAATTGAGGAAGTACAAGAGTTTAAGTATTTGGGTCAAACTATTATCAGCTCCTTGAGTGATGACTAGGATATAAGAAAACAATCTCGAAGCCTGTGTGCTAAAGCGAATATGATCATAAGGAACTTTCGATTCTGTACAAGTGAAGCTAAAGGCACTCTCTTTCGTACTTTCTGCAGTAATATATACGGACAGCAACTGTGGGTGAATTATAAAAAAGGTTCTGGCAGAACCCTAAATTTGCTATACAACAGGTCTTTTAGACTCTTACATAAATTACCCCCGAGATGCTCAGCTTCGCAAATGTTTGCTACCCGCAATGTCCCGAGCTTCCCGGAGGTAACAAGACGTTCTCAACACAGTCTAATGCAAAGAATTAAAAAATCAACCAACCCGATCATCCAAGCTATCCATGAGTCCTGCCATTTATCCTCTAAGCTATAGACTTCTTGGTACGAAAACGTCTGTCTGTAGCTCCACTTAACTTCGACAGTGCAGTATTATTTCTAATCAATTGTATATATTTCTATCCTTAGTATATGAACTGTCATTGTATTAATAATATTTGTCATATGGACTATAGTCTGCCAATAAACCGTTTCATTTTCAATTTCATTTCATTTTCATATACAGGGTGGGCGGAAAGTAGCTCCCTATTTTGGATTGGTAAAAAAATACGTATATTATCCATTTATTTCAGAAGAAATAATATGAAAAGGTAGGCATACATGGTAGGTTTTCTCTAAAATTCAATGTGGGCTCCAACTCTTTCCACCAGCTTCTGGAGCCGCCCAGGAATGGCGTCCACTGACTTTAGCAGGAACTCCGGCGGGATGGAGGACATGACTTCCCGAATTCGGTCCTCCAGTTCTTCCAATGTCCTCGGTTTGGTGCGGTAGACTTCTTCCTTTACCCACCCCCAAAGAAAGAAGTCGCACGGTGTCAAGTCGGGGCTCCTGGCTGGCCATTGATGTGGACCACGACGACCCATCCAACGCCCAGGGAAGTGGGCATCCAGCCACTCACGGACAACAAAAGCGAAGTGCGGAGGGGCGCCATCTTGCATAAATATCAGATCGTCGATGTTCTCCCATGTGCTGACAACCGGCCAGACCTCGTTTCGCAACATAGCAAGGTACCGCTCAGCATTCATGGTGTTGCGCAGAAGGAACGGGCCCACAACCTGATCTGAGGTCATACCGCACCACACCGTTGCACTGAACCGATTCTGCCGTTTTTCAGCGGTAACCATGGGATCCTCTCCTGCCCAGTAGTGGCAATTGTGGCGGTTGACAAAGCCTCCGACGTGGAACACCGCCTCGTCGCTCCAGAGGATGTTGCGGAAGAGATGGGGCCAGTCTTCATGCCAAGCCAGCATGATTTCCCCGAACTCCATGCGAATGTCGCAGTCCTCGTCCGAGAGAGATTGGCAGTAATGCGGCTTCCACGCACGCCAGTTCAGCTCCTTCTTCAGCACAGTTCGCACTGAGTAGCGGGAGAGTCCACTTTCCCGAGCTGCCTGGCGAGTTGACTTTCGTGGACTCCGTGCGAACATTTCCTGAACTGCCTGCACCGTCTCCTTGGCCCTGGATGTCGAAGGGCGACCACATCTTCGAACATCTGCCACAGACCCCGTGGTCATGAGCTTCGAGTGGCAGTTCTTGATTGTTTTCGGGTCCACTTGGGCACGTGGTCCGTGAATGGCCCGCCACCATCTTTGAACTCGAACGACAGATTGCCAAACTTCGTACCGTGCCGCCAACTGGGCACGCTCCTGCAGTGTTAAACGCTCAGCCATGTTACCCTTCAATCTGAAATGAAAAAAAAAAAATGAACGTTACAATTGTACCACTTTAGAGAACACAAAGAGAACACTTTAGAGAAAAGAAGATTACCGTTACAATTGTACCACTTTAGAGAACACACCATAACAATATAACAATACAATCACAATATATACATAATTTATATGTAATTTAAATTAGGGAGCTACTTTCCGCCCACCCTCTATATATGTGTGTATATATATATATATATGCTACAACTCAGAATGGTCCACTGAAATACTTTTATGTAAGACACAGACCGTTAATAGAACAAGGAACTCTTCTGGGATATTAAAACCACCATAGTTCGAATAAGTAATGGTAAATAGCATATACTTCTATCATGAAAAAGAAAAACTCTAGTATTTGTCAATTACCATTACTTTTTCAAAATATAATGGATTTAATGTCCCAAAAGAGTTCCTTATTCATGCACGGTCTGTGTATCACATATATATATATATATATATATATATATATATATATATATATATATATATATATATATATTGCAAAATTTTAGCGAGTTAATGTTTAAGAGTGAAAAATTAAATCCACTTTTTTAATTCTTTTAAGCTATTTTTATAATATATTGAACTTTTGTACCTTAAGAGCTTGTATCGAGCTCTTAACAAAAAATATAAAAATAGTCGCATGCGCAGTAAAGGAACGATGTTTCAAACATTCCTCAACAAAAATAAAAAGGCATATAACGTTTTAAAATGTAAAAGTGTATATGGATATCGCAATATATATATATATATATATATATACAGGGCGTCCCAAAAAAATGTATACACACTTTAAATACTTATAAAGGCAGTGTTTATTGAAATACATTTCATTTTCAAAATGTATTAGAATCTACAGACATTATTTAATTGTTTTGTCAACGCCTGTTTTCAAACTGACGTCCGTTCTGGTCCAGGCACTGCTGATAACGCGAAGCAATGGAATCGCAAACATCACGAAACATTTCGTTTGGTATTTGTGTGCATTCTCGTTCAATGGCTGCTCTCAATTCAGCGACTGTTGCAGGTTTTATAGCGTAGACTTTGTCTTTTAAGTATCCCCATAAAAAAAAGTCTAGTGGTGTGAGGTCTGGTGAACGCGGAGGGTATTCTACGAAACCCCTTCGTCCAATCCACATCCACATCGTGCCAAGTACCACTCGCAATACTCCACTCTTCGGTCCGGATCATCTTCATTAATAGCATGGACTAATCTTGGAATGTAACTTTTCCATTGACAGCGCTTCAAAATGCGTTGGACAGACGATTCTGAAATTCCTACCTCACGACTCGCTTGCCGCACAGATTTTCTTGGACTTTGGTGATACGTTTCCAGTACTCTTTCTTGCTTTGTGGGGCTTGTCGATGTCCGTGGTCTTCCGGACGCTTCTTGTGGACATTCTGAACAGTTCCATCGGCTTCAAACTTATCTCTAATTCGAGTGATGGTAAGTCGCGTTGGTGGATCTGTTTGAAACTCCCTCCTAAACTGTCTTTGCACTTCAACTGCGTTTTCACACTTCCAGTAGCATTTAAAATGAATTTCCTTTGTTCAAAGCTTAGTCTGACTGCCATTATTAATTCTAATGGGTTTAACTTGGAAAGAAAGAAACATCAATTGAGCTATCAGCTGTTAAAGTGTGTATACATTTTTTTGGGACGCCCTCTATATATAATATATTATATATAATATATATATATATATATATATATATATATATATATATATATATATATCGTGATACCCATATACACTTTTACATTTTAAAACTTTATATGCCATACTGGTGGGACGTTGTTGTAGCCCTAACTCGCGGGTTCTGTTTTGGCTGTTGGATATTGACGGTTAGGTCGTCACTCATTGACGGATAGTTCCTTAGTTGGTATTGTTAACACTCTGTTAACCTTAATATAATATTTTAGCACTCTTATCCTATAACCTTTATTATTTACCAGGCCACTCCCTACTCTGGCGGATGACTGTTAATACGAAACCTCAAAGTGAGCAGAGTAGTATAGCCGCATTTCGGACGAGGAATTTGGGGTGCTTTGAACCCTGCCCCTGGAGGGGCTCCCTGGAAGCCTTACCCTCCGTTATAAGGGGCCCCCCTTCCTTAAGCTCCTGAACCATTTGTAGGGCCTCACATGTCTTAATGAAGGACACTTGCACATTGAGGGCCCCTTGAGGGGGCCCCCTCCTCCTTGTGAGGGAAACAAATGTAAATTTTAAAAATTAAAAAAATTAAAAAGGATTCATCCTCGCCTTCCTTCACAAGAAAAAAGCCTCCTGTAGGGTTCTTTCACAGTCTTTCATGAAACAAAAACAGACAAAAACAAACAAACAAACCTCAAAACATACAATGACTTGCATTGTATTCTCAAAGCATATCATTACATTCTAATACCACATTACTTCTTCAAGTGTAATTCCATTTTAATATGTTAACAAATTGTGAACATCACAAAAAACAAAATCAGGTTAAACACGTTTTAAATAAAAAACATTTTTCTTTGTTTAATATCTGTATTATGAAAAATAGAATAAAGATTTATTATTTTAATTTAAATAAGTTAATTTCTTTCTTTTCTTAAGGGTCACTGATTTATTTTCATCCGCTATGAAGCTCAAATACAAGAACTTTTTATACATACATAACACATGCTTAATTGTTTATGTACTTTTAAATATGTAGTTTTATGTTATTTACATCGATATATAAATATCTTCAGATATGTGAACTAATAATTTTACTGCACATCGAATTTCGTTATAAAATTTCATGTGTTAAAAGTAATTTCTCTTTAAGGCAACATTCATCATGACCAGCAAATACTATCATAGCTAATTAATATATATATATATAATATATATATATATATATATATATATAAACCCTTTTGAAAAGACTAGGATGAATGCGAAAACATGGATTTTATATTTCATAAATTCAAATATCGATATCTTCCTTCATATATATATGTATATATCCAGTTTAGCCTGTAACGGCTGTTCTATTCCATGCATGAAAATACATTTTCAATAACTCAGCCTAGTCATGCATATTCGGATAGATTCAAACACTGAATTTTCAATTCCGTCTCTAATCATCCACTTAAACATTATTATCATTATTATTAGTTATGTACAAGGTCATTTAAATTAAGCATTTGTTTTCTACAAATCAGATGGCAAATCAATCTTTTAACGTAGCACCACGTCTACATTATACTGTTTAATGCTCCTATTTCATTTCCTATACCCTTATTAAGTTTATCAGCATCATCATACCATTAGCAATATGTAATATCACACACACACAAATATATATATATATATATATATATATATATATATTATATATGGGAATGAACTCAGAATGGTCCCCTGAGGTTTTTTATGATACACACAGACCATGCATGGAACAACCTAGAAGAGTTCCTTGCTCCATGCACGGTCTGTGTGTATTATATATATATATATTTAATATAATATATATATATTATATATATATATATATATATATATATATATATATATATAACCAGATAAGGTGGTTTGTCCCGAAAATCAACTTTCTTAATATTTCCAATTCATAGAAAACGAGTAGTAAATTTTACAGGCATAACTTTCGTATTAACTTCGTAGCAAAGATTGTTGAATAAAAAGTAGTCCTGAATCTACTATTCTAAATCCATGTATTCTCTGTGAATATATATATATATATATATATATATATATATATATATATATATTAGGGTAGGTTGATTTTGGAACTGTGATCTTGGACTAGTCTAGATAGAAAGGTATTAATGTATAAAAAACGTTGCACCAACTCATATTTGTGAAAATGATTGTATTTTTTGACGATTGTTAATTATTTTTAAGTTGCAAAATTGCCGAATTTTACTCGTAAAATCGCGCGCGCGGCATTTGCGCAATGTAAACAAACAAAATATCGGACCTTATTTCATAATCAATTAAAATTCGGCTTTTTTAAGAAAACGATGCTTGAAACTTATTGTAAATGCATTATAGATGTTTATTAGTGTATTAGTTTGTATATTTTAATGATATTTACCTATAAAATGTGTATTAAATTAAGTTATTTTATGATGCGTTCATTTAATTGTGTTTATTTTCAGATATTTCATAAAAATGGGCAAAAAACGGAAGTCTGCAGTGTTAACTCGAAGTGATAGTGCCAAAAAATTCAGTGGCCAGCCTTCCCCTTTGGATAAAACAGAGCCTCCTACCCTCCGCCAAGTTATTCAGTACAGTTATTTCCTCCAAAACAGCCACCCGGACTTGAAAGACTATGATATTGCTAAAATGATAGCAAAGGATGTGATTGAGATCTGGCAGGCCGTGAACCCGCGGCTGCCCCTGTATGAGGAATATTATGTAATGAAATTGGTGGATAAAGTGTGCTTCAAGAAAGCAAAAGAGATAAACAGGAAATCTCTTTCTACAGTCCAGGAGCAGAATCTGGAGGAAAAGCTGGATAAACTTTTTGACATTTCTGCTTGCACCTGTAAGCTACCTGTTCGTCCCTGTGATGACAATGCCGTGAAGTGCAAGAAAGAAAATTGTCAAGCACAGCACATAATCTGCACTTGTCAATTAGATTGATCTGTCTGTGGACCAGAGGTGCTTACCCTCCCGAACTACAGGATAAGCTTTACCAGGCCATCAAGTTCATTGTGGAAGTGTATGCAGTCAGTTGGTTTGAGATCAAAAGGGACAGCAAGTTCCACAATCAGCAGCTGTACATCTTCAACATGATCCAGAGGATCAAGCAGCAGTCTGAAGAAATCCAGGGTGTTGCTTTCAAGAACCTGAAGTACAATGATTTTGCCTTGCTGCCCGAATGTGCTGTACTCCATGATGAAGTCTGATGACTTGGAAGTGAGAGAAGCTGCTCTCAAGAAAATTCTGTCCATCAGGTAAGCATTTATTAATTTTAAAAAAATGTGAAAAAAAAATTTGATTATGGGGATTTATTTAATAAAAAAAAAGGCCCGAGTTCTATAAATCCCCATAATCGAATTTTTTTCACATTTTCTTATCCCAATTCCCCCCTCCCCTCTGATAATGGAAATAATCTTACCTTCTTTCTGAAAAAAAATTCGATTATGGGGATTTATAGAACTCGGGTTTTTTTTTTTTTAATTTAAGTTTAATTTAAATCAGCAATTCTGAGACTAATAGGGATTAAATCTTAAACTGGAATAAAAAATAAATTAATTATTATTCTTTCAGAAGTGGGAAGCCAGCCAAGAAGAGGCTGAAGAAGATCACAGCCATCAACATGAAGCTACCCACTGGTCAGAACTAATCAACCTTTCTCAAAGTGGCATCTGTGAACCTGCTCTCACAGAAGACTTTTCTGACCAGGAGCTTCAAGAAGCATTGCTGAATCGCACCAAGCAAGAGCTGCCTGATCTGCCTTCACATTCTCAGAGTGTTGAAAGGGCCATGAAGCTGACATCTGAAGCTTCCCATACTGTTTATGGACTCGAATCAAGGCACAAACACATTCTGGCCAAAGCCCTAAGCCGCCAGATGAGGCCTTCCTTTGCTTCTAAGGGCTCTTACAGTGAAAATTATGATGATCTTGGGATCTAAATGTGTCTATTTGACTCTGTACATGTTTTTTTTACTTTTTTTCAATAAAATTGTAACTTTTTTCAGGATTTTTTTATGAAAATAGCATGTTTTTTTCGGCCGAAAATTGCGAAAATGTGGTATTTTTCGGTACGATTTTTTGACGATTTTTGAAACGGTTTCCTCAAAAAACGGTTAAAGCAAGGGATCTGAAATTTTTTGTCAGTTATTATCATATTAAGCCCTGACTATCTCGACTAGTCCAAAGTCGATATCTAAAAAAATGCGGAAAATCAACCTACCTTAATATATATATATATATATTAATATATATATATATATATATATTATATATATTATATATATATATATAGTAGTAAAGTATTTTAAAACTTACTTCATTTCTACATATCTGTCTAGGTAAGCATTCACCACATCGAAGTTGGTATGTAACATATTTGAAACAACGAAATGTATCCAAAGGTTGTCTGATGTATGAGCATGCAAACATGTCACACCAAAGTAGCTCGTACAATGTGTACAGATATGCAAATATTAAACAACAACCATACTACCATCATTACGACTAAATTACATTGAAGCAATCAGTGTATCAAATGAAAATTTTCACTTAAAACATATTAACTATCATCCAATAACCTCATTTCATATATCTACCTGACAATCGATAAACAGTTAGATAGGTAAGCACCCAAACGTTATAGCTATTTAGGGTATGAATCTGATTAATCAGTTAATCATTGTTTCGAATTTAATCATTAATTAATCAAAATATATATTTAGAAAATGATGGGAACGGACGCATTTCCGGAGCTCTCTGATTTTGCATTTACTTTTATATATTGCTGAGAACTTTACTTTTGGATACTTTTGAATTTTATATACTTGCGTTTAAATTTACGTTGTTATAGTTAAGTAATTGAATTAGTGGTTTTTAGCGATTTAGAAGTTTTCATAGCGTGCCGGCTTAATTTAACTTATACCTGTGACGGTTTAAATTTTTAACTCCGCGATGCCGTCGCAGAAAGCGTCGTGTGTTAGGTGTAGGGTTAACCGGTGGTATTCGGAATTTAAGGATTATAACGGCGGTCCAATGGCGATTACCGATAGATCAGTTTGTTTCTTTTGCGAGTTCATGGAGGAATTAGTTGACATAAAACGCAGTGTACGTGAGGTAGCGGATAGACTTGCAACGCTTGATGAGGGCAGGGTTAGGGCTACGGTTGACGGAAGCCGAACCAATACTAACGTTGAAGACGTTAGTAATTTGAAGGGTGAGGTGCGTAACTTAGTTTCTAGTTTAGGTAGCTTGTCGGGAAGGTTAGATAGAGTTGAGGAGAGGTTAAGGTTAGTCCGAGAGTAGTAGATAGCGAGGGATAGAGTTAGTAGAGAGTTAGAGAGGTAGAGAGGTGGAGCTAGGCCGCGTACATTAGGTGATAGGAATCCCCCCCCTATCGAGGTTTCGAACCCTTTCGCCCATTTGGAAAGGGACGTGAATGAGGGGGAAACTATTTTAATTGGGGACTCTTTAGTGCGCCACATGGACAAAGAGTTCGTTAAACGGAATCCAACCAATAGGAGGAGGGTCTGTCTCCCAGGGGCCAGGGTTGACAGAGTTAGAGACGAAGTGGATAGGGTTGACGTTGCTTCCCGTCACTCAATGTTGGTGACGATGGTAGGAGGCAACGACTCGTATAGGCCCGATACGAGAGTGCCTGACCTTTTGGAGAGATATAGGGGGTTAATTAGGTCCCTGAAGGCGAGGTCAGATAGGTCTTTAGTTCTAGGTATTACCCCTAGGCACGGGTTGGGTCTTAGAATTACGTCAAAACAATATTTTTGAATAACAAATTAGAAGAGATTTGTGCTGAGGAAAGTGTACCCTTCGTAAAGCTGTGGTCCGAATTCAATGATCCTAGCCTTTTTATAAAAGATGGGGTGCATTTTAATGAAATAGGTAATGCTAGGCTAGGTAGGTTAATAGACGAAAACGTGCGAAAGCTGTATAGGTCGAAGCCTTCTTTAAACGTTGTGGGTCCGGGAAACGCGGGCCCGACGTGATAAATAGTTTAAAACGCGGGCCCGTGGTAAAAAATAACTTAAACGTCTTTTATTGCAACGCGCGTAGTATTAGAAATAAATTAAATGAATTTAAGGCGGTAATTTATTCCGGCAACTATGATATAGTTGCTATCACTGAAACTTGGTTAAATACCGTGACTCGGGACTTGTTGGGGGAACTTGATATACCGGGTTTTAAACTCTTTACTAATGATAGGTTACATAGATTTGGAGGGGCGTTTTGCTGTACATTCGTAATTCCCTTAGGGCTATCGAGGTTAAGTTAGATTTTCCGGCAGCAATTAATGCGATCTGTGTTGAAGTTAGGGCGCGTAGTATTAGTTTTAATTTTGTTGTTGTTTATAGACCTCCCGTTCAACCCCTCGATATAGATACTAGATTTTACTCACTTCTTGGTAATTTTATTGACAATCGGAATAGTATAATTGTCGGAGACTTTAACTGCCCTAATGTTAATTACGAGAATTTTACGGGTAATGAAGAGGGTTTGAGACTGGTTGAGTTTATGGACGATAACTTTTTACGACAGATAGTTACCGAACCAACGCGCGGTGATAATATCTTAGATTTAGTGATGACGAACGGCGAGAATATAGTCGAAGGTTTAGAAGTAGGCGAGAGTTTAGGATGTAGCGATCATCAAATTCTTAGGTTTAAGTTATTCATAGAAAACACTCAGGATAGTAATGTAGTGGAAGTCCCTGATTTTCGTAGGGCTAATTTTGATAGTTTTGCGGATAGGATGAGAGTAGTGGACTGGGATAACTTATTTATGGGTAATGACACAAATTTGCGCGTTGGGTGGCGTTTAAAGAAAGTTTTAGGAATATTGAAAGGGAGTTTATTCCTCGTAGGCCCAAGCGCGTTAGAAATCGTGGTAGGCCGAAGTGGTGGAGTAGGGAAATAGGAGAGTTTATAATAGAGCGTAATAGAGCGTATACTGTAGACTTAGTAAGCGCAATGGCACGGCAGCTAACTTTAATAGATATATCGAGCTTAGGCGTCAGGTTAAAAGTTCAGTTAGGAATGCTAAGCGTAATTTAGAGATACTTATAGCTGCGGATAGTAAACATAATCCACAAAAGTTTTTTGAATACGTAAATAATCGTAAGCCGGTAAAAGATAACATAGGCCCTCTAGTGGATGTAAATGGCGCTTTGGCTTCTGACGCTCAGGCGATGGCGGGTATTTTCAATAACTTTTTTGCGACAGTTTTTTACCGTAGAAGACGTAAATAATGTCCCCGACGTTGACGATATCGTTCCATTTAGTAGCGAGACTATTTTAGATGAAATAACTGTTTACGAGGCTGAGATTGCGCATTATATCGATAGGCTAAAAGTTAGCAAGGCTCCAGGCCCTGACGCTTTTTATCCCAGACATTTGAAAGATTTGAAAGACGTTATCGTAGGCCCCTTAGCGAAGATTTTTAATCAGTCACTCGAAACGGGGATTATTCCTGAAGACTTCAAATTAGCTAACGTCACGCCTATTTTAAAAAAGGCGACCGCGCGGTAGCTAGCAATTATAGGCCCATTAGCTTAACGTCAATTGTCGGTAAACTTTTGGAATCCGTAGTTAGGGATCGTATTATCGATCACTTAGAAAGTAGGGGTTTGATTAATAGTAGTCAGCACGGGTTTCGACGCCATAGGTCTTGTTTAACTAATTTGTTAGAATTTTATAACGAAATAGTGCGCGAATACGATAGGCATAGGGCAGCTGACGTTATTTATTTAGATTTTAAAAAGGCGTTCGATACAGTTCCGCATAGGAGACTAAGTGCGAAGGTTAAAGCGCACGGTATACGCGGTCAGGTAGCTAACTGGTTAGAAGAATGGCTTCGTGCTAGGAGACAGAGGGTCGTAGTTAATGGTAGTGAATCGGGGTGGTTAGATGTAGGTAGCGGTGTCCCACAGGGTTCAGTGTTAGGCTCATTGCTATTCGTAATTTACATTAACGACATAGATGTAGGATTGACTAGTAACGTGTCAAAATTCGCGGACGATACTAAAATAGGCGGTAAGGTTGTTAACGAGGACGATAGAAATATCCAAGACGATGTAGATAGGATTATGGAGTGGACAGATAAGTGGCAGATGCAATTTAACGTAGATAAATGTAAAGTTTTGCATATAGGTTCTCGCAACAATAATTACGCGTACACGATGGATGATAGGGAGTTAGCGAGCGTTGACGATGAAGTAGATTTAGGCGTACGCGTAACTAAAGATTTAAAGGTTAGGAACCAGTGCCTGGAGTCTTGCGCAAAAGCTAATAGGATGTTAGGCTTCATAGCGCGTAATTTCGAATTTAAGTCGAAGGATATTATATTGCCCCTTTACAAGTCCCTAGTCAGGCCTCATTTAGAATATGCCGTTCAGTTTTGGTGCCCGTACTTGCGTGAGGATATTGATAGGTTAGAAAGGGTTCAGCGTCGTGCCACGAAACTTATTCCGTCATTGCGCAATAAGCCTTATGAAGATAGGATTAAAGAGTTAGACTTGTATTCACTCGAAACTAGGAGATTAAGGGGGGAGCTTATTGAAGTTTTCAAAATCGTTAATAACATCGATAACGTAAATTTTGATAAATTGTTCACTTTCGATAATAGTAATACTCGCAATAACGGATTTAAGTTGCGTGGCAGACGTTTCATTACTAATATCGCTAAAAACTTCTTTACGTTTAAAGTAATTGATAAATGGAATAATCTTCCCGCGTTAGTCGTTCATTCTACCAGCGTTAATATGTTTAAGAACCGTCTTGACAGACATTTTAAAAATATTAACGTTGTTTAAAATTAAAAAAGAAAGTTAACAACAGGAGCTCTGGTGGTGGTGCTCGAGGATGAGTCTGTTGACGATGAATGCCAGCTTGTGACATGCCAGCGTGTGATGCCAGCAATTAAATTATTAAAAAATAAAAAATAAAAATAAAATAATTTAAGAAAAAAAAAAAAAATTAGACTAACACGAACGTAGATGTAGCTCGTAGCGTAAACTAACCCACTTTTTGTTTAACTTTACCTACTTTTTTTTTTTTTTTTTTTTACATGTCTAACTCTTTCCTTGCATGTTTGTAGTTTGCATGGTATGACAGTGAGTTAAGACTGTGTTTGCATGGTTTGTAAGTGTTCTTATTTTACTTCTTTTCATCTTTCACCCCTCTCCTATTTTCTCCGACTATTTTTCTGACTTGTCGGCAGTGGCCGGCGGATGATGATGGTGAGACTTTTTTCCTCTTTTTCTGAATGAATGTTAACCCACGAATGATAGGTGTTGCTCCTTACTTAACCCCTTATTCTCTTCTCTTCTCTTAACCCCCTACTCTTTCCTTTTTCTCGGGCTAGCCTTAGAGTGGATCTTAGGGTCTTTGTTAGCCTTAGTTTCTGTAGATCTGTAGATCATTTGAATTTGGCACCTTTTTTGCATGTATAACACCAGTACACATTTGAAAACTTGTCGATCGATTTTTACAAACTAGTTGGTGATTATATATAATTTGAGTGCGCTGATCTCAAAACTATAGTTAGTTTTTCCCTATCACGTATGGTTTTCTTACTACAGGGTGTGTCATAAATCCCCCATTTATCCCCAAATGTGAACCATCTTATCGAGACCAACATTGGATTGCACATGCTAAACCATAAATTTTGTTGTTATA
>JAJOZX010005997.1:242500-267500 GCA_023014485.1 Bathynomus jamesi | reverse complement strand
ATTTATTACTACACCCCTGATTCCATGAGCCTTAGTTTTTTCAATGAGTCTTTTGTGCGGCACGGTGTCAAACGCTTTTTGAAAATCTAAATACACTACATCAACCGCCCGATGTCTATCGTAAACGTCAACCACGCTTTGGAAAAATTCTAAAAGATTAGTTAAGCAAGATTTGTTTCGCCTAAATCCGTGCTGCGTATTTCTAACTAGCTTATGAATTCTAAGTGTTCGACTATACGATCCCTAATTATTGATTCCAGTAGCTTACCTACAACAGACGTTAAACTGATTGGCCTATAATTTCCCGCCGCACCTTTATCGCCTTTCTTAAAGATAGGTGTTACGTTTGCTAACTTGAAATTATCTGGTACGCACCCCTCAGAAATAGACGCATTAAAAATCTTTGTTAGCGGCACAACAATGCTATCTTTTAATTCTTTTAGTTGTATGGGATATATGGAATCCGGACCCGGTGATTTACGCGTTTTCATTTTATCAATATAGCGCATTACCTCCCCTTCACTAACGACAATATTATCCAAAATATTACCATTATCAAAAGGTATTATGTCTATGACCGTAGGGATATTCGTTACATCTTCTATAGTAAAAACTGACGTAAAAAATTCGTTTAGCAAGGTAGCCATTTCCTTGTTTTCAGAAACTAGATCTCCGTTTACATTTTTCAAGGCCCCAAGACACTTTTTACTGGATTTCTATTATTGACGTATTGAAAGAATCGCTTGGGGTTTTCTTTACCGTCACGAGCTATGGAGATTTCAAATTCGCGCTTGGACTTTTTTATTACACTTTTCGCTTCACGCCTTAGAGATATGTAGTTGTTTCGTAACACAAATTGTCTTTATCGCACTTATGTAGCCTATAAGCCCTATCTCTACTCTTTATAATGTCTCCTACTCTAGAAGTAAACCACAAGGGCTTGTTGTTTACTTTCGCACGCTTAATTTTGTACGGTACACATTCCTCATTTATAGTCCTAAATACTGTTTCGAACGATTCCCACATTAGTTTTGCGTTGGAGTTCCCCATCACGTTTTCCCAATTGACGTGTGACAATTTATTTCGAAATTTACTAAAGTCTGCGTGCTGGAAGTTAGGAATTTTAGTCGAGTTAGCTGGTTTCGAGTGACTTACTGAGAGGACAAACTCTACCATATTGTGATCGCTATTGCCAACGGTTCTATTTGAAGATCAGTAATTAGCCTATCATCCGTAGTTATTACTAAATCTAAAATACTGTCCAACCTCGTAGGTTCCCCAACCTTTTGAATAAGAAAGCTATCCTCGAGAAAATTAACTAAACGATTGCCTTCAGCGTCTCCCTGCATTGTATCGTAATTTACGTTAGCGCAATTAAAGTCACCCATAACTAAAGCCTGCTCACTACCGATTATTCGCTTTAGTTCACGATATAACGCTTCGTCCGTATCAGCTGTTTGATTAGGGGCCCTATATATAACCGCAACAAGAAGTTTGAAATCGTTCAACTTAAGTTCTGCTATAGTCGAATCTATCGGTTCTGGAATTGTGTGCTTTACTTCTATAACGTTCGCTATATTATCTTTGATATACAACATACCGCCTCCTCGCCTACCTATTCTGTTTTTAACAAAAAGTCTATAACCTTTAATTTGATACTCCCTTACAAAGTCACGAGTTTCAGTGCTAAGCCACGATTCATTTATCGCAATTATATCATAGTCTTTACAAGCAATTAAAGAAAAAAATCGTTTATTTTATTTCGTAGGCTACGAGCATTTAAGGATAGAACCTTCAAATTGTTTGTAATTGCGACAACTTCACGAGCGCAGTGGAAATTTATGGAATTTACGCTGGGACCGTTCGAGTTACGGCAGCCTGAAAAGAAGAGACAGTATTATGAAATAGTCTTCCTAAACGCGCAGCTCCTACGTCATTAAGATGAAGTCCATCTCCGAGGAACAAGTCCCTCCTGCCGCAGAAACTGTTCCAAAAATTCTCAAAATGCACTCCTTCCTGGACAAAGAGACTTTAGGTTATTGTTAATATAAGTCGCCTTGCTGTAGAAATCGTTACGATGGATAATTCGAGGAAGTATACCTGTTAAAACAATCTTATTAGTTTTTTCCTTTAATCGCTCTAGTAAGTCCCTGTACCTAGCCAGCAGTTCTTCCGATCTAGAATTTAAAACGTTATTAGTACCGACGTGAATAACATACGTTGTGTCCTCGGAGGTACCATCTGTAAATTGATCAACACTATTAGTTATATCCTCCACCCTTGCACCAGAGTAGCAGTAACGGCGCCTACGACGAGGGTTTCTCCCACAGAATTCCTCGAGCTGTCCTCGAACAATGGAATCGCCAACGAGTCGTATTTCCGGTTCATCAGTATCTTCAAAACCTAAAACAGAAAACTTATTGTTTGTTATTACTGGTAGACATGCCTTAGGTTTTCTCAATGGGGCTCTATTACGCACTCGAACGAAGGGTTGGGAACTAGGAGAAGAGAGAGGGCTATTAATACTATTTATATTATTAATAGAAACTGAGGCAGGAGGAGTCGCAACTGGAGTCTCAAGGGATTCTAATTTTGCCGTCAGGAGCATCACCATTTCTTCAAGGCTTACTCTGGCCTTTTTCTCACGTTCTAACTCGTTCCTCAGCACTTCTAAGTTTGAGCACCACCTGCAAACTAACTGTTCATTGTTATTAGCCATTGTAAACGCGTAAGCGGCAAATTTCACTTCACAGCGACTGCAAGTACTTGACGGGGGTGCCATGCTTTTAATTAGTTAAAAAACAAAAAAACACAAAACGAGCGTTTGGAAATTAATAAATTACAACGTAGGTCTACCGCGTGCTTATTGTGCCGTCACCTGCGAAAACCCACAAAATTGTTCTTGAGACGCAGAAACAGGTTCTTGTAACACAATTTTATGCTAAATGAATATATAATTAAGCTACCGACGAAAGAAATGTTAAAGAAAAAGTATTAAATGAGACTTATCTGGTCGCTGTTTACAGACTTGATCCCTTTTTTCCCACGGTAGGTGACCCTTTTGGAGGTCAGGTAGTGTGTGAAGGAAAAATGAACCTTAAGAAACTACGTTTCTGATAGATTTGAAAAACAACAAAGGCAAACCAAGGGAATTTCAACCTTATGAAACCTCGTGTAGTAATAGATTCGGGAACAAACAAGGCAATAGCCTTGGTTTAGTTAAGTAATATAGTAATGAATAAATTCAATAAATGAAATATATTCGTTAATGAATGATTAGTAACAGGAAGTAATTTAGTTAAGAATGCACCAAACACTTTTTTTTTTTAAAGACACTTGAACGAAAACCACTTATTCACTTGGTAACACTTGACACTCGATAAAACACGTCTGTTCACAAGGAAAGACTGATCACCACTGATCCACCCATGATCACCACTGATCCACGATCACCACTGATCCACCTGATCACCACTGATATATATATATATATATATATATGAACAGAAGGACCAACACAACAGCAAACATTTTCATTTATTTTTTGTACTTCAGACGTTTCGACAAATCTTTTGTCATCATCACTGAATTAAGTCATAAAACTTTAAAACAAAAGTAAAAAGTGAAAATTACATCAATACAATATTAAAACCATTAAAATTAAAACCTTAAAGCAAAATGAAAATTGCATCAATACAAAACTAAAATCATTTAAATTTCATCACTATAAAAATTAAAATCAAATTAAATTACCTCAATAGGTAAATACACAATGTTTACATCCACCTCCATACTTGGCAAAGCCTAAGAGAACACTGGATGGTCAGAGGATTAGAAAGGATATGTCTATGAGAATCGGTTGGTTAGTTAGAAGAGCTGTAATTTGTAGGATGAGCTATTATTGTTAATGGAGGGTTTGTTTCTATAGATGTACAAAGATTCTAAAATTCGGAGTTCTGTGAGGTTATTGGATCTAGTTAAAATTTCAAACTGAGTTTTGTGAAGGGGATGGTTGTTTTCATTACTATGGTTTCTAATTGCGGATTGTGGAGGGCTACTGAGGGGACGGTTGGTACGGACTGACAAGCCAAAATGTTGAGAAAGGCGCACCTCCAGTTGGAGTTGAGTGCTGCCAATATACGCAGCCTTACAGCTGTCGCACGTGTATTTGTAAACAACATTGGGGCATACAGTTTTGGGGAATTCATCTTTGAACTTTAAAAAATTTGATAATTTAAGTGGGTTGACGAAGGCGAATCTAAAATTTATTTGGGGATAACTAGACTTGAGCAGTTTGGACAATTCACCTCGAATACGCAATGATAAATAACCATAAAAAGGTAATTTAATATATCTGGTTTCTTTTTGTACTGTAGTTATGGGGAGTTTAGTATTAAAAGTGTTATTTAAAAATTTCTTTAATTGGTTATCGAATAGATTAGAAGGGTAGTAATTGTTAATAAAGTACTGCTTTAAAAATTTAAATTCTTCGTTTAACGAAAAGTAATCCGAACAAATACGGTAACTTCTTGTTAATAATGTTACTATAGCACTAATCTTATATTTATAAAACATACAACTTAAATAATTGGTTCCCAAGCCAGTAAAAGTTTGTTTTCGAAATAGTGAAGTTTGGAACTTATTATGAGCCCGTTTAACTTAAACATCCAGAAAAGGTAAACTATTATTTGTTTCGTTTTCACATGTGTACTAATATTACTATGTTGTTTATTAAGATAATCAAGAAAAAGTTTTACGTGTGAAGGATGGTTGGATCTTTTCCGTTTGACTGCCGCCATTGAAACATAAGTGGTGAGTGCCCCCAGCCTTCTTTACTTAGCATTATAAGGCTAACTAACGAAAATATCACGACCTAACCTAACCAATCGTTAGGTCAACCGTACGACCTTGACGATTGGTTAGGTTAGGTCGTGATATTTTTGTTAGTTAGCCTTATAAAGCTAACTAAAGAAGGCTGGAGTTTAATTATGTTTCAATGGCGGCAGTCAAACGGAAAAGATCCGGATGGTTAAATATTAAGAAAGTGTCATCCACGTATCTTCTGTAATATATGGGTTTAAAACTACTAGGAAAACTTTTCAACCAAATTTCTTCGTAATGGCAAAGAAATGCATTTGCTAGTGTTGGGCTTAACGGGGACAACCCATAGCTACCCCATCAATTTGGCTGTAAAGGTTGCTATTAAATAAGAAAAGATTATCAAAACACACAATTTCGAGAAAGTTTTTAAATTGAGTCTGAGTGAGGCCATTAATAAGAGTATTATCAGTAGTGAATAACTTATTTAGTATGATATTTAATGTTTCTTTTAACGGGACATTAGTAAACAATGACGAGACATCAAAACTGGCCATAGTAAGAGAATCGGCATGATTGATCTCTTTAATCTCTTTAGCAAAATCAAACGAGTTGTTAATAGAATAATCATTAAAGGTGAGTTTTGAAAGCAAGGGAACGAAGAATTTGGCTAAATTATAAATGAATGTACCACAGGCCGAAAGAATAGGTCTTAGTGGGAAATTTGGCTTATGGACTTTAGGTAAACCATATAGAATTCCTGGATTAGAACCAGAAGCAAATAGAATGGAGACAATTTTGTCGGATACGTCTAAATTTAAAAGGGTAAAAGAGAATGTTCTGTATAAATTACTAAAACTCGAAGATAAACTTAATAGGTGTTTGCGTAAATTAAAAAATAGTAATATTATTGCTGACAATACATACAATTTTTTATTTGCTTCTGGTTCTAATCCAGGAATTCTATATGGTTTACCTAAAGTCCATAAGCCAAATTTCCCACTAAGACCTATTCTTTCGGCCTGTGGTACATTCATTTATAATTTAGCCAAATTCTTCGTTCCCTTGCTTTCAAAACTCACCTTTAATGATTATTCTATTAACAACTCGTTTGATTTTGCTAAAGAGATTAAAGAGATCAATCATGCCGATTCTCTTACTATGGCCAGTTTTGATGTCTCGTCATTGTTTACTAATGTCCCGTTAAAAGAAACATTAAATATCATACTAAATAAGTTATTCACTACTGATAATACTCTTATTAATGGCCTCACTCAGACTCAATTTAAAAACTTTCTCGAAATTGTGTGTTTTGATAATCTTTTCTTATTTAATAGCAACCTTTACAGCCAAATTGATGGGGTAGCTATGGGTTCCCCGTTAAGCCCAACACTAGCAAATGCATTTCTTTGCCATTACGAAGAAATTTGGTTGAAAAGTTTTCCTAGTAGTTTTAAACCCATATATTACAGAAGATACGTGGATGACACTTTCTTAATATTTAACCATCCGGATCTTTTCCGTTTGACTGCCGCCATTGAAACATAATTAAACTCCAGCCTTCTTTAGTTAGCTTTATAAGGCTAACTAACAAAATATCACGACCTAACCTAACCAATCGTCAAGGTCGTACGGTTGACCTAACGATTGGTTAGGTTAGGTCGTGATATTTTCGTTAGTTAGCCTTATAATGCTAAGTAAAGAAGGCTGGGGGCACTCACCACTTATGTTTCAATGGCGGCAGTCAAACGGAAAAGATCCAACCATCCTTCACACGTAAAACTTTTTCTTGATTATCTTAATAAACAACATAGTAATATTTAGTACACATGTGAAAACGAAACAAATAATAGTTTACCTTTTCTGGATGTTTAAGTTAAACGGGCTCATAATAAGTTCCAAACTTCACTATTTCGAAAACAAACTTTTACTGGCTTGGGAACCAATTATTTAAGTTGTATGTTTTATAAATATAAGATTAGTGCTATAGTAACATTATTAACAAGAAGTTACCGTATTTGTTCGGATTACTTTTCGTTAAACGAAGAATTAAAATTTTTAAAGCAGTACTTTATTAACAATTACTACCCTTCTAATCTATTCGATAACCAATTAAAGAAATTTTTAAATAACACTTTTAATACTAAACTCCCCATAACTACAGTACAAAAAGAAACCAGATATATTAAATTACCTTTTTATGGTTATTTATCATTGCGTATTTGAGGTGAATTGTCCAAACTGCTCAAGTCTAGTTATCCCCAAATAAATTTTAGATTCGCCTTCGTCAACCCACTTAAATTATCAAATTTTTTAAAGTTCAAAGATGAATTCCCCAAAACTGTATGCCCCAATGTTGTTTACAAATAACCGTGCGACAGCTGTAAGGCTGCGTATATTGGCAGCACTCAACTCCAACTGGAGGTGCGCCTTTCTCAACATTTGGGCTTGTCAGTCCGTACCAACCGTCCCCTCAGTAGCCCTCCACAATCCGCAATTAGAAACCATAGCAATGAAAACAACCATCCCCTTCACAAAACTCAGTTTGAAATTTTAACTAGATCCAATAACCTCACAGAACTCCGAATTTTAGAATCTTTGTACATTAGAGTGTGTCGAATTTTTCAACTTTCAAATTCCAAATATGAGGGGTGCTAAAAAGTTGCAGCATGACTTAGGAATTCTAAAGATATTTTTGTTAATTTAATATAATTTAGTTTTGCTTGGTAAGAAGCTACATAAAAATAGTGACTTTTTTGACTTTTTTGTGGAATTATATAATAATTATATATGCTGTATATATAATGCACTGCTGTTTTTGCTTATTTCACAGGTTGAAACATATTCATCAGTGTGCTGAAGATTACTTGTCCGTCAGTGCTACCATCCTAACCAGTGGGAATTGACCTACAATGGCTTCTAAAAGGAGGACAAGACTGGGGACATTCACACATATGAGCAACTTAATTGGAACTGGTAGAGAGTTGTTGCCCTCTGAACTCGCAACTCTGCGAGACGTTCTGAAATATTGGCTACTGCTAAGAGAACAAAGTGGTGAGGATGTGAGAAACTACCCAGCAGCCAGTCTTGCAAAGGACATTTACCCTAAAGTGCTTGAAAAGTGGGAACGAGCAAACAGTTCTTTTGTAGCCCTCGTTGTAAATTCACGAGTCACAATCTTAAACAAGATCCAAGAGAGCTGGGAGCAGGCCAAAAACATATCTCTTGGGAGAGGAAAGCTACATGTCAAAGAGGCTTTCATTGCAAAACTTGACAAGCTTTTTGACATCCTCAGTTGCAAGTGTAAAATTGTTCTCTGCTCTGAATTTGGCTGCCTTGCAGATGCTGGTTGCAAAAACGAAACTCACATTAACTGTACATGCCCTAGGGAGATGAAGATCCCTGTGAAGGAACTTGCTTTCATTAAAGGTCAGAGAGACAAGTCTGGTTCTATTGGACCACATCAGATTGGCTTGCCAGATCAACCTGAGCACAACAGACAAGTCAAAAAGCAGAAGCGGCAAGAAGACGAAAGAAGAAGGCTTGCTGAATATAAGAAGACAAGTAAGCAGGATGTTTCAATGCCATCAAATGAAATAATTTTCTCTGATGATGAAAATGAAGAACAAATAGCTGATGCTCAAGATGGAAAGGATGGAAGTTATGAAGTGACATTAGAAATACCAAGCACGTCTTCAACTTCGAATAAAAAGCCAGAGTACAACACATTAGAAATACCTAATGTTGCTATGCATAGCATCAGATATGGTGTTGGCCTGCGTGCCACAGCTGCCATCACCACTGCTGCCTTTATGGATGCTGGCTTCATCACTGAAGAAGACAAGAGACTTGTAGTTGATCACAATAAAGTCAAGAGGGCCCGAGAAAAAGTTATGAGATCCCTGGATCAGGAATTTGATGATCTTTGTAAGAAGGGTGAAATTGACTGCATCTTCTTTGACGGCCGTCAAGATACAACTAAAGTTATGCTGAAAGCAGACAATTCAGATCGTCAGTTCCCCAGCATCATCAAAGAAGAGCATTATTCTGTGTGCAGTGAGCCAGGTGGAAGATATCTCTACCACTTCACTCCTGAGAAAGGCTCAACGAAAAAAAAACCTGCTGAAGTTATTGCTGATAATCTTGTAGATTTCATGAAGAAGAAGGGCATTGATAAAAGCCTGCAGGCCATTGGAGGTGATTCTACAAATGTTAACACTGGCTGGGAGGGTGGTTCCATGCATTGGGTAGAGGTCAAGCTTTGCCGTAAGCTGATCTGGTTGGTTTGTGCCCTCCACACTAACGAGTTACCCCTGCGACACTTGATCACAGCACTGGATGGGAAGACCTTGTCTAACAACAAGTGGAGAGGTAACATTGGCAAGATGCTAGACACTGCAACCGAACTTGAAATTGATCCTTCATTCACCAAACTCTCAATTGGAGAACCTCTTACTTCACTGAGTGACAATGTCGTAAAGGATCTCTACTGATCAAGCGTACGGGTATAGGATCACACAGGCCATAAGGACAGGAGAACTTCCCACAGATCTGGCCCTTCTTGAAATTGGTCCAGTGAGCCATTCAAGGTGGTTGACAACAGCAAACAGACTTTGTCGCATATGGGTTTCAAAACATGGCCTTAAAGGTAAAACCCTTAACAACTTAAGACCAATGTTCCCTCTAAGGTGTGCGCGTGTGCGCGCGCACACGGGTTGTGAAACCCGCGCACACAGCAAAATAAAATGCGCACAGGCTCAAGCGTATCATGAGTCACAACAGTAAATGAAGTAATTTAAAAAATATACCGTCACACAAGGTCTGACCATTTGCATCAACATACTCTATAGTCGCTCTCTTACGTATTAACCCCTTCCGCCCGACTTCGCCAACGTCCGCGCAATTACGCAATACAGATTTTTTTTACTCTATGTATTTGCATTTTTTTCTTTTATACATTAACGCATTGAATATAAACCTTCTCTTTCTTATTTTTGCATAAAAACAAATAGTAATTATCTCATAATTCATAAAAAATAAAATTATTTTTTATTTTATTCCTATTTTGTGAATGGATAAAATCCTGTATTAATCTTGATAGTCTATTTTAAATTGCTAAATGCTAAAAATTGTTTTGAGAAATGATAACGAAAATAGTCATTTTCAATTAATGTTATTTTTATTTTATTTCTTTATTTTGTTGAATTTTAATTTACTATTTTTTATTTTATTCATATTTTTAGAATGGATAAAATGTTTTCTTTTTTTAAGAATATATAATATTGTAAACAGTTTTTTAATATCCATTTAATAGTACCGTAATGATCGAGCTATCACCTTATGGAAATAATATTTATTAAGTATTTAATATTTATATATACATTTTGAAGATAATAGCGCTCAGAAAAGTTGGCACAATTTTTCACCATGAATCTAAATGTATGCACAACGAAACTTTCTTGCGCACACGGACAAAAAAAAATTAGAGGGAACATTGCTTAAGACTGATAGTGGAATACATTGTTAGTGTGTACTACCCCTGTTGGTTCAACATCAAAGTAAAACACTCTTGGGTGGAAGGCCCACGCCACATCTTGTTTCAGCTGCGGCTAGTTAGGCTGCAAAAGAAGGCTGTAGTGGATGCTGTTTTGCCAACCATCAAGCGCTCAGCATGGTATGCATTCAGCGAAATGATAATCCAGACACTCTTGTGCTCAGATGACAGTGAGGAGAGGAGAGCTGGTGTCCAAAAGATTGTTGACATGAGGGGTGGAGATGATGACACACTTGGAGATCTTTCTGTACGTCCCAGGAAGACAACTTCCATCAACCCCAGTGCTTCTTCCGTGTTGGAGCTGACAGACTGGTCTGACGGGGTATTTGAACCTCCTTTGACATGTAAACTGACTACAGCGGAAGTAAAGAAGTTCTTTGACAAGCCTATGCAAGTTCCACAGTGGCCCTGTCATGCTCAGTCAATAGAGAGGTGTGTGAACCAAGTCACAGAGGCAGCAGGCAGGGTGTATACACATGAGAAACGTGAGGGCTGTATCAGAGGCCAAGAAGCAAGTCGGCGGCTGATGTCCAAGAACGAATCAAAGCAAGACTTGATGAAACTTGTTGTTTAAATATTTTTTTTTACTGTCATTACTTTCTAATGTTGTTTTATGATTACAAGGATATGTTTTATGATTACTAGGATATGTTTTATGCAGAGAAACTAAAATTTTTATAGCATTACCTGACATTTTGAGAAGCTAAAATTAATAAATGTTGTTTTCCGAGAGCAATTTATGTGCTTTTTAATCAAACGTAGATTTACCAAGCTAAGTGTTGAGCAATCACAAAAATAATAGCAGATTTGAATTCTTCACATCCAAAAACATATTTTTAAAACACCTCAGTGAAGGAATTGGCAAAAATTAATTTTCACCTCCCAAATTGACACACCCTATTTCTACATCTATAGAAACAAACCCTCCATTAACAATAATAGCTCATCCTACAAATTACAGCTCTTCTAACTAACCAACCGATTCTCATAGACATATCCTTTCTAATCCTCTGACCATCCAGTGTTCTCTTAGGCTTTGCCAAGTATGGAGGTGGATGTAAACATTGTGTATTTACCTATTGAGGTAATTTAATTTGATTTTAATTTTTATAGTGATGAAATTTAAATGATTTTAGTTTTGTATTGATGCAATTTTCATTTTGCTTTAAGGTTTTAATTTTAATGGTTTTAATATTGTATTGATGTAATTTTCACTTTTTACTTTTGTTTTAAGGTTTTAAGACTTAATTCACTGATGATGACAAAAGATTTGTCGAAACGTCTGAAGTACAAAAAATAAATGAAAATGTTTGCCGTTGTGTTGGTCCTTCTGTTCATCTGTAAACTCCGTTTCCCTAAGGAGAAGTCAATAGCTTTGATATATATATATATATATATATATATATATATATATATATATATATATAATATAATTAGACCTGAAGATGATTAACTTTAATTGGCAGCTCTTTATCTTTCACATAAATATTACTTGATGTTAAATTTCTGGTTATGGAGGAACGAATACACTACGAATTTATTTTTCCTCGTCTCTGTCTCTCATCTTGTACTTTTCCTCCTGCTGGAAATTCGCGTTCATTCAGTCTGTCTCAAAGAAGGAGACCGCTCTCAACCCTCCAACGAATGGCCAAATGCTTTGGTTTCTTGCCCTTCCAAATTTTTAATCTATCATTAATAGGAAGATTCTTAAGCATCTCTCTTCACACAATCCTCTTCCAGATCGTCAGTACGGATTCCACAAGGGACGCACTACTGGTGATCTTCTTGCATATCTCTCTGACTGTTGGTCATCCTCCTTTCGGGGTCTCGGCGAAACTTTCGCTATTGCGTTAGACATATCAAAAGCTATCGATAGATTCTACCTCAAATCTTAATTGTCAAAGTGTCCCTCCTACGGTTTCGAACCTACTACCTGTACCTTCATCTCTAATTTCCTTTCTGGACGAACTATAGCTGCAGTTGTAGTTGGTTACTGTTCTTCTCCTAAAGCTATTAACAGAGGTGTTTCTCAGAGTTCTGACCGCTCAACCACTCTCTTTCTTTTATTTATTATTGATTTTTTAATTCATACTTCCTGACCTATACGCTCCTACATTACAAAAGCCATCCTTAATAAAAAAGTTTACAAAAAAAGTATTTATATATTTCTACCAAAGTGGATGGCTTGCTAGTTTAAACTGATTCACTTCCTTCAACAAAAACTTTTAAGCCCTTTTACCAAACCTGTTAACACATATATATATTATATATATATATATATATATAGATATATATATATATATATATATAATATTATATATAATATATATATATCGTAATCATCATTTTTTTCAAATCTGAGCTAAAAGAAACAAATCTAACCTTAATGTATACAAAGTTAATATTTTAATTTTTCCCTCTAAATTAAAGGCTTTTCGCAATTCACATAATAATTTATGTTGTCTTTACATTTTCTCAGTCGCTTCGTCGGCTTAACATTATCAAATGTTCTTGTATTCTATCATTACAGACTTTTACAATCAAGAGTGCAAAACAACTCTTTAATAAACACATATACAGGATAATGAGTACTTTAATTGTACAAAGCCCCCATATACTTACAAGGTTTCTCCTAAAAAATGATAGCAGCTACCCTCAGTGAAATCATACATTACAGATGACGTAACAAGTGTGCGCCTAATCATACCTGTACTGAATCATGTCAGCTAAACATTCAGCTGTAGACCCATCGACCAAACATTCCTATTATACAAGCATCCCAAAAGGTACCTTATTGCTTATAAATCTTGGAGCTCTTAATAACTGACATTAAAGATCTTCAAATTTTCAACTTCTTTTTTCCAGCTCAAATACGTACGAGACTACTAAACGAACGCTCACTACGGGTAATTGTGGGGGTGGCATCACTATAATTAATTCTGCTTATGTGACACAGAGGAGATAAGAGATTTACTACCCAGGTGTCAGTGATTGCATGTATGTAACTACATAACGTAGTATCATCTGTTCAAGGGTACCCGTGAGTACAAAGTTGGTACTGAAGAGGTTACACTCTCTATTTCTACTGTGAACGTCCATCCTTTGGCATCCTTGAGAAGCAACTCTTTACACTGGACATACATTTTGCAGTCTGCTCGGTTAAAGCTGTCAGTTATGGGCATTATAATGAGATCGAGAGCTTCATAATCTAACTTTCTGTAAAGATCTTCAGGAGTTTGGTGGTCTTCCGACGGAACACAATCCTCTTCTAGCCTAGCTGGAACCTCTAAATCGAGGAAGTGAAGGCATATCTACTGCCAAGAAGTACCTAGTGACAGTACTATCTTCCAGAAAAGGTTAGACCCTTCATCCTTACGTATATTTCAAAGAGTTTAACAGTCATACCAGCATTAGTCTATATACAGTATATGACTATATGTAGAGAGAGCTGATTTAACTATTCTATATCTATATATATATATATATATATATTTATGTATGTATATATAGACACAGTGTTGTGCTCGTTACCTCCTGAAAACATCTGTGTAACCGCTACTTGTGCCGAAGTGTAGCTGTGCTACCGCTGTTTTTGAAACGGAAACAAAATTGGGGTAAAAATTTCCCAATACGTATGTGTAATTTTGCAAGTATTAGTAAATAGCTTCAATGTATATATCTGTAAACTACAAATTCAGTAGCTAAGTTGTTGCTTTCAGTTACTGAGCAGCAGTGTGAGGGTAAAAAGGTGTATACTGTATAGAACGAAAAATAAGATATGAATAAAGCAGACGAGGGGCAGAAACTAATATCTCGTTACATTTTCTGTAGTGGTGAAAGAGTGAAAAATTCACAATTCTTTGGAATAAGTGCTACTAGTAGAACTGGCTTATTTCATGCTGCTTTTTGATCACATCCTAGTAAAAATAATAAAAACGGTTAAATACACAATTATTTATTTACAGTAAAATAAAATAAGTTTGACTGCATGTATGCGAATGCATCGTTACTGATCAAACTAAATATACACCGCTCCAGTTGAAAACATAGGTAGACTTCGAATCACCCACACGTCGTGGTTAGTGACCCAAATCTAATTTTTTCATTGCTTTATTTATAGTAATATTATTAACTTGTAAACTATACGAACAAAAGTGGCTTTATTCACTTAAAAAGTAGCGAGTAACGATCTGTGGCTGGAAATCAGGTAAAATGTAGGGCCCTAGTCCTTACGCTGCATTTCCTCAAAACCGTCAGTGCTACCGCTGCTCCAACGCTATATATATATGTGTGTGTGTGTGTGTGTGTGTGTGTGTGTGTGCGTGCGTGTGTACGTAGAGAGAGAGAGAGAGAGAGAGAGAGAGAGAGAGAGAGAGAGAGAGATTTGTGTTTTAGTTGTGTGTAAATGATTTACCAAGTGCAATGTTGAAATGAACCCTAGAAGTAATTCACTATTAAGCAGAGGACGTCCAACTATAACAAGATCTTCGGAGGCATTCAGACTAGTCAGACTTTGGACTGACCAATATTCAACTAAGCCATAGGGTTTGTTCCTGGGTTCTGCTATTTTATTGGCCAAACTTTTTAAGAAATGCATAGTTTCATTTATCCTAGGGTTGTGTGGGTTGAACTAGTGATCTTTCTCATAAAATGTTTGCCGAATTCATATTTATTGTCAACTTAATCGCTAGAGTGATAAGGTACGTGTGTCTGCTGCATATGCTTTTGTGTTTTATATTGTACATTTATCTATCTAGTTAATATACAACTCGTCGTAATTTGTTCAGAGAATAGTTAAATCAGCTATATATATATATATATATATATATATAGTAATGCTGGTATGACTGTTAAACTCTTTGAAATATGCGTAATAATAAAAGGTCTAACCTTTTCTGGAAGATAGTACTGTCACGAGGTACTTCTTGGCAGTAGATATGCCTTCACTTCCTCGATTTAGAAGGGTTCCACTAGGCTAGAAGAGGATTGTGTTCCGTAGGAAGACCACCAAACTCCTGAAGATCTTTACAGAAAGTTAGATTATGAAGCTCTCGATCTCATTATAATGCCCATAACTGACAGCTTTAACCGAGCAGACTGCAAAATGTATGTCCAGTGTAAAGAGTTGCTTCTCAAGGATGCAAAAGGATGGACGTTCACAGTAGAAATAGAGAGTGTAACCTCTTCAGTACTAACTTTGTACTCACGGGTACCCTTGAACAGCTGATACTACGTTATGTAGTTACATACATGCAATCACTGACACCTGGGTAGTAAATCTCTTATCTCCTCTGTGATCACATAAGCAGAATTAATTATAGTGATGCCACCCCCACAATTACCCGTAGTGAGCGTTCGTTTAGTAGTCTCGTACGTATTTGAGCTGGAAAAAAGAAGTTGAAAATTTGAAGATCTTTATTGCCAATTACACTGGTCAACAAAGATTTTTCATCAGAGTAAAATTTGGTGGCTGGATAGCATGTTTCACGCTGATTCCAAAACTGCATTCAGAGTTTTTCTAGCACGTATAGTTTTCAAGATGAAGGCATATATATAACTACACAGATTTAACCATTTTAAATAGGCAAAATACTAATATTTCAACATTTAATTGTGTTTATTTTATTGTGTTTTTTTAGTTTATTCATCTTATTTATTTCAATTATCTTAATTATACATCTTATGTATTTCAGGTGTGAGCTTTTACGTCTAGCAGCATTGTAATTCAAGCAACAACGCCGTGCTTTGTGTGTCAAAAGATCAGTCCAGTCCAAGAACTTGTTGTGTCAAGTTGGTGTACATTTTTTTGAATTTATAGTTTGCTCAGGTCAGTCAACATGCCTCGACAATGTAAGAATGACCCCGACAAGTTCTGTTTCGTACGCGGCCAGTTGACAACTAAAACACAGCGACGAAGTATTACAACCGACATTAAGAAAATATACAAGCTATACTTTGGTTGCCATCTAGATGACCAAGATAAACCATGGGCGCCACATCAAATCTGTTCTGGCTGTTCAAATGGATTACGTGATTGGCTTAACAAAAAGAAAGCTTCATTGCCATTTGCCATACCCATGATATGGAGGGAGCCGAGAGATCATCATGAAGACTGTTATTTTTGTAGTGTGAACTTAATGGGGTTTTTTGCCAAGAACAAACACCAGATTGTATATCCAAACTTGGATTCAGCACGTAGACCAGTAAAACATGATGAAACATTGCCCATTCCAATTCCCCCAAGTGATAGGCTAGATTCTATCATAGATGACATGGAAAGTGATGAAGGTGCAACTGGCGTTTCCGGACCATCTACAGAACCAGAGTACACTTTTGAAGGTAGATATTTAGAGCCTAAAAAGTTAACCCAAGGACAGTTGAATGATCTTGTTAGAGACTTATCGCTGTCTAAAGAGAAATCAGAGCTTCTCGCCTCAAGACTAAAGGGGAACAATTTACTTGAGAACAATGTTCGTATTAGTTACTACCGAAAGCGGAATTTTGAATTAACAGCATTCTTTTCAGTAGACGGTCCTCTCTGTTATTGCCATGACATCAATGGACTATTTACAGCCATATCTCAGACGTATGTGGCATCTGAGTGGCGCCTCTTTATTGATTCGTCGCAGAGAAGCCTGAAAGCAGTTCTTTTGCATAATGGTAATATAATGCCATCCATCCCCATTGCCCATTCCGTCCATCTAAAAGAGACATATGACAATATGGATATACTACTTAAGGCAATCAAATACGACAGTCATCAATGGAATGTTTGTGGAGATCTAAAAGTTATAGGAATGCTTATGGTATGTAGTCAGGATTCACAAAATTTTGTTGTTTCCTTTGCCTGTGGGACAGTCGCGCCACTATAGAACATTACACCAAAAGTGACTGGCCACTTAGGTATACATATGTCCCAGGGATAAGCAATGTCCAGTCTGTCCCTTTAGTGGATCCCCAAAAGATCTATCTGCCACCTCTTCACATTAAACTTGGTTTAATGACGAATTTTGTTAAAGCAATGGGTAAAGTCAATTCTGAAGGGTTCCAATACCTTTCAGGAAATTTCCGAAGGTTACTGCAGCAAAATTGAAGGAAGGAATTTTGTTGGGCCACAAATAAGGGAGGTTTTGAATGACACTGAATTTGAAAAAGTCCTAAGTCCGCTGGAATTGAAGGCTTGGCTGGCGTTCAAATGGATATGTGAAAACTTTCTTGGAAGCAACAAGTCACCTGCGTATAAGGATGGAGTCAAGAACCTCCTTGATGCCTTCAAAGAAATGGAGTGTCGAATGTCGTTAAAAATTCACTTACTGCATTCCCACTTAGATTTATTTCCTGAAAACCTTGGTGCAGTGAGTGGCGAGCAAGGAGAGCACTTCCATCAAGATATTCAGATGATGGAGAAGCGCTACCAAGGATATTGGAATGAAAGCATGATGGCGGACCATTGTTGGATGCTGTATCGTGACAATCCAGGCCAAATTTACAAAAGGAAATCACACTCACAGCGCTTTTAATAATATAATGTATATATTCTTTATTCATAAGTACATTGAATAAGGTATATGATGTATTTGTTGTTTAGCATTCCTAAGTGTGATCTATACATCCATAAATTTTCTTAAAGCAATATCAAAAACTTAAAAATCAAACCTGTATCTATATACCTATACGTGCTAGAAAAAAAATAAAACCAGATTCGAAATTAGCGCGAAAAATGCATTAAGAAAGTGTGATCATGTTTGTGATGAGAAAAAAAAGTTTCATTTTGTTGGCCAGTGTTATTAAGAGCTCCAAGATTTATAAGCAATAAGGTACCTTTTGGGATGCTTGTATAATAGGAATGTTTGGTCGATGGGTCTACAGCTGAATGTTTAGCTGACATGATTCAGTACAGGTATGATTAGGCGCGCACTTGTTACGTCATGTGTAATATATGATTTCACTAAGGGTAGCTGCTATCATTTTTAGGAGAAACCCTGTAAAATATGGGGGCTTTGTACAATTAAAGTACTCATTATCCTATATATGTATGTGTTTATAAAGAGTTGTTTTGCACTCTTAATTGTAAAAGTCTGTAATGATAGAATACTAGAACATTTGATAATGTTAAGCGATGAAGCGATTGAGAAAATGCAAAGACAACATAAATTATTATGTGAATTGTGAAAAGCCTTTAATTTAGAGGAAAAATACAAATATTAACTTTGTATACATTAAGGTTAGATTTGTTTCTTTTAACTCAGATTTTAAAAATTGCTGATTACGATATATATATATATATACTGTATATATATATATATATATATATATATATATATATATATATATATATATATATAGTCGAGGCCGTTTGTAATGATCACGCATGTAAGAATCATTCGCATGTAAGAATCATTTCTCTCAGTCCCGATTCCAATTGTATATATACAATAATAATTTTATTCGGAATTAAGAATTAGGCAATTTCACTTGTAAGAATCATTAACAATGGAATTTCCTGTCGTCGGTGAGCGGAAAAGTGTCTCTGAACGTAGTATAGAATGTATATTTTCTGAAGTGCAAACAAATGCGCAGATGGAAAAATTGTATGAGATGGAGTTAAATGAACGAACATGTGCAAATAATTTACTTGAAGACAACGAATTGATAGATGAATGTTTAGGGCTGCAGGATGATACCAACAGAAACGTGGATGACGGATTAGAAGAAATCGTCAAACCAAAAATGGCTGATCTTAGAAGAGCGCTTGCAATTTTAAGACAGTATGTTGAATGCTCTGATGAAACTTCAGAAACTGCGACATTTTTCCAGCTGCATTATAAATACCAAGAATGTATTGAAAATATAGTCATAAAAAATCGAAAACAATTAACGCTAAATCACGTTTTATCGAAGACTGAGTAATTGTTTTAGTGGTAAGAAATTGATTTGTATGTGAAATATATTTTAATGCTTTTATAATAAGTATGTTCAGTTTAATTTTTTATAATAAATAACAATAAAAAGTTTTTATCATTTTGTATACACATAAAGCATTTAAATAAAAAGTTGATAAATAAAAAATGTTTTAGTACAGTATTTTATTAATATTAAATAATAACGTGCCAATGATACTGAAACGGATGTAAGAATCAGTCGGATGCAAGAATCAATTTATTCTGGTACAAACGTGATTCTTACAAGCGGCCTAAACTGTGTATATAAATATATATATATATATATATTATATATATATATATATATATAATATATATATAATAATATAATCTATATATATATTAGCAGGTTTGGTAAAAGGACTTAAGTTTTTGTTGAAGGAAGTGAATCAGTTTAAACTAGCAAGCCTCCACTTTGGTAGAAATATATAAATACTTTTTTTTGTAAACTTTTTTATTACAGGATGGCTTTTGTAATGTAGGAGCTTATAGGTCAAGAAGTATGAATTAAAAATCAATAATAAATAAAAGAAAGAGAGTGGTTGAGCGGTCAGAACTCTTGAGAAACACCTCTGTTAATAGCTTTAGGAGAAGAACAGTAACCAACTACAACTGCAGCTATAGTTCGTCCAGAAGGAAATTAGAGATGAAGGTACAGGTAGTAGGTTCGAAACCGTGGGAGGGACATTTTGACAATTAAAGATTTGTGGTAGAATCTATCGATAGCTTTTGATATGTCTAACGCAATAGCGAAAGTTTCGCCGAGACCCCGAAAGGAGGATGACCAACAGTCAGAGAGATATGCAAGAATATTACCAGTAGTGCGTCCCTTGTGGAATCCGTACTGACGATCTGGAAGAAGACTGAAGACTGTGTGAAGAGAGATGTTTAAGAATCTTCCTATTAATGATAGATTAAAAATTTGGAAGGGCAAGAAAACAAAGCCTTTGGTCATTCGTTGGAGGGTTGAGAGCGGTCGCATTCTTTGAGACAGACTGAATGAACGCGAACTTCCAGCAGGAAGGAAAAGTACAAGATGAGAGGCAAAGACGAGGAAAGATAAATTTGTAGTGTGTTCGTTCCTCCATAACCAGAAATTTAACATCAAGTAATATTTATGTGAAGATAAAGAGCTGCCAATTAAAGTTAATCATCTTCAGGTCTAATCATATATCTATATATGTATATGTATATAATATATATATTATATATATATATATATATCTACACACACACATATATATATATATACACACACATATATATATATATATATATATATATACAGGGCGTCCCAAAAAAAATGTATACACACTTTAAATACTTATAAAGGCAGTGTTTATTAAAATACATTTCATTTTCAAAATGTAATAGAATCTACAGACATTATTTAATTGTTTTGTCAACGCCTGTTTTCAAACTGACGTCCGTTCTGGTCCAGGCACTGCTGATAACGCGAAGCAATGGAATCGCAAACATCACGAAACATTTCATTTGGTATTTGTGTGCATTCTCGTTCAATGGCTGCTCTCAATTCAGCGACTGTTGCAGGTTTATAGCGTAGACTTTGTCTTTTAAGTATCCCCTAAAAAAAGTCTAGTGGTGTGAGGTCTGGTGAACGCGGAGGGTATTCTACGAAACCCCTTCGTCCAATCCACATCCACATCGTGCCAAGTACCACTCGCAATACTCCACTCTTCGGTCCGGATCATCTTCATTAATAGCATGGACTAATCTTGGAATGTAACTTTTCCATGACAGCGCTTCAAAATGCGTTGGACAGACGATTCTGAAATTCCTACCTCACGACTCGCTTGCAGCACATATTTTCTTGGACTTTGGTGATACGTTTCCAGTACTCTTTCTTGCTTTGTGGGGTTTGTCGATGTCCGTGGTCTTCCGGAACGCTTCTTGTGGACATTCTGAACAGTTCCATCGGCTTCAACTTATCTCTAATTCGAGTGATGGTAAGTCGCGTTGGTGGATCTGTTTGAAACTCCCTCCTAAACTGTCTTTGCACTTCAACTGCGTTTTCACACTTCCAGTAGCATTTTAGAATGAATTTCCCTTGTTCAAAGCTTAGTCTGACTGCCATTATTAATTCTAATGGGTTTAACTTGGAAAGAAAGAAACATCAATGAGCTATCAGCTGTTAAAGTGTGTATTCATTTTTTTGGGACGCCCTGTATATATATCTACACATATATATCTACATATATATATCTACATATATATATATATATATATATATATATATATATATATATATATATATATATATATACATATATATATCTATATATATATAATATATACAACATATAATATATAAACATATATATATATATACATACATACATATATATATATATACATAATATATATATATATCATACATATATATATATACATACATGTATATACATATATATATATATATATGTTAACCCCCCCCCCCCTTTATGGCCCTGAGTCGGTTCGGATTCGACGGGGGGGTTCTGGTTAGGAGGCTGCAACGGATGCTTCTTCTTTATACTTTCCTATAATTCTTTTCTCTCGCTTTATGGGGTCGACACTCTGTTAATTCTTTTCTTCCAATAATAGAAGATAGCCCAACTCGAGGGGAAAATAAAAACTTTCTCTTACTTTGGTTTACTTCTTAAAAATATACAGGTACTCTGAATTTACAGGGGTAGAGGTTCGACCTCTTTCGACCATGGCTCAGGCCGGAATCTAAAAATATATTAAGGAGGCAAGGGGCCTCTGCCCCTCCTAATGAGGTGCTAATCTGAAGTACAATGATGAAGTGGTAAAGATGAAGTGCTAATCAAAAGTCTAATGCAGAAGTGGAGTAATTTTATAAGTACAGTATAATATAGTCTAAATGTTTGGGGGAGACAATCGAAGGTTAAGTTTCCCCCTTTTTAAATACATGATCAGATGTTTTTTTTTTAAAGATTTCAACTAAAAAGAATAAAAAAAAATAAAAATAAAAAAGAACAACTATCGCTGATTCTACATTCCTGAAAGCGATTAATTTCGTATTAGCACATAAGCACAATTTGAGTACATGACTGAGTACGTATTAATTTTGGTTCATTACAATTACGTTTACAATTACCAATTAATTCATATTCACTCATTGTTTAATTACACTTCTATTAAAGTACATTCTTACATTATAAATTAAATCATTACATTTAATTAGTTTCACTGAAGTATATTACAAGTTATTGTTCATTACAGTTAATTACAATTTAACAGTTACTATAACTTTGTCTTGTTTTGACAGTGTTTCATATTAATAGACAATTAAGATGTTAGAAATATAGTACAAAGTACATGGGCACATATCACATAATATAACATAACACATGATAATGTTATAATTCGAATCAAAGCGAAAGGAGACTTTTTTACTTTGAGCGTTCGAATTCTGCTGCGATGAGCGGAATTTGATCACTTACTAAGCATTGTTTTGAGTTCACCTCGGGAGGTCATATAATTAAAAATAAAAATGAAAAAAATAATACGAGAACGTTTTTTCGCGTTCTCGAACGAACCTAAAGTTTCGCGCCGACACGAGTAAAATGAATATTTAATAAAATTTATATTGGATAATGGTCAAGATAAGATATGAATGTAAGAATGAGTGTGGTTGAATAATAATTATATTTATACTACATAACATATAAATAATGACTTCTATAAAGTGTTTCGTCCTTAGGGAAATAAATGACGGGAAAATGTGACGTCATAGTTATTGAATTTTTACGTATAGTACAAATCATTGTTAGGAAGATTTACAAGAACGAATTAGAGACAGAGTGGGAAACGTAAAGTGAATAAAGTTATTTTGTGACGTCATAGTGTATAAGTCATTATTAGAAAGATGAATTAGAGACAAAAAGTGGGCAGTAATGACTAAGAAGTACAACTACGGGTTCCAATCCTGTTACATGCAATGTGTATGCATAATCTAGGGTCGAGGGTGAGATGCAAGATAATTCATAATTAATTATAATAACTTTTAACACAATGGAAAATGGATAATGGATACGACTAAACCATAGAAAGGGTAGATCGTAGGGTTGTGACATGAACAAAAATAGGAAGCTACAAGTAAAATTATTATCCAAACTCGGGTTAAGCGATTTTGGTTCTTATGTAAAAATGGACAATGAATTCATATAATGATGGTGTAGGAATTGTTCATTGTTCACTTTTACATATATATATACATATATATATATATATACATATATAATATATATACATATATATATATATATATATATATATATATACATATATATATATACACATGGAATCAGGGGTGTAGTAATAAATTGGCTAGAAGAGTGGTTGCGAGGCAGGAAACAGAGGGTGGTCGTTGATGGAGCGGAGTCGTGTTGGGCTAATGTAGCGAGTGGCGTTCCTCAGGGTTCTGTATTGGGCCCCTTGCTTTTTCTTATATATATTAACGATTTAGATGTCGGCCTAGTCAGTACAGTTTCAAAGTTTGCGGATGACACGAAGCTGGGTGGTAGGGCGATTAATGACGAAGATAGAGGTAAAATTCAGGAAGATCTGAATAAAATCGTTGATTGGTCAGTCACATGGCAAATGAGATTTAACGTGGATAAGTGCAAAATTATGCATATAGGTTCGCGTAACGGTAATTTTGCGTATAGTATGTCAGGGAAAGATTTAACAAGCGTAGAGCAGGAAAAAGATTTAGGAGTTATAGTCACTGGTGATTTAAAAGTAGCGAAACAAAGTACAGCGGCGGTCAATAAGGCGAACAAAGTGTTAGGTTTTATAGCTCGAAATTTTGAGTACAATCGCGCGATATTATAGTTCCTCTTTATAAATCATTAGTTAGACCCCATTTGGAGTACGCGGTCCAATTTTGGAATCCGCATATGCGCAAAGATATAGACAAAATCGAAAGAGTTCAAAGACGAGCAACTAAGATGATTCCGTCTCTTAGGTCAAAGTCGTACGAGGATAGGCTTAAAGAGTTAAAATTGACTACACTCGAGACTAGGAGGTTAAGGGTGATCTAATCAGGTTTTCAAAATTATGAATGGGTTTCATAACGTAGATAGAGATAGCTTTTTCGAAATATCTCAATATAATAGGACTAGAAATAACGGGTGTAAGTTGACAAGTAGAAGGTTCGAGACAGCAGTTGCGAAAAACTTTTTACGCATAGAATAGTAAATAGCTGGAATAGTTTGCCGGTAGAAGTAATTAGTAGCACGTCTATAAACATGTTTAAGAATCGATTGGACGCGCATGTTGATAGAAAGGGTATAGTTAAGGTAGTAAAATTAAGGCTTTGTGGGGAATAGATCCCACAGCTCAACACAAGTGTTGTGGGATATAGGGAGGCAGGGCCTTGGGTTAGGGGATACTCTCTGTCCTTACACACCCCATTTAAAGTGATTCCTCTGCCGAGCGGTGCCCCCATAGTACTGTGAGGTATTGAAAAACTCATGATCTTCACTTGCCCCACAAACACCTTTAAATGGGAGACCCATAATGGTGCACACACATTTCTACATTACTGTACAGTAGGGTGGATCGATTTTACATTTCTTTCGATTTCCATATTCTAATAGAGACAAAAACTTGCGCATGCATGAGAAAATAGCCTCTGCAAAATCTTAGCTTAATAGGT